>OX421967.1:55623848-56184654 GCA_949128115.1 Anaspis maculata
ACAGTTTTGACTTATACTGAATAGGTATAACCTCAACTCATTAATGAAGTTCAAATTTAGGCGGGCTCGTAGTTCGTCATCGGACCGCTATATATTCCCATTAAAACTTGCGACTGAATAAGCTGACTGAACGCACCTTCAGTTTGCAGCGTTTTTCCTTCGATGCGTGCGCAGCGATCATGCGACAAGCGCAGATTCACAAACGTAGGTACGCAGTTGGCAGTAGTATGCCAGTAGTTGCAACTTGCAAGGACAAGACAAGCGTAGGCTCACTAGGTTCACAAAATGGTTTCACTCATTGCGACGTGCATTTACATGGTGTCTTCATCCTAGTGCTTAATGTTCATCCAGTGATGTGAGTCGGGTATTTACCGGGTAGGTAGGTAAATATAAATCGGGTATTTACCCGGTATTTTCCCGAGCGATATTTACCCACCCTACCCAGTTTGACGGAAGAGTTGACACTGTTGACAGCTCGGTTGACAGTGTTGACGGTTAAAAGTTGAATAATTTTTTTTTCAAGTTCCAAGGCTTTATAAACGTAGGTACCCTCCAAAGCCCTTATTATTATTTTGCTGCTTTGAGCAAAAATCATTATTGTTATTGTGGTTATTATCATTATTATTACCTAATGAAAATAGATACCCTATTAGAGACCTGATTTTGGGTAAATACCGGGTATTTACCCTTAAATATAAAAACCCGGGTATTTTACATCACTGTTCATCTATTCAGTTCACCAAATCTAAATCATCTACCGAGTCATCTATCTACCTAAATATACCAGGTACCTACCTACCTATTCATCAAAAGTGCTGTCAGTTATACCGGGATTCTCTACGTAGGTAGGTATGTGCCTACTGTTTGAAATCCATTGAAACACGTTATATCAGAATGTTTACTGAGCTATTACTACCTAATAATGACAATTCCAGCTCTTCAGTCATGGAGAACGTATATCAATGTCAACAATGTTCAGTTGAGTTTGAACAAAAGTTTCAACTAGACCACCACCTCCAAAGAGCCCACAGTAACATATACGCGGCAGAACTGTTCCATGCCATCGTGGAGCCCGAACAGTTTTCGTGCATCTGCTGCAAATTCAGGACTTATTACAATTACAATTGGAACATGTACGAACACCGCAAACACAAATGCACGACCGATGACACCGGACGATGCTCACACTGAGAGAAAAATTTCATTTATAGGTAATAAATACTTGTTTCGTACCAATTTTATAACAAATACTATAACAAAGTATATGTCACCATATGTCGTTTACATCGAATAATTATTTTAAAATCACTTATTCATTATAACCAAGGGACTTATTATGCCAGTTGTTCATAAGAGTTCATAAGATTCAATAAATATATTATTCCGTATCAAATATTAGTCAAACTTTCCCACAAAATGATTTATTACATCCAAATTGCACATTTTGTTTGTGATTGAGCCGGTTTAATCACTATAAACAAATACATATTGGCGGACAATCACCTGTTCTTAACCAACAATATACCTGTGCTCACTTCACTTTGGCACCATTTATTCCCCAATAATAACTGTGCATTATTCACAAACAATCGCTAAGTCACCCTCAATGAATTTAATCACTAAGTATCTTCGGATATTATTATTTATTATTGCCAATGTAATGCGTTGGTGGGGTGAGAGATTTCCACCCGGCGCCATTATTCGTGCATGGTGTCATTTGTGTCGTATCATCCCATGTCATTCATTGTCCAGTATCTCGTTGAAGAAAAGCAAATTTATTCATACAGGGTGACTCAAAAATGTCGGACCATCTTGAAAGTGCGTAATGTAGAGGTGTAGTAGAGTGCTGAAAAGTTGTTGAAAAGATTCTGATGTGTTCCACTTTTAAAGTTGTGGAGGAACAAAAGTTGGTTCTTCGATCGCTTCTAATTTCGTTGTTTCAAAAGATTTTGGTGAACCGTTTATGGAAAAACAATGAGTGCCAGAAATCAACCTCTAAATCTGTGATCAATTTCTCTTTTGTATAAAGGGTGAGTCATGAATCTTGGAAATAATTTTTTTCCAAAAGTGCCTGCAAACAGTCCCATATCCTATGTAGAGCACAATTAAACACAATTCAATTTTATAAAATTCTTTGCTCCTGGTTTCTTAGGAAAACTGAATTTTTGTAGTTTATGACTCAACCTGTATAGAAAACAGAAATTCAATACAGATTCAGATGTTAATTTTTCGAATCCATTATTTTACTATACGTAATGGAGTCTTTGCTAAAATCTTTTGAAACAACGAAAATAGAAGAAATCGAAAAATCAAACTTTGTACCTCCATAACTTCAAAATTAAAAAGCCTAGAATCTTTAAAACAAATTCCCAGTACCGTACTATACCTGCATATCATGCACCTTCAAGGTGGTCCAACACTTTGAATCACCCTGTATTTATTAAACAAATTATTAGCTATTGATAATGGATTTATTATGTTTTATGATGATTTGGCAGAATCATCTATAGCCAGCAATAATGCATAAAATTACCTATAAAAACTAAATTAGATCATATTATTCATAGCTAATATTCTATCGTTAACACTCAATAATCGAATTGCTTATTATTATTCACGTTTCTTATTGATGAAACATTATCAAACTGATGTTTTGTAATTATAACCAAATATTAAATAACAGAAAACAAGGTATTTCAACGCCATCAAAACAATCCGCTTGGTGGATGCAAATAAATATTTATTAAGCCGTATTTAAATAAGGCATTTGTTAGCAATAAACGAGTCTGTGTTTTCCATAATAAATATTCGAAATCTTTTCTCTCAGTGCACATTGTCATGAACAACGTAAGGAGCTTCATTGCGATTATTGGGGATTCAGGTCCGATTCCGCTTTGCTTCTGGTGAAACATACGGATTCCCATCGATTGTCTGTGACACCTGCAACGCCACCACACGCCAGTGTAGTTGTTAACCCTGTTGAAAACTTTCCGCATACTAAATGTACCAGCAAGCGTGAAAAGAAGCAGTTGAAAAAGCACATCCTAATTCAAGGTGACCTTGAAGTGTTCGATGGAAAAATCAAATGGTTTGAATGTGCACAGTGTTCATATGTAAGTAAGCGGAAAGATAGTTTGAAGATACACATGTTGAAACATGCTGCCGCAGAAGATATCGATTGGTTTCGATGTGGAAAGTGTTCGTTTAAATCCGTGCATAAAAGTGGCTTGAAAGCGCACATGTTAAGACACGCCGTTGCTGAAGATATCGATTGGTTTCAATGTACGAAGTGCTCGTTCAAATCCAAATAGGTATAGAAAGAGTTTGAAAATGCACGAGTTGAAACATGCTGCCCCTGAAGATATCGATTGGTTCCAATGCACGAAGTGTTCATATGGAAGTAACCGAAAAGATAATTTGAAGAAACACATGTTGAAACATGCTGCCGCTGAAGATGTCGATTGGTTTCGATGTGAAAAGTTTTCGTTTAAATCCATGCATAAAAGTAGCTTGAAAGCGCACATGTTAAGACACGCTTCTGTTGAAGATATCGATTGGTTTAAATGTACGGAGTGCTCGTTCAAATCCAAACAAAAGGCAAATTTGAAAGGGCACATGTTAAAACATACTGCCACTATAGATATCGACTGGTTCCAATGTACGAAGTGTTCATATGGAAGTAAGTGGAAATCTAATTTCAAGATGCACATGTTGAAACATGCTGCTGCTGAAGATACCGTTTGGTTTCGATGTGGGAAGTGTTCGTTTAAATCCATATATTGAAAATGTTTGAAAGTTTATTGAACAAAAGCAGTACACGTAGTCGTATCGTAACAGCTTGGAGGCAACTGCTCTATCTATCAACATGTGCGACTGGCGCAAAAACCGGTTGGCAACGGCAACAGCCAATCGCAGCACCGAACGGCCGGCGCGCGGCGGCGGCCTTGCAGCTCGTCGCGTAGTGCAGCGCACACACCGAGGAAAGCGGCACAATCTCAAACATATATCAAATGCAATATTTCTAACACTCCCACTTGTTTGAGATCCTATACAGCAAAAAACAGATAAAACAAAAATAATCTTTTCAAGAACAAAGAAAGCTTATTTCTAAACAAACAAATATTTAGTTGGCATGCATTTACGACAAGTTCAACATTTTTACCAAATTATTCAGAACTGTTTTCGCGAGTGGTTTTGTGAAAAGATCCGCTAATTGCTCACTTGATTTCACATAATTAACGGAAATATTGCCCTTTTCACACTCATCCCGCACAAAATGCACTTTCACATCCATGTGTTTGATTCTGCTATGGAGTTGCTGTGCCTCTGTCACCTCCAGGTGTCCTTGCACATCTCGGCGATGTCCTTGGTCGCGACCCAGTCCAGCTCGGCTTTGGCCAGCGTGGCGTCGGCGAAACAGCTGGCGACGTCGCCCTCGCGTTTGGCCACGACGCGTCGCGACGTCGCGACGTCGTACTTGACTGGCCTGCTGGACGCCTTCTCGAACGACTTGACCATCCCCAGGACGGAATAGCCGCGTCCCGTGCCCAGGTTGTAGGTCTTTCAGCTCTTGAATCCCGGCCGGGCGAGCTTCTCGATGGCCTTTAGGTGGCCGACGGCCAGGTCGTGGATGTGGATTTAGTTGCGGACGCCGGTCCCGTCTTTGGTGGGGTAGTCGTCGCCGAAGACCTGCAGCTTCTCTCTGCGACCGACGACGACAGTTCCAGCACCTAGGGGACTGCTTTAATTCATACAGGCTCCTATTCAGTTTGCACACCGAGTCTGGCTCATTCTCGTTCACAAATCCCGTTGGCTGTTTCATATACACATTTTCCGAAAAATCACCGTACTGGAACGCGGTTTTCACGTCAAAGTTAGCTATTTGCAAATCTTGTTCAGCAGCTAGTGCAAGTAGAATACGAATTGAGTCATAACGCACAACCGGCGCGAAAGTCTCCTGGTAATCGACACCTTTTTCTTGCGTAAAGCCGCGTGCAACAAGACGCGCTTTATAACGTATCGCGTTACCGCCCGGATCGGTTTTTACACGAAAAACCCACTTATTGTCAATCACCCGTCCGTTTTCCGGTAATTTCATCAGCGTCCACGTATCATTCGATTTTAAAGCATCCATTTCTTCTTGCATAGCGTGTTGCCACTTGCTTGAATCCGCACACTTTATGGCGTTTTCATAACAGTCCGGTTCAGAAATTGAACAGTAGACGGCAGACGGGCTGTAGCAGATAGGAGGACGAATATTGTTCCTGTCTCTCAGTTGTCTTGGTTGATTATTTCCATTTTCAGCATCGAAATGCCCGTCGAATTCATAATCTTCATCATCGGTGATCTCTTCGTGGTTCTCTTGTACTGATTCTGAGCTTTGACTGATATTTTCAATATCATTTTCTGCTTCCTCAGGTAGAACGACTTCTTGTTGCTGGATTTCTTCATTTCCGAAACTCAAGGTAACTTCCTCTGTTTCGATGTTGAATTTTCCACTAGGTGGCGAAATTTTCATCGGACCACACACGTCTGTGTGTATCATCTCACCTGGCTTCTTGGATCGATCTCTGGCTGAGCTTTGATGCATTTTTCTGGCTTGCTTTTCGAGCTGACAAGCTTCACAGAAAAAATCTTCGTTGTCATCAATATTCAAACTCTTGACCATGTTGGTATTCGCTATCTTCTTTATCGAGTTGCAGTTGACATGACCAAGCCGATCATGCCATAATTTCATGGAAGTTTTCTTGCTCAAGTTGCACTCTGGTTGACTTTCAACTCGAAACTCCATCACCCACAAGTTGTTATTTCGCGTACCAACGCACGAGACTTTACCGTCGCTGTCGCGAAACTCACAGCGATTTTTAAAAGAATGATGAGTAAAGTTTTTGTCAGTCATTACTCCCACTGAAAACAAATTTCGGCTTAGTTCTGGAATATAGAGTACATTATGCATCGTTCTGTTGTGCCACTTTCCTCCAACGCGCGCTTGAAATTCAATCGTTCCAGTTCCACACGCCGCGATCACTTTGTCATTTGCAATTTTGACATTTACAGGCTTGACAGTTGGCTCCAACTTCGTAAACCATTCTTTATGGCTTGTCATGTGTACACTCGCGCCCGAATCACATATCCATTCAGATTTTTCCACGTCAGAACTGGCTGAATACAAGGATGAAATGTCACAAATATAGGCTGAATTAGCACCTGCAGATCTTTCCGTTCCATCTCCCGAATCGGCGATTCTCTTCCTGCATTCCCGGGCCCAATGCCCTTTCTGCTTGCAGTAGTTACAGTTGGTGTTTTTCTTCAAGTCCTTTACATTTTTCTTTTTCTTGAAACTTGTGGCTTCCAGCTTACTTTGCAAAGCTTTCACCTCCAAAGCAAGACGAGACATTTCCGAATCATCACTCTGCATTCGTGTTTCCTCCTTTAGTAATCTTGCCGTCAGATTTTCAAAAGTCTGGTCCACAGGAGAAACAGAGTCCCAAGCTGTTCGAAAAGCATTATACCTCGAAGGTAAACTGTTGATTGCTTTTGAACATATCGCACTGTTGCTAATACTCTCATTAACATCCTTGAGTTGTCTCACCATCAATTCTATAGCAGAAATATGTTCTGGAATTTTTGCGTTTTCACTCATTTTATAGTCATAAAATCTCTGCCACAACAGCTCTTTCGAAATTTCAGTTTTCTGTTCATGAATGGACTTCAGCTTGGTCCACATCTGTGCCGCATTTTCACAGTTTATCAAATATTGAATTTGATTCTGGCAGATCGTAGCTAGCAGAATCACTTGAGCGTTGGAGTTCTTCGTATCCCATGCTGTCCACTCAGCTGTAGACTGGTCCCCGGGCTCCTTTTCTGTACCATCGACTACCTTCAGCAGCTTCTCAGCCTTGAGCAGAATCTGCACACTGAACTTCCATAACTGGAAATTCGAACCATCAAACTTCGGAATGCTCCCGAAGTCAGACTTCCTTGGAGTTGCCATCATGCACTCAAAATCTCGAATCAACGAGCGACGACACAAACTACGCGACTAATACACGACTCGAACGTGATTTTCAAACTAATACAGTGCACAGTGCCAGGAACTATCACTATCACTATCACATTGGAACCAGTCGATATCTTCAGTGGCAGTATGTTTCAACATGTGCCCTGTCAAACTTGCCTTATGTTTGGATTTGAACGAGCACTCCGTACATTTAAACCAATCGATATCTTCAACAGAAGCGTGTCTTAACATGTGCGCTTTCAAGCTACTTTTATGCATGGATTTAAACGAAAACTTTTCACATCGAAACCAATCGACATCTTCAGCGGCAGCATGTTTCAACATGTGTTTCTTCAAATTATCTTTTCGGTTACTTCCATATGAACACTTCGTGCATTGGAACCAATCGATATCTTCAGGGGCAGCATGTTTCAACTCGTGCATTTTCAAACTCTTTCTATACCTATTTGGATTTGAACGAGCACTTCGTACATTGAAACCAATCGATATCTTCAGCAACGGCGTGTCTTAACATGTGCGCTTTCAAGCCACTTTTATGCACGGATTTAAACGAACACTTTCCACATCGAAACCAATCGATATCTTCTGCGGCAGCATGTTTCAACATGTGTATCTTCAAACTATCTTTCCGCTTACTTACATATGAACACTGTGCACATTCAAACCATTTGATTTTTCCATCGAACACTTCAAGGTCACCTTGAATTAGGATGTGCTTTTTCAACTGCTTCTTTTCACGCTTGCTGGTACATTTAGTATGCGGAAAGTTTTCAACAGGGTTAACAACTACACTGGCGTGTGGTGGCGTTGCAGGTGTCACAGACAATCGATGGGAATCCGTATGTTTCACCAGAAGCAAAGCGGAATCGGACCTGAATCCCCAATAATCGCAATGAAGCTCCTTACGTTGTTCATGACAATGTGCACTGAGAGAAAAGATTTCGAATATTTATTATGGAAAACACAGACTCGTTTATTGCTAACAAATGCCTTATTTAAATACGGCTTAATAAATATTTATTTGCATCCACCAAGCGGATTGTTTTGATGGCGTTGAAATACCTTGTTTTCTGTTATTTAATATTTGGTTATAATTACAAAACATCAGTTTGATAATGTTTCATCAATAAGAAACGTGAATAATAATAAGCAATTCGATTATTGAGTGTTAACGATAGAATATTAGCTATGAATAATATGATCTAATTTAGTTTTTATAGGTAATTTTATGCATTATTGCTGGCTATAGATGATTCTGCCAAATCATCATAAAACATAATAAATCCATTATCAATAGCTAATAATTTGTTTAATAAATACAGGGTGATTCAAAGTGTTGGACCACCTTGAAGGTGCATGATATGCAGGTATAGTACGGTACTGGGAATTTGTTTTAAAGATTCTAGGCTTTTTAATTTTGAAGTTATGGAGGTACAAAGTTTGATTTTTCGATTTCTTCTATTTTCGTTGTTTCAAAAGATTTTAGCAAAGACTCCATTACGTATAGTAAAATAATGGATTCGAAAAATTAACATCTGAATCTGTATTGAATTTCTGTTTTCTATACAGGTTGAGTCATAAACTACAAAAATTCAGTTTTCCTAAGAAACCAGGAGCAAAGAATTTTATAAAATTGAATTGTGTTTAATTGTGCTCTACATAGGATATGGGACTGTTTGCAGGCACTTTTGGAAAAAAATTATTTCCAAGATTCATGACTCACCCTTTATACAAAAGAGAAATTGATCACAGATTTAGAGGTTGATTTCTGGCACTCATTGTTTTTCCATAAACGGTTCACCAAAATCTTTTGAAACAACGAAATTAGAAGCGATCGAAGAACCAACTTTTGTTCCTCCACAACTTTAAAAGTGGAACACATCAGAATCTTTTCAACAACTTTTCAGCACTCTACTACACCTCTACATTACGCACTTTCAAGATGGTCCGACATTTTTGAGTCACCCTGTATGAATAAATTTGCTTTTCTTCAACGAGATACTGGACAATGAATGACATGGGATGATACGACACAAATGACACCATGCACGAATAATGGCGCCGGGTGGAAATCTCTCACCCCACCAACGCATTACATTGGCAATAATAAATAATAATATCCGAAGATACTTAGTGATTAAATTCATTGAGGGTGACTTAGCGATTGTTTGTGAATAATGCACAGTTATTATTGGGGAATAAATGGTGCCAAAGTGAAGTGAGCACAGGTATATTGTTGGTTAAGAACAGGTGATTGTCCGCCAATATGTATTTGTTTATAGTGATTAAACCGGCTCAATCACAAACAAAATGTGCAATTTGGATGTAATAAATCATTTTGTGGGAAAGTTTGACTAATATTTGATACGGAATAATATATTTATTGAATCTTATGAACTCTTATGAACAACTGGCATAATAAGTCCCTTGGTTATAATGAATAAGTGATTTTAAAATAATTATTCGATGTAAACGACATATGGTGACATATACTTTGTTATAGTATTTGTTATAAAATTGGTACGAAACAAGTATTTATTACCTATAAATGAAATTTTTCTCTCAGTGTGAGCATCGTCCGGTGTCATCGGTCGTGCATTTGTGTTTGCGGTGTTCGTACATGTTCCAATTGTAATTGTAATAAGTCCTGAATTTGCAGCAGATGCACGAAAACTGTTCGGGCTCCACGATGGCATGGAACAGTTCTGCCGCGTATATGTTACTGTGGGCTCTTTGGAGGTGGTGGTCTAGTTGAAACTTTTGTTCAAACTCAACTGAACATTGTTGACATTGATATACGTTCTCCATGACTGAAGAGCTGGAATTGTCATTATTAGGTAGTAATAGCTCAGTAAACATTCTGATATAACGTGTTTCAATGGATTTCAAACAGTAGGCACATACCTACCTACGTAGAGAATCCCGGTATAACTGACAGCACTTTTGATGAATAGGTAGGTAGGTACCTGGTATATTTAGGTAGATAGATGACTCGGTAGATGATTTAGATTTGGTGAACTGAATAGATGAACAGTGATGTAAAATACCCGGGTTTTTATATTTAAGGGTAAATACCCGGTATTTACCCAAAATCAGGTCTCTAATAGGGTATCTATTTTCATTAGGTAATAATAATGATAATAACCACAATAACAATAATGATTTTTGCTCAAAGCAGCAAAATAATAATAAGGGCTTTGGAGGGTACCTACGTTTATAAAGCCTTGGAACTTGAAAAAAAAATTATTCAACTTTTAACCGTCAACACTGTCAACCGAGCTGTCAACAGTGTCAACTCTTCCGTCAAACTGGGTAGGGTGGGTAAATATCGCTCGGGAAAATACCGGGTAAATACCCGATTTATATTTACCTACCTACCCGGTAAATACCCGACTCACATCACTGGATGAACATTAAGCACTAGGATGAAGACACCATGTAAATGCACGTCGCAATGAGTGAAACCATTTTGTGAACCTAGTGAGCCTACGCTTGTCTTGTCCTTGCAAGTTGCAACTACTGGCATACTACTGCCAACTGCGTACCTACGTTTGTGAATCTGCGCTTGTCGCATGATCGCTGCGCACGCATCGAAGGAAAAACGCTGCAAACTGAAGGTGCGTTCAGTCAGCTTATTCAGTCGCAAGTTTTAATGGGAATATATAGCGGTCCGATGACGAACTACGAGCCCGCCTAAATTTGAACTTCATTAATGAGTTGAGGTTATACCTATTCAGTATAAGTCAAAACTGTCAAACTTGGTGTAGGTGCAAACCAATTCAACAACTTTCTTGAACATTTTAGTGATAGAGTTTTGTGCTTTGGTGACAATATCAAATATAATAATATGTAAGACAACTAATGAACTCGGATAATATGCCATTTTGAACATAACAATTCTAGGTTAGAACCGTCCGAAGGGGACGCCTCATATGGTTGTGCGCAGTGTTCGCATGAAGCGATTTGGCAGTTTCAACTCGACCATCACAATCAAAGAAGCCATGGAAATGTTCGTAGGGCCGAACTGCTCTCAGTTATGGTCATATCGGAACCGGAACTGTATACTTGCTCTCACTGCAATTTCAAGACTCCATATAAACTCATTCGATATGAACATTGCGTAAGAACGCATATCGGCAGAAGAAATATTCAACGTGACAGTTTCGAGACTAGTACGTTCGATATAGAATGCAGAAAGTATTCTTGTAAAAATTGCGCTTACAAAGGGAATTCAAGTTTATCTGTCGTCACACATTTATGTGGAATTGTACCCCGTCGAGGATCCACTACCTCTAGTCTTCTGGCTAGTCGATCAACAGCTTTTGGCAATGATTGCGCAAAAGCTCCACAAATGATTTTCATTGATTCCGCTGGCGGTTCTCATTATGATGAGCTTAGTGATAAAGTCAAAACCGAGCCAAACGCTACTGCTGGTGACGACACCGATTGGTTCGGTTGCCCAAAGTGTTCGTATGGGACTAAACTGAAAGCCGACTTGAGACGACACATCGTGACTCACACCAAAAATGACGAAATTGAATGGTTCAGTTGCACGATATGTTCGCATCGCACCAAACAAAAGCGCTACTTGGACAGACACATGCTGACGCACCTCAAGTCCGGTGAAATCGACGTGTTCCGTTGCTCCAAGTGTTCCTACCACGGCGTACGCAAACAAGGCTTGATCAAGCACATAAGGCAGACGCACGGCAAGTGCAGCGAAATCAAATATTTCCACTGCAACACTTGCTCGTTTCGAACCAAACGCAAACAAAACTTGACGAATCACATGCTGAGACACGCTGCACCCGACGAAATCGCTTGGTTCAACTGTACGCATTGTTCGTACCGTGGCAAACGCAAAGCGGATCTGAAATCGCACATGCTCACGCACGACGATTCGGACATCTGGTTCGCCTGCACCAAGTGTTCGTTTCAAACAAGAAAGAAAAAGTGTCTCAAGCAGCACATGCGCACGCACGAAACCAGCGCGTTCAACTGCACCGAGTGTTCGTACGCCACGAAGCGGAAGGGTGATCTGAAACCGCACATGCTCACGCACGCCAGATCGGACGAAATCGACTGGTTCGCGTGCACAAAATGCACGTACCAAGCGAAAAGCAAGGGGCACCTGAACAGGCACATGCTGACGCACGCCACTGGAGACGACATCAAATGGCACAAGTGCACCAAGTGTTCGTATCGAGCCAAGCGAAAAGAGGCGATCACGAGCCATCTGCTGACGCACGCCGGACCCGACGAAATCCGATGGCTGCAGTGCGGCCAGTGTGCGTTCCGAACGAAACAGCGGGAAAGTCTGAAGCGGCACATGCTGATGCACGTCGCCGACGAAGAAATCCGCTGGTTCAGCTGCGCCAAGTGTTCGTACCGTTCGAGACGGAACTTTGCGCTGAAGCGGCACATGCTGACGCACGCGTCGAAGGAAGACGTCAGCCCCGAAGGAGTCAGCTGGTTCAATTGTACCGAGTGTTCGCATCGGACCAAGCGCAAGGGGGATTTGAAGGTGCACGTGCTGACGAAACACGCAAGTGCAGACGAAATCGACTGGTTCGATTGTGCGCAGTGTTCGTATCGCGCCAAGCTGAAGGTGAATTTGAAAAAGCACGTGCTGAAACAACACACTGGTGATGATGGCGACGTAAACTGAAGAACCATTTGAATTTGGAACAAGATGAAAACAATACCGAAAACTACTACTCAGGTACTGCTCATCGTTACCTACCTAAGTTGTTGAAGACATTGATTCGAGCATTGATTCGTTTCAATGTGCGAAGTGTTGCTATAAGGTCCAAATCAAAATCGAATTTGAAATCGCTCATGGTAAAACATGCTGCTGCTGAAGACATCGATTGGCGGCAGATTTATAAGACCGGTCTGCATTCCTCTACCATTGCTTTTGTAACTCTTCTGGACAACCAAACCCTGTCAACTGCAAAGTAACGGTTGTCATGTGGGAAGAGGAAGAGCTGTAACATGCTGGAAGTAGCTAGGCTCGGACCTCACCTAAGGCTACGTACACCTTTTTGCTACTTGATGTTTTCTCTCCAAACTAAAACTTTCCTGACTTCACAAAAATATTTTCACATTGCTCGGCCAGACCTAAAGAACCAAGCTATTTACATAATCGCATTTTCCATTTTTTGATCCATGACTAATGAATATATCCATGATCCATGAATATGGGCAGGTAACTTTTTCACCTAATGGTCCAAATTGTGTGAGTAGTGTTGATAAGAACATTCATGTGTACAATAGGTATCTAAGTATATTATGTTACCGTTGAAGCAGCGCCCCATATCCTCTAAAACCTGTTTATGTGTAAGTATAAGTTTCGTTAGTTTGCAGTAAAGGTTCATTGAGACATAGAGTATTGAGAACACAATTCCCTTGTTCTATTTATTTCTGCCTACTCCCAGTAGGTACAGTGTCATGTTCAACAGGTTATGGGCCCAGACCGTTCGTAGTCGCTCTGGAGTACGAGTGAGGAATACGAAGGGTTTTTTCGGGACGTAGCATCTACTATGTGACAACAGGACTTGGACTATTGAGTGTGATTGTTTATCAAAAAAAAAATCAGATTTTGTTATTTGCATCCATTGCCGACGGAAAGTGAACAAGGATTCCAAAGCACAGATCAAAAAAATGGAAGGCGCGACAAATTGGACCAAGCTGTAATTGCTGCTATTACGGCATTATGAAGTTTAAGACTTGAGTGTTTAAACGACGCGAATACTGATTCAACTGTGATGTGTGAAAGCAGAGCTGAAGCAGTCTGTTTGGGTCATCAGTGAGTGAACCGGGTTATGAAACAGTTCCTCAGTAGTATGAAAAACCCCAATGAGGATCTTGTGACACACATCGCGCGTCTTCGGCGGAAATACCAATAAGAGGCCAAGAGCTCAACGACGAGCTAAGAAAATTGGTGGAGTTATAGAACTTCCATAGCTGCTATTGATAAGCCAGATCATGTCAATACTTTCACAGAGGTATTTTGCTTTGGAAAGTACCTACCTATATTGACATAACATACATAATCGCCCAGGGCCGCGATTCTGTACTCTCCTACCGACACTTGTCGGTGTCGGTAGCTAGGCAGGAGCGAATTTGATTGGTTCTCACCCTAGCTACCGATCCGATAGTTGTCGGTAGGCAAGTAGGTACAGAATCGCGCTCCTGGGTACATCTGGTTGTCACTAGCGGTAACTGCCAATTACCTAGCAAAATGCCAATATGTGCCGCTTCTAAAAAGTACAAAATATTGCCAATATTTTCTATTACGAGCTCCAACTTTGATTACTGTTTGACTCCTTCGTAAATATTGATACGAACATTTGGAACAGTACATGTGCTGAAAATTTCTTTTTCAGTTGGGCTTGTAAGGATGATTAGAGCATGGAATTACCATAAAAGGTCCTTCTGCAGTGCAGGATTGTCAAGGAAGCTGCTTTTCTAAGCAAATTGCGTTCTGAAATGACATAACCTCAGAAATATGTGTCAAAACACAGCTGAAATTTCTGTTGATTTGCCGTTAACTGTCGTCTGTCAGAATTTGTACCACCCTGCTAACGCTTGCGCTAAGATGGCTCTTATACGAAAAGGATGTATTGACACGCCTAGGTTCCAAAATGGTGTCGCCCATTTTGTCGTGCATTCACTTACTCGTAGAATCTGCACCATAGTGCAAAATGTTACGTTTATTCGAAGTTTGCAATCCACCAAATCTAAATCATCTACTCACCTACCTTCTATACCTATCTTATATATCTGCTTAGGTACATACCCACCTTATATAGCCTCATCCGTTTTCCATCAATGCTGCCAGTCAGACCGAGATTCTCTACGTATGTACTTGGGTATTTGAAATTAAAATGCGTTACAGCAGGTGTACCGAGTCGTTACTCTATCTAATGATGGCAATTCCAGCTCTTCAGTCATGGAGGAGGTATATCGGTGTCAACAATGTTCATTTGAGGTTGAAGAAAAGTTTCAACTAGAACACCACGTCCAAAGGGCCCATAGAAATATATACACGGCAGAACTGTTCCATGCTATCGTGGCGCCCGAGCAGTTTTCGTGCAGCTGCTGCGAATTCAAGAGTTATTACAATTGGCACTTGTACGAACACTGCAAACACAACTGCAGGACCGATGACACCAAACGAAGTTCATGTTGTCATGAAGAACGCAAGGAACTTACTTGCGATTATTGTCGATTCAGGTCCGATTCTGCTTTGTTGCTGGTGAAACACGCGGATTCCCATCGATTTCCTTCGAGACTCGAGACACCACCACACGACAGTATGGTTGAGCTTTTTGACAACTACCTAAGTTACAGCAAACCGAAGAGAAAGAAAAACTCAAAAAAACACATGCCAACTCGAGGTGACTTTAGTGAGCTTGATGTAGAGATTATAATATGGTTTAATTGTGCGCAGTGTTCGTATAGAAGTAAGCGGAAAGGGAATTTGAAGACGCACATGTTGCAACATGCTGCCGCTGAAGACATCGATTGGTTTCCATGTACGAAGTGTTCGTTCAAATCCAAACGGAAAGATCATTTGAAACAGCACATGTTGAAACATGCCGCCGCTGAAGACATCGACTGGTTTCAGTGTACGGAGTGTTCGTTTAAAGCCAAACGGAAAGATAATTTGAAACGGCACATGTTGCAACACGCCGCCACTGAAGACTTCGATTGGTTTCAATGTGCGCAGTGTCCGTATGGCGCTAGACAAAAATGGACTATGAAAAAACACATGTTGACACACGCTTCCGCTGAAGATATCGATTGGTTTCAATGTACGAAATGTTCGTTTGAATCCAAATATAAAGGTGCTTTGGAGAAGCACATGCTGAAACATGGTGTCGCTGAAGAAAACATTTGGTTCAAGTGCGACCATTGTTCGTACCGAGCTATGAGAGTAGACTGCCTACAGAAACACTTGTTACAACATGATACAAATGAAAACATCAACCTGTTCAAATGCAACCTTTGTTCGTACCGAGCCGAACAGATGTCGGATTTTAAACAGCATATTGTCAACTGCATGTATGCATCAAAAGCCCCACTCAAGTGCATTGGCCGGGAAAACAAAAAACGTTCTTAGTATGGGGCCACCAGTCGACTTTCGGTTCGGCACAACTCGACATGACTTGTTGAAGACAGACATTGATTCGTTTCAATGTGCGAAGTGTTGCTATAAGATCCAAATTGGAATCGAATTTGAAATCGCACACGGTAAAACATGCTGCTGCTGAAGACATCGATGGGCGGCAGATTTATAAGACTGGCCCGCAGTTTTTTTACCATTGATCTTATTGTAACTCTTCTGGACAACCAAACTCTGTCAACTGCAAAGTAAGTAATGGTGGTCATGTGGGAAGAGGAGGAGCTGTAACATTATGCTGAAAGTAGCTAGGCTCGGACCTCACATATAGGCCATCCACAATGATGTTAATGTTAACGTAATGTTATCGGCAATGGAACCTAATGTTAGTATTTCAAAGCAATGAGTTTCAAATGGTAATGATTAGATACCATTGCCACTAACTCACTAGGTACCGTGATTGTGAACGTCACCATTTGAAACTCATTGCTTTGAAATGCTAACATTACCATTGCCAATAACATTACGTTAAGATTAACATCATTGTGGATGGCCTACCTACGCCTTTTTGCTTCTTGATGTTTTTTTCCAAACTAAAACTTTCCTGACTTCACAAAAATATTTCTACATTGCTCGGCCAGACCTAAAGTACCGAGTTATTACATAAATGCACTTTCATTTTTTGATGCACGCCTACAATAATTTGGGTGATAACCATTTCACCTTATTGTCAAAATTGTGTGAGTAGTGTTGATAAGAGTATCCATGTGTAGGTACAATAGTTATCTTAGTATATTATGTTAGCGTTGGAGAAGCGCCTCCATATCCTCTAAAACCTGTTCAGGTGTGGGTATTAGTTTTGTTTGTTAGCAGTAAAAATTCATTAAGAACAGAATTCCCTTGTTTTATTTATTTTTGACTGCTCCCAGTGGGTACAGTGTTCTCTGTTCAACAGGTTATGGGCCCGGACCGTTTATAATCGCCTGGGAGTACGAGTGAGGATTACGAAGTGTTTTTTCGGGACGTAGCATCTACTATGTGATAACAGAACTTGGACTATTGAGTGTGGTTTTTATCGGAAAAGATTTGGAATTTGTTATTTGCATCCATCGTCGACGGGAAGTAAACTTGGATTTCAAAGCGCAGATCGAAAAACTGGAAAGTGCGACAAATTGGACCAAGCTGAATTGCTGCTATTACGGCATTATGGACTTCCAGACTTGAGTGTACAACGACGCAAATATTGGTTTAACGGTAACCGTGATGTGTGAAAAAGCTAGAGCAATCTGTTCGGGTCGTCAGAGAGTGGAAAAGTTGATAAAACAGTTCCTCAGTAGTTCCTATCAGAACTCCGATGAAGATCTTGTGACACACATCGCGCGTCTTCGGTGGAAATATCAAGAGGTCAAGAGCTCGGTGGAAATATCAAGAGGCCAAGAGCTCAACGACGAGCTAAGGAAATTGGTGAATTTATAGAACTTCCATAGTTGCTATTGATGAGCTAGATCATCCCAGTACTTTCGCAGGAGTATTTTGAGTTGTGAAGTATTGCCTACCTATTTGACATAAACATACCTAAGTACATAATGACTTGGCTACTAGTGCGAACCTTGAGGGTGAATACTTGTCTGGGTGTTACATGCCAAAGAGGCCTCGTGCCTTTTCGGTGCGACGGTGCGACTTACCATTGGTCTGTCTTATTTAGGAACACGGCCCGCCAGCTGATCAATGGAGATAGGCCGGGGTTAATTGGATGGTCGGGGGCGCCACAGTATTGTTGACCGAATTCCCCCAAAAAAACCTTCAGCACCAAACAATGACTAGTACAACACTGAAGACAGAGCAATGAATCGATTTCAAACACAAAGTTCATTTACAAAAGGTAATGAAGATGAACAGGTGCCGGTTGGCTAATTTTACAATAAAGGAAATGAAAGAGGTTGATATGTCGAACAATATTGTCGAATAATGCCGTCGTATAATAATGTCGAATAATGGCACAACAAAGTTCACGTTACGTTCAGAAAGGAAGCTTGGCTCCAGCACAAGCCGGAATTGAAGTGAACGTTATCTGTTCCAAAGCGTAGGTACCTGTCGTCCGGTTTTTAACAGTACAAGATAACACTTCGAGTCGAGGTGAATCTAAAACGGCACGGTAGGTACCTAAGCTGATAAGCCACCCCAGAGAGTGTTATCGGCTCCTTTTTCACACGTTAACAATGTAACAGAAACAATAATAATTTTATACCTGAAACCTTGTGTATTGAATTCTGAGATTTTCCTTCGAAATAATAATTATTGATTACAAGTCAAACTAGGACCTTTTGCCCTAAACATGTACGTTGATTTCAAAAGTCACCAACAATAAGGTACCACGAGACTGTCGGTGGCAAAACTAGAGAATTTGTGTACGGATTTCAAAAGATAAAGTGTGATGTTAATTTAAACAAGCGCATATACACTTCGCGAATGGTCGAAAATCGCAACAATTCAATTGCGAGCAGACTGAATCTCAAATTTTACTCTTTATTGTCCCCTGGAAACTGCCCATCTATTTTTTTTTCGTCTTTTTCTAGAACGGTACTCGAGTAGTGTTCAGCCAAATATCAACGTGAAAAATAATAAATAGCTTAATAATAAATAGCTTTTATTGTACCCACTTATTTGAATATACTTACAATAAAGAAAAAAATGAGGTAGTTAATGTGAATAAGTAAAGTACAAAAGGCAGGGTTCAGCCTCAATGGCTGCTCTTCCACCCAACCTAGAAATGATTATCGTTCACGCATTTTCTTCAATGTAACACAAGTAATAGAAGGAGAATAAAGCAACACAAATAGGCGAAAAATCGCCGGCTTACTTGACCAAAACGCAAAGCGGTAGGTACACCCGGTGACGGCTTCCTGACGGCCGCAATCGACAGTTTGTCGTACGCTGAGCCTTCCAGAGTACGGGCGATGGCTAGACTCGGTGTCGTGTAAAGATGGGGTCCGACGCTAGTGCGACAGGACTCGCCGGGCGGTTTGGAAAATCTTGCACTCAAACCAAAGGTGGGTTTAGTCGAACTCAAAAATATGACTGAAGAGGAACCAAATCAGCCTTTACTTTACCTCTAGGTGACAGTCGGTTTCGTTTGATGCGCCAGGTGTGGTTGTGCTTCTTTAGACGGCGAAACAATGCCCACCTCGGGTCCAATACCCTAATGATCCAATGCTCGCCAAATAAATCCGCAAAACAGGCGGTTTCTAGCTTCGAACTAGCACGACTTCGAAGACCACTCGAAAGGCAAAAACGTGGATGTACAGCACACACACTAGACGACAGCTTCGATGCGAGTCTCAAATCGAAAAGAAATAATCAACCACGATGCTTCGTTTTATCAAATGCTGCCCACCGCACGCGCTGGGCTAGTTTTTATCTACAGCCAATTGGAGACAGGCACGCGGTACTCGTCTGCCGCAACGGCCACTGTTAGGTAACAAAGTTCCTCAAACTACTAGAAAATGAACGGCAGGGCAGTACCGGACTGACCCAATCTGAACAGAAGCAGAAGACGACGTAACATGGGGCGGATTTGAATGGTTTTTTCTCTGATTCTAGATCGGCCTGCATAACCTCATGGATAAGTCACCCTCCAGTTCCTTTACCTTTTTCGAAAAAAAAAATTTTTTGATCGCCCGCTAGCTTTTTCTTTGCTGCGTGCGCAGCGATAATGCCGTAAGCGCCGACTCACAAAGGTGCAGAGACAAGCGACACGCCTGCTAGGTCCCAAAATGGTGTCGCCCATCTTGTCGTGCATTCACTTACTCGTAGAATTTGCACCATAGTGGATAATGTTACGTTTATTCATTCAAAGTTAGTAATCCACAAAATCTAAATCATCTACCTACCTACCTTCTATAGATACCTATCTTATCTACTAACCCACCTTAGCCTCATCCGTTTTTCATCAGTGCTGCCAGTCAGACCGAGATTCTCTACGTATGTACCTATTTGAAATTAAAATGCGTTACAGTATGTGTACCGAGTTGTTACTATCCAATAATGGCAATTCCAGCTCTTATTCAGTCATGGAGGAGGTATATCGGTGTCAACAATGTTCATTTGAGGTTGAACAGAAGTTTCAACTAGGACACCACGTCCAAAGGGCCCATAGAAATATATACGCGGCGGAACTGTTCCATGCCATCGTGGAGCCCGAGCAGTTTTCGTGCAGCTGTTGCGAATCCAAGAGTTATTACAAATGGAACTTGTACGAACACTGCAAACACAATCATCACGGCAGGATCGATGACATCGAACGAAGCCCATATTGTCCTGAAGAACGCGAAGAATTTCCTTGCGATTATTGTCGATTCAGGTCCGATTCCGCTTTGTTGCTGGTTAAACACACGGACTCCCATCGATTTCCTGCGAGACTCGCAACACCACCACACGACAGTGTAGTAGTTGAGCTTCTTGACAACTACCCAAGTTCCAGCAAACCGAAGCGAGGAAAAAACTCAAAAAAACACATGCCAACTCAAGGTGACTTTGGTGAGCTCGACAAAGAGATAAAATGGTTTGAATGTGCACATTGTTCGTTCAAAAGTACCTAAGTGGAAAGCAAATTTAAAGATGCACATGTTGAAACACGCTTCTGCTGAAGACATTGATCGGTTTCAATGTACGAAGTGTTCGTTCAAATCCAAACGGAGACATGATTTGAAACAGCACATGTTGCAACATGCCGCCGCTGAAGACATCGATTGGTTTCAATGTACGAAGTGTTCGTTCAAATCCAAACGGAGACATAATTTGAAACAGCACATGTTGCAACATGCCGCCGCTGAAGACATCGATTGGTTCCAATGTACGAAGTGTTCGTTCGAATCCAAACGGAAAGATTATTTGAAACAGCACATGTTGCAACATGCCGCCGCTGAAGATATCGATTGGTTTCAATGTGCGAAGTGTTCGTATAGAAGTAAATGGAAAACAAATTTGAAGATACACATGCTAAAACATGCTGCCGCTTGAGATATCGCTCGGTTCCAAAGTGCGAAGTGTTCGTTAGAAGCCAAATAATGTATAAAGTGTTAACTGTGGTAGTTTGGGACTGGGGGCGGTAGATAAAACATCTTTTCCATGATATTTGAACAACAACTTTATTGCAACTCCTTCGCCCATCACGCCTCGCTACCAACCGCCCTGCTCTGCCGCAGGCCTCTCCCCACCTTAATGCGCGTTCGGTTAGCTTATTTAGCCGCAAGTTTTAATTTTAAGGTGGATTTATACTCGCAGAAAATAAGAATAAAAATAGAAATAACGATAAGAATTAAAAAAAAATAAGAACGGCATCTGTCCATTAATACTCCAGAAATGAAAATAAGTATAAGAAATAATTTGAAACATTGCTCCTAGGTGTCGCTCGAAGCATCAGAATGACAGTCGTCAAAATTTTTTGTTACAGTTTTTAGCTTTATGCTGTTGTTATTGCGGTTGTTTTTCTACTTGTTTTGTTTGATGTCATACAATATCATTAATCTGTAATAATACTTGAATAGGCTAGTATCAAAAAGAATTTTTTACATCGCATTATTTCAAATTAATATCATGTGTAGTGTAGGTATCTACTTCTCAAAACTTGTGAGGATAACTGGTAGATGGCGCCACGTGTGAACCGCCGTTACAAAACAACCTGTGGGAGTTTCTCGCCTACCCAAAGACAGGCGTTTTCAGGCAACTCTTGAATGAATTAAACAATTTGATTTTCAGTCGATTTTTTGGAACGAATGTACAATTTTATAATGTATTTAGTTATTGGTTTTTATGAGTCAGTGAATGAAATCAAAATGAATAGAGAGACATATTAAATTCGAACTTATACATGCAACATGCATAATGACCTCGATAATGACTGGACTACTACTTAATGCGAACCTTGAGGGTGAATATTTGTCGTCTGGGACGGATTGAAATGGTTTTTTCTCTGATTCTAGACCGGACTGCATAACCCCATGGACAGGGCTGGGCAAAATACTTCGAAAAATCTATTTAAATACAAAATACACGATCCAAGATGGTTGAAATACAAAATACAAACTTTTAGAAATGTCTTTGAAATACAAAATACAAAATACGTATTTTGGAAACCCAAGAAGTCTCAAAATACAAAATACAACCTAGTATTCCAAATACAAAATACATTCTTATTGCGTATTTCAACCATTTTATTGGAAATCCGTAAAATGCAAGTATTTCAATGGGAACACTTCAGTGATTCAGTCGCAACAATAAGTAAATCATTATGAACTATGAACAGACGAATAAAATAAACATAAAGTGAAGAATACTTCATATTCAAACCTATTCCTCACTTAATTTATCAATTCTTCAAAATAACAAGTGTTGATTTCCTTTGAGGACAACCAGTTTTTCAAAAATATTGTCCGACATCCGACTTGGAACCTCTCGTAGCTGACAATAGGTTGCACTCACCAGTAAAACGTAAAACGTAAAACGTAAAAGATGCAATCGAACCAATACAAATACTTCCTAATCAAATGTATTTGAATACACAATACAAATGTATTTGAAATACCGCCCAGCCCTGCCCATGGATCAGTTAATCCTCCACTTCCTTTACCTTTTTCGAGAATAACATAATTTTTTGATCGCCCGCTAGCTTTTTCTGCGATGCGTGCGCAGCGATAATGCCGTAAAGCACCGACTCACAAAAGTGCAGTGACAATTGACAGTTGACACCACGCCTAGGCTAGGTTCCAAAAATGGTGTCGCCCATTTTGTCGTGCATTGACTTACTCCTAGAATCTGGACCATAGTGTATAATGTTACGTTTATTCATTCGAAGTTAGAAATCAACAAAATCTGAATCATACCTACTCATCTACCTTCTATACCTATCTTATATAGGTACCTACTTACCCACCTAACCTCATCCGTTTTTCATCACTGCTGCCAGTCAGACCGAGATTCTCTACGTATGTACTTATTTGAAATTAAAATGCGTTACAGCAGGTGTACCGAGTCGTTACTCTATCTAATAATGGCAATTCCAGCTCTTCAGTCATGGAGGAGGTATATCGGTGTCAACAATGTTCATTTGAGGTTGAAGAAAAGTTTCAACTAGAACACCACGTCCAAAGGGCCCATAGAAATATATACACGACAGAACTGTTCCATGCTATCGTGGCGCCCGAGCAGTTTTCGTGCAGCTGCTGCGAATTCAAGAGTTATTACAATTGGAACTTGTACGAACACTGCAAACACAACTGCAGGACCGATGACACCAAACGAAGTTCATGTTGTCATGAAGAACGCAAGGAACTTACTTGCGATTATTGTCGATTCAGGTCCGATTCTGCTTTGTTGCTGGTGAAACACGCGGATTCCCATCGATTTCCTACGAGACTCGAGACGCCACCACACGACAGTATGGTTGAGCTTTTTGACAACTACCTAAGTTACAGCAAACCGAAGAGAAAGAAAAACTCAAAAAAACACATGCCAACTCGAGGTGACTTTAGTGAGCTTGATGTAGAGATTATAATATGGTTTAATTGTGCGCAGTGTTCGTATAGAAGTAAGCGGAAAGGGAATTTGAAGACGCACATGTTGCAACATGCTGCCGCTGAAGACATCGATTGGTTTCCATGTACGAAGTGTTCGTTCAAATCCAAACGGAAAGATCATTTGAAGACGCACATGTTGAAACACGCTTTCGCTGAAGATATCGATTGGTTTCAATGTACGAAGTGCTCGTTCAAATCCAAATATAGGAACAGTTTGGAAACGCACAAGCTGAAACATGCTGCCCCTGTAGATTGGTTTCGATGTGGGAAGTGTTCATTCAAATCCATACATAAAAGTAGTTTGAAACAACACATGTTGAAACACGCTTCTGCTGAAGATATCGATTGGTTTCAATGTACGAAGTGCTCGTTCAAATCCAAACATAAGGCAAGTTTGACAGGGCACATGTTGAAACATACTGCCACTGAAGATATCGACTGGTTCCAATGTGCGAAGTGTTCGTATAGAAGTAAACTGAAAACAAATTTGAAGATGCACATGTTAAAACATGCTGCCGCTGAAGATACCGTTTGGTTTCGATGTGGGAAGTGTTCGTTTGAATCCAAATGTAAAAGGAGGTTGAAAGCGCACATGTTGAGACACGCTTCTGCTGAAGACATCGAGTGGTTCCAATGTGCGAAGTGCTCGTTCAAAGCCAAACACAAATCAAGTTTTAAAAGGCACATGTTGATACATACTCCCGCTGAAGATATCATCTGGTTCCAATGTGCGAAGTGTTCGTATAGAAGTAAACGGAAAACAAATTTGAAGATGCACATGCTGAAACATGCTGCCGCTGAAGAAAACATTTAGTTTCAGTGCGGCCATTGTTCGTACCGAACTGTGAGAAAGGACTGCCTACTGAAGCACCTGTTGCAGCATGATACAAATGAAAACGTCAACTGATGGTTCAAATGCAATCTTTGTTCGTACCGAGCCGAAAATATTTCGAATTTCAAACAGCATATTGTCAACTGCATTTATGCAAAAGCCCCTCCTTAACTCAGGTGCATCGGCCAAGAAAACAAAAAAACGTTGTTAGTAGGTATATGAGGCCACCAGTCGACTCTCGGCTCGGCACAACTCAACAAGATATACCTATTATTACCTACCTTGAACTCTTATTATACGCAGTTACAAAACGGCACGACTTTGCTTGCCATGCTACTTACTGCTCATCGTTGAGTCTTGTTGAAGACATTGATTCGTTTCAATGTGCGAAGTGTTGCTATAAGGTCCAAATCGAAATTGATAATGGTAAAACATGCTGCTGCTGAAGAGATCGGTTGGCGACAGATTAATAAGACCGGTCTGCATTTCTCTACCATTGCTTTTCTCTTCTGGACAACCAAACCCTGTCAAATGCAAAGTAACGGTGGTCATGTGGGAAGAGGAGGAGCTTGTAACATGCTGGAACTAGCTAGGCTCAGACCTCACCTAAGGCTACCCACGCGTTTTTGCTACTTGATGTTTTCTCTCCAAATTAAAACTTTCCTGACTTCACAAAAATATTTTCACATTGCTCGGCCAGATCTAAAGAACCAAGTTATTACATAAACGCATTTTCCATTTTTTTTGATCCATGACTACCTACATAATTTGGACAGATACCTAACAATTTCACCTAATTATTGTACATATTGTGTGAGTAGTGTTGATAAGATTCTTATGATAAGATTATTCATGTGTACAATAGGTACCTCAGTATGTTATGTTACCGTTGAAGCAGCGTCCTCACATCCTCTAAAACCTGTTTATGTGTAGGTATCAGTTTTGTTAGTTTGCAGTATAGGTTCATTGAGAATAAAATTCCCTTGTTTTATTTATTTCTGCCTGCTCCCAGTTGGTACAGTGTCCTGTTCAACAGGTTATGGGCCTGAACCGTTCATAGTCGCCCTGAAGTACGGGTGACGAATACGGAGTGTTTTTCCTGGACGTAGTAGTATCTACTATGCGACAATAGGACTTGGACTATTGAGTGTGGTTGTCTATCGGGAAAAGATTTGGATTTTGTTATTTGCATATCCATCGTCGACGGGAAATAAATATGGCCTTCAAAGCTCAGATCGAAAAACTGGAAGGTGCGACAAATTGGACCAAGCTGTACTTTTCAAGAATGTCAGGATACTCGATTTCGCGTCATAGGCCGCCATCTTGATAATGAAAATGACGATCCCCTATTGAGTTTTCATCTCAATTTTTAAGGGAGAAATCCTCAAACTAATTTTGGCCTGCTGAGAATTCATCACAGCCTTGATTGAATTTCACTTGAACTTGTGTGTTTTTGGGAAAATGAAGCTCTTTTTGGGAGACTTCCAGCACTTGATACTTTTGTGCTACAAAAAATTAAATTACAAGGTAGGTAGTTACAACACAGAACCACCACAATCATTTAATTTCATCCTTTATTGCAATATAAACACATGAATACACGAGGGGTTAACCACTGTGGAGGTTTTCTGTCCCTTGCCTTGGAGATCCGTGGAGGTTTGGTGGAGATCCGTGGGGATCCGTGGGGATCCGTGGAGATCCGTGGAGGTTTGGTGGAGATCCGTGGGGATCCGTGGGGATCCGTGGGGATCCGTGGAGGTTTGGTGGAGATCCGTGGGGATCCGTGGAGATCCGTGGAGGTTTTATGGAGATCCGTGGAGATTTCGTGGAGATTTCTTCTCAATTTGGACACTTTTCTGATATTTGAAGTCATATGATGTCTTTGGATCAATGTTTTAATATCTAAGCTTGATTTGTTGGCCAGCTCTAGTTGAAAATAGTAAGGAAATACTTCGTATTGATAGATCGGCAAATTTTTGATATCGTTAAAGCAGAATTCTGTATTATCCCACTCAAGACGACCTGTAATGGATGTCACCCCTGTTTTCCCTTTCTTGTTTTGCGAATCGTTGCGAATGAAAAAATCAGGGTGAGTGCTCGAGTGAAGGCCAGTTTGACGAAAGCGAAATAGCACTTTTCGGGAATAGATCCTGGAGTAAACTGCGCGCCGGCGAAAGTTTAACCCAGGAGGTTATACCAAGTAAAAAGTAGGTGACCGTGTCATAAAGGGGACCCGAAGCCGTACATTTCACAGTAACAATTTTACCATTATTCCCTTCCTCCTGCAATAATTTTGAGTAGATCTAGGTACGGAAGAATGCGATTTACTAACGTGAACTATTCAATTTTTGCACTTGAACAGTGTCCACTTTCCTTGCTGGTCGCCATGGTAACCACACTCTCTTCTCGCTGTTCTTTTCTGACAATTGACGTTTCAAGGAGCTATGCGAAAAATGTGAAGATGCATGTGCTTCACATAGCGCAGTATGTTATTGGCATTAATAAAAACAGCAATATGATTTGAAAGGCAAATAGAGAAATTACACGCGTCAACTACCCACTCAGCATAGCATGTCATGTTTCATAAATGAGATGATCTCAATCATGTCACAAAATAACATCACAATGAACGTTACTTCCACATCTCTGTGATGTTCATCCGCGATGTTATACGAAGTAATGTCTGAGAGATGTTTCGAAATAAACTTAAATTGAACATCACACATGAGACATCTACCGGACATCACATTGTTACTGCTTTCAACTTGTCGAAGTGTAACATCTCACTGACGTCAATGAGATGTAGTCACTGAGAGACTTTTCAAATTTCGCGGGCTGTCATCGTTAAGCTCTGTGTGTCGAAAAATATTTAATAAATAGTTTCGTCCTCTATTCCATGTGTGTGATGCCAGAACAGCCTTATGTCTTCATGTTTAGTGTGAGGCCCTGCGGGCCCTCTTATGTCTTCAAGTGTCGTTTGGAACAACTTTTGTGTCTTTTTGTGCTTGTGACTTTCGGAACTAGTGTGCCCCATTTGTGTCTCCTTGTGTTCTTCGAAAGCCTACTGGGCCTTCTTGCATTTTGTCGTGACTTTCGCACCTTTAGTGAACCCTTGTGTCTGCTTTTGCGTTATTCGGAACCCCAAAATGGGCCCCTTTTTGTTTTATTGTGCTTTCGAATACTTTGATGACTCCCGTTCATGTCTTACCTATTGTAATGTCCGGGGCCCCAACGGAGTCCCTTGTGCCTTGCTGTAACGTTTCGAGCCCCAGCGAGGCTTTTTGGGCTCGGTGTATCGTTTGGAGTCCTAATGAAATATTCCGAGAAACATCCCTGAACATCAAGTGCGCTGTTTAAATATACTGTAGTAGACAAGTTGGTAGCTTAGACGAATCGGCAGCAGTGCCTCTAACCATCACCTGTGGGGATCCAGGTTCGAATCCTGCGGAGGACGCCATAGAAGAAGAACTTTTCTTAGGGAAAAAACGTGCTGTATAGATTGTAAAAATTAGTAAAAATAGGTGCGGAACCTCCTGTGACATGAAACTATGTTGAAAAGTGGTGAAAAATTTATTTTAATTTAAAAATACACATTCAAAATGCGACGTATCATGTACGTCAAAAAGTGATATCTACGAGATGTGGAATAGCGATGTAGATAGTATGTCACATTTGGACATCTTTGAGATATCTCATTCATGTTCTAATTACCCGAACATAAGAAGTAACAGAGATGTCCACTTAACATCGCAGAGACTTTTTTGTTAACATCGCAGTTGTGCTTGAACATCTAAGTGATGTCACAGAGATGTTTTCTTGCTGAGTGGGTACCTATTTTTCGCGACTTTTTTTTCCCGTTTTTCGTGTTTTATTCCTTCTTTTTAAACGTACTTTTTATGCTTTTGCGAGATATACTTTCCATGCGTTGTTATCCTTTTTTGGGCTCTTCCGTTTTTTCCTTGCACTCCATTCCTTCCTTACACGCGTCGACTGCCTTATCTTGCGACTTTCTTCCCGTTTCGTGTGATTTATTCTTACTTGTCAATGTTTTCTTTCACGATTGTTAGCGATTTTTCGCCCTGTTTCTTGTTTTATGACGCGTTCTTTTTAGTCTCTTCCCGCCCAACAGTCCAATTTCACCCCTTGGTCCCGTTGGTGTCTTTTGGTAGCGTATTGCCACAAAACCAATGTCTTTCACTGATTTTCTTACAATTACTTGCGATTTTTCACCCCGTTCTTATAGTTTTATGATACGTTCTTCCCAGCTTCTCCTCGCCCAACACTCCTATTTTGCTCCATGGTCCCGTTTGTGTCTTTTGGTAGCATATTGTCACAAAAACAATGTCTTCCTGGTTTTCTCCCGATTTCTTGCCATTTTCTGCCCTGTTTCGTTTTACGACGCGTTATTCCGCCCGGCGCAAAAATACACTGCGTAGTTTCCTTCCTTTCATTTTTTTTCTCGAAAATCTGTATATCTTCTGCAAAATTTCTTTTAAAAACCTTCTGGGCCACCGTTTGTAGTCTATTCCTACTTTTGGACAGATCGAAATCGGGATCGGAATCCCCTTTATGACACGGTCACAAGACAATTGGTCACTTCATCAGAAGACAATAATTGATTTTGATCCCCACTTGAGATAACCCTATGCAGTTTGTGTGTACGTATGTACGTGAACACTGCGCATGCGCTAGACTGTGGAGATCCATGGAGGTTTCGTGGAGATCCGTGGAGGTCTTGTGGAGATCCGTGGGGATCCGTGGGGATCCGTGGAGATCTGTGGGGATCCGTGGAGATCCGTGGGGATCCGTGGGGATCCGTGGGGATCCGTGGAGATATGTGGAGGTATGGTGGAGATATTGGAGGTTTCATTCTATTTGGAGGTTTTTTGTACCAGATTTTTGGTCGTGGTCGACCCCTCGTGAATACAGGTAGGTAATTCGTATTATCAGCAACGTCAACCCAGCAACGTATCAGCAATCATTTGAACCCATTGAATTTGTTATTGAAAAACGTTCATAGGTACTACCTCCCTTACAATTACAAAACATGGAACTTGAGAAACGTCTTTCGACAAAACATTCTATTGATACAATATAATGATTATGGTGGTTTTGTGATCTAACTACATTACGTTTTTTTTTAGCACAAAGGTCGTAAGTGAAGGAAGTTCCCCAAAAAAAGATCCATTTCCTCAAAAACACTCAACTTGAAGTGGTTCAAGTACACTTCAATTAGGAAAGTATACTGTATTCTTGATAACCCCCGATTTTTCTTTCGCAGATTATTTGTTATTCGTTATTCGAGTGTTCACAAGCAGTCAAAAATTTCCGTTTGGTGTTACTCAAAATCACTATTTCAGCACTTACGGCTTCTGTACACTACACCAACAATATGTGTATTTTTAATATTTTTATTGAGGTTTAAAAAAACGTTATCAGAGAGAAGAGAGAACGTTATTAGAGACCTGTACTTCAAGAATTTTAATCACTCTGAATGAATGAACGTACGAGCAAGTTAAAAATTGACGATTAATTACCAAGCTGCTAAAACGAAATTCCCGATCGAACCTAAAAGCAAATCAAGCCAAACACAACAGTGGCGACGAGGTGAAAAATTGGAGAGCGAGCACAAGAAGAATTGAAGAGGAAAAAAGCGATTCTAGCACCGAAAAACAATAACGTCATTGAAAAGAGAACAAGAAGCTTGTGACCATTTGAATGGATTAATAAGAAACCCTTGCGAATTCAGTCCCGATACTGACGACTGGACTATTCATCGGGAAAGACTGGAGCAGTATTTTACAGCTGATGAGATCAAAGAAGATGATATACAGGTAGCAACATTGATTTCATTGATTGGTACTCCAACTTACAGGATTTTGCGAGATTTACGTTACCCTATGAAGCCCAAGAAAAAGAATTATAAAGAACTATGCGAGTTATTGAAGAAACAGTACTGGCCATTATTCACGCTCCAGAACCGACAACGATAACGCAAGTTGGATCGTTTTGCGGAATGGTGAATTATTATTATCAATTTGTACCCAATTTAGCGCAGATCTTGAGATCCATCTACAATTTGTTATCGAAAACGGAAAAATTCAAATGGTGCGTAGAATGTCAGAAATCATTTGAAGAGATCAAGAATGTATTAGCTTCGACGCTTGTTTAGTGCCTTTTAACCCGAATTTGCCAATTGTTCTGACCATCGACGCATCAGCGGACGAATTGTCAGCTGTATTGAACCATGTTGTTAACGGTGAAAAGAAAATGGTGGGCTATCAAGAACGTTGATGCCATCAGCGAAAAACTACCCCGTGGTACATAAAGAAGCACATGCCCTCGCACATGCCATATACTATGGTGCAACAAAATTCCACCAGTACTTATATGGACACAAATAGACCTTGAAGACTGATCACAAGCCTCTATTAGCTCTGCTCGGGAAACATTGAGGCATTCCTTTTATGTACGCCAGCAGACTGCAGAGATGGGCGGCGTATTCATCAAGCTTCAATTACCAGATCCAGTATATCAAGGAAAAGAACAACCCCATAGCGGATTGCTCATCCAGAGTACCTGAGAAAGTAACGACTATTTCTGTAGAATACGACCACAAAGGAAAGTACATTAATTTAACGACGACATCGGGAGAATGGACAATAAATGCTGAAACGATACAGAATGCAGCAGAAAAAGATGCAACTTTGTACAGAGTCACCGGAGAACGACTGGTCAGCGGTGAGCAAATATTTGAAAACATATCAAGATAGGAAAGAAAAACTCAGTCATGATCGAGGAATCCTATCATAGGGGTTAGCTGAAAAGACTGCCTACGACAAGAATTGCACACTGCACATTTTCAAATGGTTTTGCATTTAGTCTTTTTCTGCCCAATCATCGGATACCTAGCTACCTAGCTATTTTGAAGGTATTCTGAAGAATGTGAACTATTCAATTCAGAAGTATATTGAATATAGGTGTGCTCATTTGATGAAATATCTGAAGAAAGTATTATAGTTAACATACAAAAAAACTTTTGGCTTCCAGTTTAATCGATGGTTCAGTTCAAGTTTTCAAGTAGAAAGGCACATTTATTTTTTCTGGATCACCTGAGGTACAAAATCCGAGCTGGCAGCTTTGGTCAGGGCTTTTGCGTACATGCCCAAGCGTTGGGTCATCTGGAAAATGAAAGAGTGAGTTGATAAAATTGTAAGTAGTGAAAAATGAAAAATTAAGTCTTCAAACAGGCGTATCTCAAACAAAACTTGAATCTATTTTCAAAAGCTTGCTGATTGCTGGAAGAATGTTCTATTGGCTACAAGTGCATAGCTTTCGTGGGAAAAACAGATTTTCTTCTGCTGCCATATTCACAAAGCTATCATATCTGATATTTTGTAGGTTCAACCCCCTAATTTGATTTCTGGAAAAAATATGTACTTTCTGTAAAATAAGAGTTTTCTCATACCTACTGCGTCCGTAATGGCCATACGGTTGGTTGGAAGGCAGAAAATATAATTTACCAAAAACCTCGCCAAAAAAGATCTATCCTGAATTGGGTACATTGAACGTGACTCACGAGTTTATTAAACCTTCCCGAATTTAGGCCAGTGAGACCTGACGCAATGCAAATGTTTGACATGTTTTCTCCCCAAAAGTAGATCATTTAAATAATATTAATTGAGAAGTCGGGAGGGATTTCGTTTATCGCACTCAAATTGAGAATTTATCAAAATTTACTTTTTCTTGAGAACCAAGCCCCGGAAACATCAACATTCTTGACTTCTTCAGTGATACTCGTCTTGGCTCAATCCAGCAGGTCGATGCTACCATTTGGTTAGGTCAGGCAATGCTCTGGTTGAACCCCTCGTGAAACAAAATCTGCTGGATTATCGTGAGCTCCCACGTGTCTTTATTCGTCGATTTGAGTTCTCTCCTGTATCTCAGCGAGTACGTTGGCTACGAAGGTTCCAGTTCCGTGATGGGGCAGATAACCATGAAAGAACAATCGTTGAGTCGGTCCAAAAGTGAATGTCCTCAAATGTGATTAGTTGAACTAATCTGGATTTTTGACAAAAGTTATGCATGCATGTATATGGAGCTTCAAGCCACACCTTTAGTTATCACCTTGTATATTAAATATAGCGACAGTGAACGCCATGACACCTTGAAGCCAACAGAACGGCCGCTTAGGCATCACCAAGCTTTTTGAAATCGGTTACCTATCACTTGAGATATGCCCGTTTGAGGCGAGGTGAAATTTTTTTGTAGACCAGGTGAAATTGATCACCTGTTTATAAAAAAAATGACAGAAGAGCAGGTATGTCTTTTGAAAAAAATGGAGTTGGTACCAACCTGGAAGCCCCAATGGTCTTTAACTTGACGACACAAGTTCAAGTCCAGTTCTGCTACCAAAAGACCATTCCTAGTACGTGACAGTCCCTGGAAATAAATCAACAAGTAAGAGATGAGTTTTTTGTGAAACAAAAATATTTAGTACCAAAAAAAATGAGCCTAATTAGTGCCAAAATATCAGAGATAAAGCTAGAGATTATGAGCCGTGGGTCGTCTTAGTGGGGCCAAGTTAGGTAGAAGAGTGAAGCACTAAAAGCAGTTCAGTACTAAGACTTACGGGGGTCCTGGAACCGTTGGGTGCCGCCACGTAACTGCTCCCGTAGAACCATCCGAAGTCCTTGTGGGCCGGCTTGCCGTCTCCGCTCGTGAACTCCCTCTCGAACACTTCCTTGCCCACCCTGTTGATGGCGCAGGTGAAATAGCCGTTGGCGATGGCGGCGTTTCTCGCCTCGACGGCCCACAGCGGCTCGCTGAGCTCGCCCACCGTGGCCGACGGGTTGAACACTATCTCGGCCCCGTTCAGCCCGAACATCAGCCAGTTGAGCGGGTGGTGCCGGCCGTAGCATATGTTGACGGCGATCTTGCCGAATTCGGTCTGGAAAACGGGATGGCCGGTGTCGCCCTCCATGTAGTAGGTCGACTCGTTGAAGTCGCCGACGCGGGGGATGTGGTTCTTGCGGTGCTTGCCCAGGACGTCGCCGTAGTTGTCGATGACGACGGCCGTGTTCCACAGGACGTCGCCGTGGGTCTCGTCGCGTTCCAGGATCGGCGAGATTATCACCATGTTGTGGCGCTTGGCCATCTGCAATCACAAAACTTGCTTCATAAGCATCGAAGGCTAAGGTACTAGACAGATTACGACAGCATCGGTTCAAAAACCAATTCGACAGATAAAAATTTTCCCTGGAGGAAATCGAGTATTGAGGTCATGCTGGCACGGTCGAAGGACCAAACCGAATCCTGAACTGATCAGAAAGAAAAACAATCGCGACATCCGAAACACCAAAGCCGAAGAGTTTTCTCGGAGTTTCTGATTATTACCGGAAATTCATCACAAATTACGCGATTGCAACCAAAGTCTTGAGGGGAGGTTTCAAGAAAAATTCAAAAATAAACCAACTTCTTTGTAACGAACCCGTTCTGGCATAAGTACCCGGTTCTCTAAGAAAAAAATCTGGAGAATCGCGAGCCAATGAATATCTCTCGCAGAGAATCTCAATTGCTGTGCAAAGAGGAAATGCTGCAAGCATTAGAGGAGCTCTCCCAAATGATATGAAAATGGAAGAAATTTACAATTTATATTAATTAATACATATTAACCACTTTTTATCATATATGTACCTGTACCTTATACTTCAATATATAGCGTCAGTACCCGGACCCGTCGCAAAAATTTTGACATACAACTCGGAATTTCGACTTTACTTTCAGAAAGTCACTCTTTATCTTGGCTTCCAATTTCGGAATATCGAATTTCCAGATTAAAATTCCGACTTTCAATCTCTTTGATCAATTTCAACTTATATGCTTACAATTTCGAATTTCGGACTCAAAATTTTCGCAGTTGAACAAGAATGGTAATTTTCAATTTCAAAGCTCAAAATTCTTGTAGTCAACTCAAAATTTCAGCTTTGAAGTCAAAGTCCTGAATCCGAGCTGAACTGTGAACTCGTAATTTTGACTCCTGAAATGGAATTTAGACTTTGAAAATGGGAATTTCATATTTTTATTCATTTTTGGAATTTACTTGAATCTGAGAATTTCGAGTTTGATCTCATTATTTTGACTGTATAGGCTCCAGAAGATTCTAGCTTGAACGTCAAAATTGTAGCCTGAATGTCACAGTTCGAACTTGAAGCCAAAATTCTAACTTGGAAGTCGTATTTTGATTTGAAAGTCGAAATTATAGCTCAAAAGTCCAAATTCTCACTTGAAAATCGAGGTTCTAGGTTGAAAGTCGAAATTTAACTTGAAAGTTAAAATTCTAGCTGGAAGCAGAAAATATCGCTTGAAAGTCAATAAAACTCCAGCTTGAAAGTGAATATTTTTATGCTCAAAAGTTGACATTCCAGCTTGGAATTCGAAATTATAACTTGAAATGTGAAATTCTAACTTGAGTGTTGAGGATTGAGATTCTGATTTGAAGATCAAAACTCTAACTTGAAAGTCGAAATTCTAAGTTGAAGTAACAAACGTTGAGCTAAAAGTCCAAATTCCGATTTGAAATTCTCTGCCTTAGGTCAACATTCTGAGATTCTAGTCAAATTTCTAGCTTAGAGTTGGAATTCCGAGTTCAAATTCCTGTCAAGTCTGAGTTTCGACGTCAAACCTGACTTTTTCCAGTTTTGCAATTTCTACATCAGAACTTTGAAGTTGAAATCTCGATTTCGATTCATGAGCCAAATTCTGAGTCTGAGGGTCTCAAAATTTCGATACTGAACACAAAACTTCAACTTCGAAAATGAAGGCTGAGCGAAAAGTTGAGGTTTCGATGCTGAAGCCAAAATTCTGAGATTTTAGTCGAAGTTCAGTTTTGCAAGCTCGGAATTTTGACTTCAAAGTCAAATTTAGACTATGAACTAAGAATTGCGGGTCAAGTTTTGGAATTTCGATTGAGATTTTAGAACTTTTCATCCAAAATTTCGACTATTTTGAGTAGGATCATGGTTTTCAAGTTGAAATTCAAATCTTCTTCTAGCATTTTGACTCTTATTCCAGAATTGCGATTTTATCGTCAAAATATTCGTTCATGATTTCTGAACTCAACATCTTTCACTTTCAACTTGTAATTTTTTTTTAATTCGAAATTACAACTTCAAAATCAGCGTTTTGACTTCAGCTGAAAAACTTGATTTGAAACTCACAATTTTGATTTTCTTTTCTTTTCTGACTCAAATCTTGAAATTCCGGCTCGGATCATTGAATCTGAACCTCACGAAGTCAGAAATTCAACTTCTCTAAGTCAGAGTTCGGACTTTGGAGTCAACATATCATCTTGTTACTCACATCTCTTATTACATCCTAGTGAAAATTACATCTTACTCTTACAACATCTTACTCATTGGTATCATTATTACTCAGTTACATACATTGCCATCTTGAAATCCTATTTTTGAGCTTGGAATAGCAACTATGAAGTTAGAATTGTTACTCCCAGTGGATCATAATCATAATCTTTATTAATCTTTTCTTGATACTGTATGTACATAGGCAAATCAACATAGGGTACAGTCATAATAGGTACTGTACAGTAAAATAATGTACGATCACGTAAGTATACACACTAAAAACAATCGTTGAAGTTCCAATTGAGTCCAGAAACTCGACAATAAACTCAAAGTTTATACTACAATTTAGAATACCGACTCGAAATTGAAATTTTGACATTCAAGATGGAATTTTGACTAAAATCTCAAAATTCTAATCAATCTTGAAATTTGAGCTCGAGAAACTTGTAATTTTGACTTCAAAGTGAAAATTTGGACTTGAAACTCAAGATATCCTATTTTGATTTTTGAATTTCGACCTTCAAACTAGGATTTCGACTTTCAACTCGAGGTTTCGACTTCAAAGCTAGGATCTTTATTACATTTATATACATGTTTTTTATGCATATGAACTGTTCATATAATTATTATCTATTGTCATGACTGGCTAAACAATGACAAATGTTCCTATACTGTTTATACTGTCAATGGAAATAAATCTATTACATTACATTACATATTACATTACATCTCAACATTGAGGATGGAATTTTACATTTCAAATTATAATTTCGACTTCCGATACAGAATCTGGATGGGGGCAATTGAAAATTTTGAAGTAAAATGTCTAGCTTGAGATTTTAACTTGAAAGTTGAGCTACCTTGAAAGTCGAAACTTCAACTTGAAAGAGGATAAGTTTCTCAAAGTAAGAAATCTTGAACTTGAAGTACAAATTCCGACTTCAAATTCCAAGTTTCTAGAGCCCAAATTTTAAAATTCGAGCCGAAATTTTCAACGCTAAAATTCCAGCCGTAATTTTCAACGCTAAAATTCTAACTTGACATTCCAATTCTCAAATCGGAATTCCAACTTGAAAATGGGAATTTCCAGTAAAAAAATCTCAACTTTCACTAAGTACAAATTCCAAGTACAAAATTGAAATTTGTTGGAATGAAAAATTCCACAATTATTGAAGTATGTGTCAACTTGAGAGCCCGAATTGTGACTAGCTGAGGTCGAACTCCTGGTTTATAGAATACAAATTTCCAAGATCAGAGCTGGTACTCTGAGATCAGAGTCTAAAATTCTGACACGAATGTGAAAATGTTCATAAAGTCAGAATTCTGAATTGAAAATAAAAATTCTAAGTAGGAAAGTCAAAATATCATGTTTTGGATAAACTTACTTGGACAAAATCAAAATTCTAATTTTGCAGCTGAAATTCCGAGTTCAAAACTACAATTCCAAGTTTACAATACAGCAGTTCGAAATGGTGGACTCGAAGGATAAAGTACGAAATTCCAAGTTCAACTTATTGTCTGTGGCTGAAGTCGGAATTTTAAATTGGAAAAAGAAATTTCGAGTTTAAAAGTCACAAATTCCAGATAAATTCCAACAATTTGAGTTCAACTACCAACCAGCAGTCCAAGCGTCGAGTTCAGAGTCTAAATTTCGAAATTAAGATTTCGACTTTCAAGTTAGAATTTTGACTAAAGTTGGAATTTCGACTTTTTTTTCAAGCTAGAATCTCGACCTAACTTCAAACTAGAATTCCGGATATTGGGCTAGAATCTCTACTTTCAATAAGTACTTTTAGGTTGGAATTAGAACTTACAAGTTAGAATTTCGACTTCTAATGAGAATTTGAAACTGAATCTAGAATTCAAACTGCCACATATTTTCAAGTTGGAATTTCGACTTTCAATATAGAATTCTTGCTTTCAAGTAAGAATTTTTGACTTTCAAGTTAGAATTTTGACTTTTAAGCTAGAATTTCGACTTTCAAGCTAGAATTATTGAGACTCACAATAAGTTAGAGTTTTGACACGAATCAGATTTTGACTTCAAAGTTCAAATTTGAATTTTCAAGCTAGAATATCGACTTTCACGTTAGAATTTCTACTTTCGAATTCGAATTTTCGCTTACAAATACTTTCAAGCGTTTTCAAGCTGGAATTGAGACTTTGAAGTTAAAATTTTGACTTCCAAGCTAGAATTCCGACTTCCAAATGAGAATTTTCGAATTCAACCTAGAATTCAAACTGTCCCATACTTTCAAGTTGAAATTTCGACTTTCAAGCTAGAATTTTTGCTTTCAAGTGAGGATTTTTTGATTTTCGAGTAAGAATTTTCGACTTTCAAGTTAGAATTTTGGCTTTCAAGCTAGAGTTGAGACTTTGGAGTTGGAATTTTGACTTCCAAGCTAGAATTCCGACTTCCAATTAAGAATTTTCAAATTCAACCTAGAATTGGAACTGTCCCATACTTTCAAGTTGAAATTTCGACTTTCAAGCAAGAATTTTTGCTTTCTAGTGAGGATTTTTTAATTTTCGAGTAAGAATTTTCGACTTTCAAGTTAGAATTTTGGCTTTCAAGTTGAAATTGTGACATGTAAGCTAGAATTTTGACTTTCAAGCTAGAGTTGAGACTTACAATGAGTTATTTAAGCTACAATAAGTATTTAGACTTCCAGATACTTTCAAGTTTAAATTTCGACTTTCAAGCCAGAATTTCAGTTTTAAAGTTAGATTTGAGACTTACAAATTAGAAATTAGACTTTTCAGCTAGAATTTTGACTTCAAAGTTGGAATTTGGTTTTTCAAGCTAGAATTCTAAATTTCACGTAAGAATTTCTACTTTCAAGCCCTTTGAGGTTGGAATTGCGATTTTTCAGTTAAAATTTTGACTTCCAAGCTAGAATTCTTAATTTCAACTTCTAAGCTAAGATTTTGACTTTCAAGTTTGAGTTCCGACTTCCAAGAACCTACTCTCAAACAGAAATTGGGAGCATCAAATAGTGAGTTTCACTTTCAATCTAAAAGTTCCACATTCAAACTAGAATTCAGACTCACAAATACTGTCAAGTTGAAATTTCGACTTTCAAACTGGAATTTTTGATTTTCAAGTCAGGCTGTAGACATTCAAGCTGGAAGACTTTCAAATAAAAGTTTCGACTTTTGAGGTAGAATTTCGACTTTCAAAGTAGGATTGAGACCTTAAACGAGTTAGAATTTCGAATTTCAAGTGAGGATTTCGATTTTAAAGTTGGAGTTTGAATTTTCAAGCTAGAATTTCGACTTCCACGTTAGAATTTCTAGAATTTTCACTTTTAAGTTCAAATCTTGACTTACAAGTACTTTCAAGCACTTTCAAGATGGACTTTGAAGTTGAAATTTCGACTTCCAAGCTGCAATTTTACTTTCGAGCTAGGACTTTGAGTTATTGGCTAGGATCTCGAAGTTTGAGCCAGAATCTCGGCTTTTAAGTTGGAATTGTAACTTTCAAACTGGAATTTCAATTCTCAATCGAAAATTTTGGCATTCCAACTAGAATTTGGACTTCCAAATACTTTCAAGTTGAAACAACTTTCGAGTTAAAAGGACCCCGCACGATTCTTATGGAAAATGGCTCCCGGTTAAATTCTCTGAATTTTTGATATGTTGTAGCTCATGAGATACTAATCAAATACTGTGAACCCCAAACTCAAATAATGAACAGTTTTTTACCCACAGGGGGTTGAAGTTGGAGGTTTTGACGGCTTAAAAATGATATTCTGACATAAATAAAAGCTTTCTATTTGGTTTCTCTTCAAGATGTGTTTCATGCTAAATGTATTTATTTGACAGAAGAATATCAACTCCCTCCTCCACCCCCATCCCCTATCTACCATCACAAAATTCGAGATTACTCTCAAAAGCCATGCAGATGGCTTCTGTGATTTAAATTATGAATTTTGACATAAAAATTATTTTCCACCCCTAATGTTGGGGTGCCGATTTTCCAATTTTCATCGGTTAATTTGGCTGAATTTTTGGTATTGTGTACTTCTAATTCTGCTGAACAAAAAGTTCTCATGCCAAAACTTATTCCTATGGACAGTTTTTGTTCTACAGAGGACTGAAGTTGAAGATTTGAGAGCATAAATATTGAACTTCAGTCCCCTGCAGAACAAGAACTGTTCATAGGAATAAGTTTTGGTATGGAAACTTTTTGTTCAGCAGAATCAGAAGTACACAATAGCAAAAATTCAGCTAAATTAACCGAGGAAAATTGAAAAATCGGCACCCCAACATTAGGGGTGGAGAATAATTTTCATGTCAAAATTCATGATTTGAATCACAGAAGCCATCCGCATGGCTTTTGGGAGTAATCTCGAATTTTATGATGGTAGATAGGGGTTGGGGGTGGAGGAGGGGGTTGATATTTTTCTGTCAAATAAATATATTTAGCATGAAACACAACTTGAAGAGAAACCAAATAAAAAGCTTTTATTAACGTCATAATATCATTTTGAAGCCGTCAAAACCTCCAACTTCAACCCCCTGTGGGTAAAAAACTGTCCATTATTTGAGTTTGGGGTTCACGGTATTCGATAAGTATCTCATGAGCTACAACATATCAAAAATTCAGAGAATTTAACCGGGAGCCATTTTCCATAAGAATCGTGCGGGGTCCTTTCAGTTCTCAAACTAGATTTGAGACTTGCAAATTATAGATTAGACTTTTTACCTAGAATTTCGACTTCAAAGTTAGAATTTCTAGAATTTCCACTTTCAAGTTCAAATCTTGACTTACAAGTACTTTTAAGCACTTTCAAGTTAGATTTTCAAGTTGAAATTTCGACTCCCAAGGTAGAAATTTACTTCCAAGCTAGAACTTCGAATTATAGGCTAGGACCTCGACGTCACCTTGAATTTCCGAATTTCAAGTGCGAATTCTGACTTCCAAGTTCTTTCAAGTTGAAATTGTGACTTTCGAACTAGAATTTCGATTCTAAATCTGAAATTTTGGCATTCCAACTAGAATTTAGACTTCTAAATACTATCAATTTGAAATTTCGACTTCCAAGTTGGACTTCGAACTTTCAAGCTATACTTCCTATTTTAAAATTCGAACTTTGACTTACAAGTACTCTCAAGCACTTCCAGGTAAAGTTAGAATTGAAACTTCTGAAGCTGTTTAGACTTCCAACCCAGAATTTTGACTTTCAAGCCAGAATCCCTACTTTCAAGTTGAAATTCCGACTTTTAAGTGCTTTCAAGTTGACGTTGAAACTTTTAAATTAAAATTTCGAGTTTCAATCTAGAATTTCGGCGTTTCAACTAGAACTTAGATTTCAAAATACATTCAAGTTGAAATTTCGACTTTCAAGTTGAAATTCGAGACTTGCAAATTATAAATTAGACTTTTTACCTAGAATTTCGACATCAAAGTTGGGATTTGGTTTTCCGAGCTGGAATTTTTAATTTCACGTTAGAATTTCCACTTTCAAGTCCTTTCAAGTTAGAATTGCGACTTTTCAGTTGAAATTTTGACTTCAAAGCTAGAATTTCGAATGACAACTTCCAAGTTAGGATTTAGACTTCCAAGTTGGAATTCCGACTTCCAAGTACTCCCAAAATTGGGAATACCAAATAGAAAGTTTTACTTCCAATCTAGAAGTTCAATCTAGAATTCAAACTAGAATTCAGACTCACAAATACTGCCAAGTTGAAATTTCGACTTTCAAGCTGGAATTTTTGACTTTCAAGCTGATATCTTGATTCTCAAATAAAAGTTTCGACTTTTGAGCTGAAACCTCGACTTTCAAGCTAGAATGGAGACTTACAACGAGTTTGAATTTCGACTTTCAAGTTAGGATTTTGATGTTAAAGTTAGAATTCGAATTTTCAAGGTAGAATTTCGACTTTCACGTTAGAATTTCTAGAATTTCCACTTTCAAGTTCGAATCTTGACTTACAAGTACTTTCAAGTACTTTCAAGTTAGATTTTCAAGTTGAAATTTCGACTCCCAACGTAGAAATTCACTCCCGAGCTAGAACTTCGAATTATAGGCTAGGATCTCGACGTCACCTTGAATTTCCGAATTTCAAGTGCGAATTCTGACTTCCAAGTTCTTTCAAGTTGAAATTGTGACTTTCAAACTAGAATTTCGATTCTAAATCTGAAATTTTAGCATTTCAACTAGAATTTAGACTTCTAAATACTATCAATTTGAAATTTCGACTTCCAAGTTGGACTTCGAACTTTCAAGCTATACTTCCTATTTTAATATTCGAACTTTGACTTACAAGTACTCTCAAGCACTTCAAGGTGAAGTTAGAATTGAAACTTATGAAGCTGTTTAGACTTCCAACCCAGAATTTTGACTTTCAAGCCAGAATCCCTACTTTCAAGTTGAAATTCCGACTTTCAAGTTAAAATTGAAAGTTGAAATTTGAGACTTGCAAATTATAAATTAGACTTTTCACCTAGAATTTCGACTTCAAAGTTGGAATTTGATTTTCCTAGCTGGAATTTTGAATTTCACGTTAGAATTTCCACTTTCAAGTCCTTTCAAGTTAGAATTGCGACTTTTCAGTTGAAATTTTGACTTCAAAGCTAGAATTTCGAATGACAACTTCCAAGTTAGGATTTAGACTTCCAAGTTGGAATTCCGACTTCCAAGTACTCCCAAAATTGGGATTATCAAATAGAAAGTTTTACTCTCAATCTAGAAGTTCAATCTAAATTTCAAACTAGAATTCAGACTCACAAATACTGCCAAGTTGAAATTTCGACTTTTAAGTTGGACTCTGAACTTTTAAGCTATACTTTCTATTTTAAAATTCGAACTTTGACTTACAAGTACCCTCAAGCACTTTCAGGTAAAGTTAGAATTGAAACTTAGAAGTTGTTCCGACTTCCAACCCAGAATTTCGACTTTCAAGCCAGAATCCCTACTTTCAAGTTGAAATTCCGACTTTCAAGTGCTTTCAAGTTCAAATTGAAACTTTCAAATCAGAATTTCGAGTTTCAATCTAGAATTTCGGCATCCCAACTAGAAATTAGGCTTCCAAATAAATACTTTCAAGTTGAAATTTTAGTTCTCAAGTTAGATTTGAGACTTGCAAATTATAAATTAGACTTTTTACCTAGGATTTCAACTTCAAATTGAGAATTTGGTTTTCCGAGATAGAATTTTGAATTTCACGTTAGAATTCGTACTTTCAAGTGCTTTCAAGTTAGAATTGCGACTTTTCAAATAAAATTTCAACTTCCAAGCTAGAATTTAGACTTACAACCTCCAAGTTAGGATTTTGACTTCCAAGTTGGAATTCCGACTTCCAAGTACTCCCACCTTCAATATAGAAGTTCAATCTAGAATTCAAACTAGATTCAGACTCACAAATCCTCTCAAGTTGAAATTTCGTCTTTTAGCGTAATTTAAGCTTTCAAATCAAAATTGAGACTTACAAGTTAGAAATTGGACTTTTTAGGGAGAATCTCAACTTCAAAGTTGAAATTTCCACTTTCAGGTTCAAATTTTTATTTCCAAGTTGGACTTTCCACTTTCAAGTTATAACTCCGCGAGCTATAATAATTTTGATGAACAAACTAGAGTTTTGACTTTTTAATTTAAATTTCGCAGTATTTTGCCTTTAAAATCATGATTTCGACTCCAAGTTCGACTTTCACTGAGAAATTTCAACTTTCAAGTAGGTATCTACCTGCTTGATAATTCCGATTTTTATTATCTGAAATTTGACTTAGGTACTCAAAAATATGACTTGTGAATCAGAATTCGAACTCCAAAACTGAAATTTTTGACTTTCCAACTGCCGAGCTTCGACTTCAGTTTAATTTCGGTAATAGAAAAAACATTGCTTCCCTGCCATCGTAACGGGGCCGGCACTTGGAAGAATTCAGACAAATTCCAGACTTATTTCCTGTGTTGTTACAGTTTCAGTTTTATATGACAGTCTTCAAAACTGATTCTAATGAAACTGGGTACTCTGTACCCACGTGTCTAATTGTACTTTTTGTCTTTTCCCGCCAAACCGTTTGTAGTTTGAAAATTTGGCAATCATTTAGGGTGATTTAGATCAAACTATTAGAATAAACATTTTTATTTTTCAAGCTATCATACCTCCACACTATCTAAAATAATGTAATATGTAGTTTAATTCAGATCTAAAAATAAATAGATCTATAATTTGTTGAATAGAATATAGAACATCAACAGCAATAAATAATCTACATTTGTTAATCTATCACACGTAATAACGGTTCTTATAAGATTTTTCATCAAGTTTTTAAGAGCTAACGCAGCTAACACTAAGTCCTTCCATCTTCCTCAAGTGCTCCAGATCTTTCCTGGAACACCAGTCCAGCTTCAAAGTGGACAGGTTCGGGGCGTGCTCCAGCACGGCTTCCGCATCCAGATCCGTGATCGAATTCCCCGTCAGGTCCAGAACTCTCAGGTGCGGGCTGTTCTTGAGCGAATCCCACGGGAACTTGCTCAGGTTCTTGTGCCCGTTCAGCACCAGCCTGGACAGCCCGAAGCCTTCCCGTCCCAGCTTCAGCATCATGTACTCCACCTCGTCGTTCCTCAGCATCCTGCCGTTCACCGTGCCGTTCCTGTGCGTGATCTTCCAGGTGAGCGCCTCCAGAAACTTGAGGTTGTCCAGGAAATCCTTCTGCAGGTTCAGTATCTGCACGTCGAGGAACGTGAGCACCTTCAGGAAGCTGCCCATGACGCTGCCGACGTCCAGCTTTTCGATCTTCTGGTTCTCGACGTGCAGCACCCGCAGCATAGACAGGGCGGAGAACACCTCGCCGTCTATGGCCAGCGTTTCGCTGGTGTTGTACAGCTTGTTGGAGATGAGCTTGAGCCGCTTGAGCGTCGAGCAGGTGCCCCAGGAGTTCCGCGTCAGCTTCGGCAGCGAGTTCGAGTCGAGCACCAGCTCGTCGACGCTGTGCGGGCACAGGGCCCGGTCTTCGATGTGGTTGATGTCGCTCTGGGAGATCTCCAGCACCTGGACGTCGCCGGAGAGGGCGGTGAAGGTTTCCGAAAAGATCTCGCTCTGGATCTTCTCGAGGTGCAGGCGGTACTTGGGCAGGACCAGCGGGAAGCCCTTTTCCAGGTTGAGGGCGCCGATCGTTTCGATCAGGACGAATAAAACGAAAGCGGCCCGTTTGGCGGTCATCATCTCGTCTCGATGGGATGATGGACACACGGGCATACAGGTCGATAATTCAGAGCTTGCGTTTCGCTCTCTACGGCACGCGCAATTTGACACGGACGCAACGGCGGATGCTAATCGAACTAAAATAATGTACCAAATTGCATTTAATTCACGGAAAATATTGTACTGACGTTTATTTTTGAAGATATAGGGGGTCAAAGCGTGGGACTTGAGATATGATGATGGGAATGATTCCGCCTAAAGCTTCACATTTAATTTTTTTCTGTCACGACATACTCGAGGCTCTCGTCATGAAACCTTTAGAAACTTTTTCTAAAATTATCCGTTGGAAACTCATCTGTTCTGTAATAATCTTAATTTTGAACAAAGCTCTCCATGTTTTATCAAGTCTGAAGTGAATGTTTATCGTGAACAAAAAAAAATGGTTGCAATATTCTGTCAAGTGTTTCTCAAGTTATTTATTATTCGGAAGTGCCTCCGTAGCCGGAGCCGGCTATTTGTAAGGTAGCCGGAGCCGGCTATTTGTAAGGTAGCCGGCACCTAGTGACAGTGCGCCATGCGAATAAACGGCTCAACAATAAAAATGTTACAAAGCAAAAATTCACCCAATTTTGAACCGCTGTAACTTTTGATTGGCACAAACGATTCTGATTCTGTTCTGTTCAGTCTGTCAGTCTGTCAGATTTCAAGTTCTGAATTGTCCAATCTCTTGGCCATCTTTCTTGTCAATATAAAATTCATAGGGCCAGTCATAAAATTTCTACAGGGTGATAAACAGAGCAGTGTAAAATTGATGAAAGTTCAACATACCCCCGTTTTCGTTGAAATTTTTTTTCAGCATCGGAAGAGATAATTTTCTGTGGAAAAAATGCCAACCAAATTTCACCCCTTTGCTCCCCCCACCTCATCTCAAAAATCTAAAATGGCAATACCTTCTTTGTGATACATCAAATTGAAGGAAATGAAATTCTCTCCATGAACAAAATTCTTTAAAATTTTTTAAAACCCACATTTTCCTCACAAAACACCCTAAATGTCTAATTTATTTGGGAAGGGGTTGAAAATTTCAAAAAAATTGTTTTCGGAAAGAGAATTCAATTCCCTCCAATTTGATGTATTACAAAGTAGATGGTGTTTCGTTAAATTTTGAAGCTGAGGTGGGAGAGAGCAAATGGGTCAATTTGGGCAGCACTTTTTCCACCGAAAATTCTTTTCTTCGATGTTTTCTATGATGACACTAACTGAATTAATAACGATTGAGAGGTCCAGAATTGAAAATAAGACAGTCAGAGAATTTTTAGGGCGAAGGAAGGTGGGGTTAAAATTTTTGTGAATATTTTTTCAGAAAGAAAATTGATTTCTCTTCAGTTTGATGTTTCGCAAGGTAGGTCATGTCATTTGAAATTTCAAAGTTGGGGTGAGTGGGGGCGAGGGAGCTTAAAATGGAAATTTGCCAATTTATGTTTAAGATGTCCCCTTTGATATAAAAATCGACCTGTTTTTGCTAGAAGAAATATTCACTAGGAATCGGGAGTTATTGCAGGTGGATAGTTTTCAAATGATCACCCGGTGCAGTATTCACAACAGAAAATCACATTTTGGCTGTTCCGACTGGAATCCCGAAAATTCAAAAACCGTTTCGAGGGAACACATCATTCTTCATAAATTTGGTGTTAATGGTCCTGAAATTTTTTTTTACGAAAACGGGGGTATGTTGAACTTTCATCAACTTTGCACTGCCCTGTTCATCCCCCTGTAGAAATTTTATGAAAAGTTCTATGCATTTCATATTGACAAGAAAGATGGCCAAAAGATTGGACTATTCAGTACTTTTAACAGAATCAAAATCATTTGTGCCAATCAAAAGTTACAGCGGTTTTAAATTGGGTGAATTTTTGCTTTGTAACACTTTCATTGTTGAGCAGTTTATATGGCTTTCGTATCGTAGCCACATATCGTAGCTGACACCAAGCGACAAAAATCTGCATCAGATCATCAGATGGCTTCAGAGTTCCGGACGAACTTGAATTTATGAAAAGGTGACTGCTTTCCACTATAGGCGATTTACATTCAAAAAACGCCACCTGGTGTAGAGCTCGGTACTTGATCGTAGAGGAATTTTTTGAGAGGAACACATACTCCAACGTTAGTAGCCTAGGTGGGCACTAGTGGATACCTACCTGCAATACCCACACTTTTGACATGGAAATTTGACAAGTAGAAATAATGTGAAAAGGGGTTTGCATTTGTGTCTCTTATTTCATGTTATGGTTAGCATATTCAGCAGGCTTGTGGTAGATCTAGCTTCAGAGGTGCGCAGCTGGAAGACTACGCCCCCAGCAATGCACTACATTGCGGTAAAAAAAAGACAACGTTCACGTCCCGAACACAAAGGTAGCTACTATACGGCGAGCTTATTAGAACGAAAAATGCGGATCTCCAGCTGAAGTCCAAGCAGAAAATCTTCGAAAAAAGCGAGGAAAAAAGGTAGGTGGTGGTTGACCTTGCACGGCCAGCCCGAGGTAATTTTTTTTTGGCTGGCAGGCTGGCTTGTTGCAAGGCTGGGCCCTCGGCTGGGCCGCTATTCTGTACTCGCCCACCGACAACTATCAGATCGGTAGCTAGGGTGAGAACCAATCAAATTCGCTCCTGCCTAGCTACCGACACCGACAAGTGTCGGTAGACGAGTACAGAATCGCGGCCCTGGTCGACGGGCTTGTGTGTTTTCCTCCGTGCGGATGTGACAGTCTGTTGCTCTTCCTTAGGCGGAAGCTATGGATGATTTAGAGAAAGGTCTGCGACGACGCTGGTCATCAACATGGGGCCCAATGAAGAGCCTACGGGGTCCCAAGGGCTCACAGGAACAAAAGTTTGCTTGTAGTGGACTGTACAAGACAGCAAAGTGACAGATTTGACGTGCCACCAATTGACGTAGCAGCCGACGTTGCCTGCGGCAACTTACACCTCTTCTGACAAATTATTTCCTAAAACTTCCTCTAGGAACCGGCCATTCTCCCTAATAAGGTCAATCTCCTATAATGAAACAATTCTACACTATGCTACAGTTCTATTGGCTGATGCGAGGGCTGATGCATGTATCTGTACTTCAATTATTGCAAAAAGATTAATTAGTTTCAACTTGAATGTTTACAAGATTTTTCTATGTTGTCTCCAGGACAACAGGAACAACTACACCAGCTCGTGAATGAGGCTTTTCATGGACTTGGAAAGTCGTTGGGATGCACGAACCTCGAAACTCATAAGCTGAGGCTTATTGATCCCGGAATGCAACCGATTAAATTACGTCCTTATCCACTTTCGCCTCATCTACAGAAGGTTGTCGATGAGCAGTTTGCGGACATGTTGGAGCAGGGAATTGTTGAGCATTCGAGGAGCCCGTGGTCATTTCCAATTGTCCTTGCCAGGGAGAAGGATCAATCGTACAGATTCTGTGTTGATTTCCGGCAATTGAACCAAGTGACGATTCCGGACGCATACTCCATCCCGCGAATTGACGGTATTCTGAATAAGCTTCGGGACGCCAAGTACCTGAGCAGCCTTGATGTACGATCAGCGTATTGGCAAGTGGAAATGCATCCTGATTCGAGACACCTCACCACGTTCGCTATACCGAATCGTGGACTCTACCAGTTCAGGAATATGCCAATCGGACTACATTCTAGTCCGAGTACCTGGACTAGGGTAATCGACCAAATTGTGACGTCAGAATTAGAGCCCTACGCATTTTCCTATCTGGATGACGTTATCATTGTGACTCTTACGTTCGAGCAACATCTAGATGTTCTGAAGATTATCTTAAGTCGCATGAAGGAAGCCAACCTAACGCTCAATCGAGAGAAATGCAAATTTTGTCGCGAGCAGTTAACCTATTTGGGGTTCGTAGTAGACAGAAATGGATTGCGGGTGGATCCCAAGAAAGTGTCTGCTATCGTGAAAATTGCACCCCCAAAGAAACTTTCGAAACTGCGAAGTTTTCTCGGAACTGCTTCTTTCTATCGTCGATTTATTCCAGATTTTTCTTCGTTGATCGCACCTCTGACTCTTCTGTTGCGGAAGGGAGTAAAATATATCTGGACTGATCAGCAAGAGAATGTCGTTCAAAAGGTAAAATCTTTTCTAGTTTCAGCTCAAATTTTAGCCGTTCCTGATTTTACACTACCTTTTTATATACATACCGATGCTGGTAGATATAGGATTGCAGCTGTGTTGGTTCAAAAGTTCCCAGAGGGTGAAAGACCGATCCGGTCCCTGAGCCGTTCACTATCGAAGTCCGAGAAGAACTACAGTACAGTCGAACGCGAGTGTCTAGCGGTGCTGTGGTCGATTTTCAAACTACGTCCGTACATCGAGGGCTCGAAATTTACAGTTGTGACGGATCACCATTCTTTGGTTTGGTTGAACAACCTCAAAGAACCAACTAGTCGTCTAGCTAGATGGGCAGTGAAGCTGCAACAGTTCGACTACGACATAATCCATAGGAAAGGGCAGTGAAGTGAGTCGGGTATTTACCGGGTCGGTAGGTAAATATAAATTGGATATTTACCCGGTATTTTCCCGAGCGGTATTTACCCACCCTACCCAGTTTGACAGAAAAGTTGACACTGTTGACAGCTCGGTTGACAGTGTTGACGGTTGAAAGTTAAATGATTTCTTTTTCCAAGTTCTAAGGCTTTAAAAACGTAACCTTCGAAGCACTCATTAGTATTTTGCTGCTGTGAGCAAAAATCATTATTTGTTTGTTGTTGTTTCTCCAATTGTTCATAACAATAACTGAAAATAGATACCCTATTAGAGACCCGATTTTGGGTAAATACCGGGTGCACGAGAATACATTCAAGTTCGAAAATACTCCTCGATCATGTAGGTTTTGTGCCCTGCCGTGAAAACCACATTTTAAATGTTCCGAAAACGAAAACTGCGGCTGGTTTGACAGATTACGATAACCAAAAAATTACAGACATCAAATGAACGATGCTAGTTCCGACAGATGTTTTTAAACTCACAGCCGCCCTTGACCCATTTAATTTATGAACGCTCGGTACATGCACATACATGCACTTTATTATTCAAAAGTCCGGAAAAAAATTCATAGTTTTCGATCATATTTTTTTCGGGAAAAACGCTCGAACAGAACGATTTCTAAAAAGGGCAAGTCGTCTTTCTATGACACGTGTCATGATCTGCCGTCAACCCCTTGACCCCTAGCCACCCTTAGTATTTTTTTTAAATGGCACCCCATGGCTTAGGGGGGCTCGTTGGAAAGCTTGTCAAAAACTGTATTCAGATCTACCGTTGGAAATTATATCTAACGCTTCACCATGAAGTTTTGAGTGATCCTAGGGTTACTCAAAAGTCCGGAACAAAATTCATTATTTCTTACCATATTTTTTCCGAAAAAAACGCTAGGACAGGTCGATTTTTGGAAGCGGTAATTCATTTTTCCATTATACGTGTCATGGTCTACCGTCAACCCCTTGACCCTTAAGCCCTTGACCCTCAACCCCTTAAGCGTCCAACCATTTTTAATAAAACTAGATCTGAACACAGATTTTGACAAGCTTTCCAACGAACTCCCACAAACCATAGGATGCGATTCAAAAAATACTAGGGGTGGCTGGGAGTTAGGGGGTTGACGGTAGATCATGACACGAATCATAGAGAAACGATTTACCTCTAAAAATCGACCTATTCGAGCGTTTTTTTTTTTTTGGAAAAAATATGGTAAGTAATGAGTTATGAATTTTGTTCCGGACTTTTGAGTAATCTTGGGGTTTCTCAAAACTTCATCGTGAAGCGTTCGATCTAACTTTTGATGGTAGATCTGAATACAGTTTTTGACAAGCTTTCCAACGAGCCCCCACAAGCCATAGGGTGCCATTCAAAAAAAAAATACTAAAGGTGGCTAGGGGTCAAGGGGTTGACGGTAGATCAAGACACGTGTCAGGAAAAAACGGCTTGTCTTTTTCAGAAATCGACCTGTTCGAGCGTTTTTTCCAGAAAAAATATGGTCAAAAATCATTAATTTTATTTCGGACTTTTGAATTACCCTGTATGTTTGTTTTGCTGAAACTTACTGAATCTTTGCTAAAACATACTAAATTTATATAGAAAATCGCTAAATTGATGCTCAAGCTTGCGAAACTTTCGTTAAAACTTGCTACATTTTAAATTTTCTTCATTTGCGATCAAAGTTGTCAAATTTTTGTTTGTTGCTTCAAGAACATTGTTCAAGTGTACTGGAAATTGTTTATTGTTACTTCGACAGCGTGGTGTATATGGCCGCTAGTTGATTTAGACGACTTGCCAGTTTTGAGTTTTGTCACTTTTGTCAGCTTGTCATATCACGTTCGATAGCTTTTTACTTTCGACTACTTGTGACTACTGACTGCTTGCCGATTTAGACATTTAGATAGCTTGTCACACTCAATAGCTTGTCACATCTTAATGTATGTCAGATTTGACAGTTTTTCATTTTTGAATTCGACAGCTTATCACATTTAACGTCCTGTCACTTTTGACGCCTTATTACTTGTGAAAGTTTGTTCCTTTTCATGGACTGTCATCCTTGATGACTTGTTAGTTCCGGCAACTTGTCACCTGGACATCTGGCCACATTTGACAGCTTGTCACCTTTGGCAGCTTGCAGTTTTTGACATCGTGTCACACAGCTGCTTGCCATTCTTCAGAATTTTGTCATTTTCGACAACCTGCCTTCTTGGACGGCTCATTACTTTCGAAATTTTGTCACTTTTGACCAGCTTGTCACTGTTTAGAAGCTGACTACTTTGACAGCTGGCCATTTTTGACGACAGCTTGTCACTTTTTAACTTTCAACAGCTTGTCACTTTGACATCCTGACACGTATGACAGCTCGATGGATATGACAGCTTATTATACTTTTGATAACCTGCAATACTTGAGTACCAGTAACTTTCAACAGTTGATCACTTTTGATACTTTCCACTTTCGAGAGTACGTTGGTTCTGGCAGCTTGCCACTTTTGACAGGGAGACATCTTTAAAGGCTTGTCACTTTCCAGCCATTTAAAAGACTTGTCGCTGCTGACAGCTTGGCTCCTCGCTTGGCTCTTTCGACAGCTTTTCACTCTCGACAGCCTGTCACTTTTAATTTATTGTTTCTTGTCACGTTTGACAGCTTGCCACTAATGACTGCTCGTCTTTTTTTTACTTGTTGACATATAACTGACGACCAACAATCAAGCAAAAATAAACAGAAAATATAAGTGGAAACTGGTGAGTACTCACTTCTTTCAGGAACTGAGTGGTGGGTCCGTTCTCGGCCGATTCGGCGTACTCGGTCCAAGGCAGGCGTTCTCTGGTGCAAAAGGCGAAGGGCATGTCTGAAATTATATTTTTCAACGTCAAGTTATTTCTTAGTAATCAACAGGGCCGCGATGAAGCCTTCAAATAACGCGCGATCGAAAACTATGAACTCATCAAGCCGGCGCAAAACGGATGATTCTAAACAATTATTTCTATAGTTGAATTATGTTCTCACTTTTCAACGAGAATCGCTATTGCAGCTTCCTTAACCATCCATCCGTGCGTCCGTCTGTCTTTTTAACCGTCTGTCAGTTATTACATCTCTTCTGCGACGCCCTTTTGAAGCTGTTTCTCTGATATTTCCTGCAGGTGGCGCATGTTGCCACCTAGGCGCAAATCACTATTTCACCTGATTCTTCTGTCTGCCGGCCTATCTGTTTGTCCGTCTGTCTGTTATCACACCTCTTCCTAGGCCAGCGACGCTTTGGCTTGAAATTGCACGTGCTATTTTTTGCTGGTTACGCTTACTGCCACCTAGGTGAAAAACGCCATTGTTGTCCTGCCATCAGTTTGTTTGTTATTACATCTCCTCGTAAACTAGCCGCTCAGCTTGAAGTCCTAAGCAATAAACTTATAATGCTGAGAAACCTACTATACCTATACAGGGTGGTCCATCCTAGCGTAATTATCCCATAGCGGTCTTACCGTTCAAGATAGAGAAAAAGATGTAAAAGAAAAGTTATATGGTTTGAGGACACCTAAAATAACCTGAAATTATTTTCAGCTATACAGAGTGTTCCATTTTGACGGGATCAACGGAACGTCAATTTTTTAAAATGGAACATTCTATATTTTTTTGCATTTTTTTGTTCAACTTTTTCAACTGTCTCATGCCTGTATTTTTTTTTTCAATTGTGTGGCAGTGCTACTAACCAAAAATTAAAAACTATAAAACAAATCGCATTTTCAGTGTTCTTGAAAAAATCGTGGCGGCCTTGCTTTTTAGAACTAAGAGATGAAACTTGACATGGTGATAGTCAAGTCAAAAACCAAGATGCCAATGTCAAAAAATTGCGATTTCTTGATACAGGGAGTTCACAAAGAAAACATCAAACTTTATCATTTTCAAAGTATCATCACTCATTTTTTTCAAATGGCATACCCCTAATTTTATAAAGTCATCTGATAGCTTTTTTTTATCCTCTTTCATTTTTACTGGGGGTACCCTACCCTTAAACTCAATTTTCTCGAGATAATCGGAAATTTTCACAAAATTTGTAATTTTTGTTGTTTTTTCCAAAAATTGAGTTGGCTGTGATGAATGACAGGCGAGCCAAATAGTAGGCAGCTGTCAGTTAGTCAGTCTGAATATTGTAGAACAAAAAAAATGGCTTCAACTCAAAAAGAAAACAAAGTGGGATCCTGGATATATGGATTATTACCAGAATATCATATCAATCATTTCCCCTCGCGTAAAGTCATTTTTCTTTGTTCGACAATATTCATACTGACTAGCTGAGAGTTGCGTACTATTTGTCTTGTCTGTCATTCATCACGGCCAACTCAATTTAAAAAAAAATGGTGAATTTTGTGAAAATTTCCGATTGTCTCGAGAAAAATGAAGTTCAAAAGTAGGGTACCCCAAGTGAATTTGAAAGATGATAAAAAAGCTATCAGATAACGTTATAAAATTAGGGGCATGCCATTTGAAAAAAATGAGTTATGATACTTTGAAAATTATAAAGTTTGATGTTCTTTTGTGAACGCCCTCTATCAAGAAATCGTAATTTTTTGACATTGGGATATTGGTCTTTGACTTGACTATCAACATGTCAAGTTTCATCTCTTAGTTTTGAAAAGCAAGGCCGCTACGATTTTTTCAAGAAAACTGTAAAAATGCGATTTTTCTCAGTTTTTAATTTTTAGTTGGCACGTCAGGCATGCTTGCAACGTTGCCATAGCGGGTGCCAAGGTGACAGTTATGTTCCCGCGACCTATGCTTGTTTCTGTGAAATTCTAATTGTTTTCACGACGGACGCTTTGAAATATAGTCTAGGTACCTGGCATGTTAAAAAGCTCGGCATTGTCTCAGCTCATTCATGAAATATAAAAAAAAACAACAAATACCCAAGTATATAGGTACTCAAGTATATAAAAAACACTTATCTTCGTTATGAATTGGAATTTGCCAAAACGAAGTGCCGCCAACCGAAATGTGCTACGGGTTTACAATGTTCGTATCATTCAAATTTAGCGGATAAGCGGCCATTACCTACTCATCATTACTTATGTAAAACAATGAGTTTTTGTCTCATTTTTCGTGAGTGGTACGAAGGGCCACAATGGGCGTTTTCCATTTAGCGACACGAGTCGACTTGTGTCGACACAAACCGACACAAACGCGTTCCATTTGATCTGTGTTCCTTTGTTTCATCGACACAAGCTAACACAAGCTGACACAAACCGACACAAATGTTTCAAATGGAAAGCGCCCATTAAGACATGAACTCGGACATGAATATTTATATACCAAAACTGCCAATTTAAAAAAAAATACTTAGGTATTACACGTTATTCTGACAAGGTAATATGATAACTATGGTACAACATGACTATTTCAACATTAAACAACATTTTGTAATGAACAGAGTGTCAGTCTCTAAAGGTGCGTTCAGTCAGCTTATTTAGCCGCAATTTCAGTTTTAGCCGTAAGCGCTGCATCGCTTATTGACTGTTCCGAGGAGGCTGGTTCATAAGAGCCAATGGGCGTCGCTGCGCTTGCGACTAAAATTAAAACTTGCGGCTAAATAAGCTGACTGAACGCACCTTAACTGGCGGCGAATGGCGAATCCCGTAATCACTAACCGTCAAGTCGGTAGCGAGTAGAGGGTAGGTTGACATGGTAGGCACCAGTATAACTGGTTGCCTAGCTCTACTAACATCTCTCCTTTTTAGGAATAGTTAAATACTAAGTACTCAATTATGAAGCGTGGGGGTTGAACTAACTTTGAATTTTAATTCAACTTGAACTAAGCTATATTATACTAATCTACTTAATTACTTAGGTACATTTAAATTTATAAATCTAATTTTTCAACAGGTCGTGTTGAGAGGAGAGAAGTTCTGTTTCCCACCTCACTTGTGGTTTTTTCTTTTGTACGGTTTGGTTCAACCGATACATTTTGTTCGACCGCGACATTTTGTTCGATCGGGGTGTTATCTTCGTTGTGTGTAGTTTCTTCTTCATTATTCATTTCTAGGTAGTACTTAACTCTATCATTATCATTTTTGTTGACAAATTGTGTATTTTGTGGACGCCGGTCCACGATGCTTTTACTTTGCGCTAATTTTGGTTTGATGAATTTCCTATTTCTTATTAGTACCAGAACCAGTTTCTAGCTTGAGTTTATAACATCGATCTCTCAGTCTCTACTTAACACGATAGCTGGTGTCCACGTTGCTTGTGGTCTTATTTGAACATATACATGTGTTCCAACTAGTAAAGGGATTAAAGTTTGAACTCCTCTCTTATCATTATACATTTCTTGTTGCCGACTTTGAGCTTCTTTCATTTGACTGTGATACATTTTTGTGTTGATTGTTTTAGGATTTAGGTTTTCCGTGAAGCCGGGTAAGTTGGTTCGTAGTCTTCTTGACATCAAAATTTGAGCTGGCGACCAACCATTTACACCAGGAGTATTTCTGAAATGCAACAGTGCCATTGGCAATTCTTTGTGATCCGCGATAATTTTTCTTAACATGTTTTTTATTGTTTGGATCTGTCTTTCGGCCATACCATTCGATTGGGCATAAGTTGGAGACGATAGAACGTGGTTGAAGTCCCATTCTTTCGAATTGAGGTCCTCCGTCTGAGACTACTATCGACGGTATGCCATGACGAGCAAAGATGAATTTCATTTTATCAATTATTTGATTACTGGTAGTGTCATCTGTCAATTTTTCGAGTTCAACATATTTAGAATAAAAATCTACAATTAACAAGAATTTTTTCCTCTTTCATTCAAATAAGTCGCATCCGATTTTGTACCACGGTAGTTTACCAATTTCGTGTGGTCGAAGTGGCTCTGACCTTTGTGACTTGGAGTACGTTTGACAGACGTGACAATTCGCGATAAATTGTTGGATTTCATTGACCATGTTTGGCCAGAATAACGTTTGTTGAGCCAACTTTATGCACTTGTTTGAGCCTAGGTGGCTGTAATGGATTTTATTCAGCATTTCTTTTCTCATTTTCTTTGGTATAAGGATGCATTGACCCTTGAAAATTATGTCATTAATGACTGTTAGTTCGTCCCGATATTAACAATAAACTTTTACATTTTTGCTCAATTTTTTACTACTATTTGACCATCCATTTTCAATTACATTTCTAAAGGCAATGAGTTCATCATCGTTTTTGGTATTTTCTCTAATTTCTTGCATTTTATTGTCTGATGCGTCAATTTGAGAAGTGATAAGGCAAATTTGAGCATCAATTTCTATTTCCCATTTCTAATCATCCTCCGTTTGTTTAGGCAAATAAGCCCTGGAAAGTGCATCTGCTATTAAGAGATCTTTGCCACGTTTGTATCTGACGTCGATGTCGTATTATTGTATCTGAATCAGCATTCGCTGAAGACGAACTGGACACTTATTCAATGGCTTTTTAAATATTGAGAATTAAGGCTGATGGTCGGTTTCCACTATGGCTCTTTTGCCAAACACATACGCATGAATTTTATTTAACCCGTAACAAATGGCCAGTAACTCTTTTTCTATTTGAGCATATCGTTGCTCAGTATCTGTCAAAGCTCGTAAGGCATAAACGCATGGTAAGCTATTTTGAAGTAAGACAGCTCCTAATCCAGATTTCGAGCTATCCACTGAAATTGTACTTGGCTTGTTGACATCAAAAAATTGGAGCACCGGACTCCTGGACAATTTTGACTTCAAACCCTCAAAGGCCTGCTGGTGTGCATCCAGCCATTCGAACTCAACACCTTTTTTAATTAGTTTTCCAAGTGGCTCGGTATTTTCTGAGAAATATGGGATCAATTTGATGACGTATGTTAGCATTCCGAGGAGTCTTTGTACCTACCCCTTTTTTATCAGTAGGCCTCGGCATTTCTGAAATTGCTTTGAGTTTTGAACTGTCTACCGCAACACATTTCTCTGAAATTATATGTCCCTCAATTGAATTTAATACTTTTCTCTTTTGCAATTTTCAAGACTTTGTCTAACCTTTCGTCGCGTTCGGCTCTTGTTTTACCCCAAACTATTAAATCGTCAATGTATACTTCTACACCTGGAAAATCAAACGTTTGTTTGAATCTTGAATGGAAGACTTCAGGAGCTGATTTAATTCCATAGCGTAGCCTCAAGAATTTATATCTCCCGAATGGGGTGCCAAAAGTGCATAGGTTTGAACTTTCCTCATCCAATTGAACATGGTAAAACCCGTTGGTGGCATCAAGTGTGCTGAAATATTTTGCCCCTGTTGATTTAGATGTTATTTCTTCAATTGTAGGTATTTGACAAAATTTTCTTTTAATTACATCGTTCAAATCTTTGGGGTCTAAACATATCCTGATGTCACCGTTTGGCTTTCTGACAAGCACGAGTGCATTTACCCAGTCTGATGGCCCTTCGACTTTCTGAATTATTCTCTGTTTGACTAGCTGATCTAGACTGACATTTTATTTGTCTTGGATAGGCAAAGGTACCCGCCTAGTGGCATTTACAACAGGCCTGGCTCCTTGTTTCAGCTCTATGTGATAGGGTTCAGATAAACAGCCAATTCCTGAGAACAGTTCTTTGTTTTCTTCAATTATTTTCATCGTTTGGTCATCATTCACTACTGAGTCAATTTTGGCTACTACCTTCAAAGCCGTACATGTCGGTAGACCTAAGATTGGTTGTGTCTCAGAATCAACAACAAAGAAATCTATAATGTGTGTGGTGACATTTTTCATGCATTTCAAAGAACGCGTTCCTACTACCTTAAGAGCATTTCCAGTATATGACCTCAAAACTGTCTTTGTCAGTTCAAGCGACTTGGTATTCAATTTCAACTCACTTGAATAGCTTATTGGAATTACATTACACATAGCGCCGGTGTCTATCTTGAATTTGTATTCCGCATTTTTTATTACCAGATTTGTGTGCCATTCCTTTTTCAGACTATTTACAGAAATAATTTTATTAATTGAACCTATATAAAAACATTCGTTATTGTCGTCATTTTCTGAATTGTAAGTTTCATTGACTGAGTTCATTTTACTACCTTTTTTTCGCCGACGTCATCACCCTGTTTTGCTTTTTTGATTTTTCGAGAATTTTGCATACTTTTATGGTTTCTTCCAGCGTTTTCCCGTCTTCTTGAAGTAATTTCTCTCACATTTCGCTGCTTTTTACACCGCAAATTATCATTGTTTGTGTGAGCTCGTTATTCAATGTTCCTAGTTTACATTTCTTGGCTTGAATTTTCAAATTCACGATAAATTGATCCAGCGATTGGTGCGATTTTTGTCTCATCGTGAAGAATATGTACCTCTCGAACGGCAGATTTTCTTTTGGGAGGAAGTATTTTTCAAATTGCTGAAGCAGGGGTTCTAATTCATTTTTCTCTTCATCCCGGATGGTGAATGTGTTGAAGATCTTGTAGCCCTCCTCGTCGATATAGTGGAGCGATTGTGCACAGTGAACTCTTTCTTCTTTTTTATGTGCTTCGGTGGCATATAGGAAATTTTCGAATCTCGATCGCCATGTTGTCCAATCTTCTGGGAGGCTTCCATCCATTGACATTGGTGCTATTCCACGTGGATCTCCCATCCTGTCTGATTCTCGTCTTTATTTGCACTGCACTTATTTAGTTTCACTATTCAGCATTGTAGGTATACTTTTGATTCACTTCCGCGACTGCGCCATATTAATGGGTGTATTAAAAAACACTCGAGATTGCATTAGATCGTATTTATTGAGTGACAATGGTAACGACTCGGGACCGTCTTGGTACAGTGTCAGTCTCTAACTGGCGGCGAATCCCGTAATCACTAACCGTCAAGTCGGTAGCGGGTAGGGAGTAGGTTGACATGGTAGGCACCAGTATAACTGGTTGCCTAGCTCTACCAACACCTAATACCTTTCTCTGCGCAGTCGCAGTAGGTAGACTACCTACCTACTGCGACTGCGCACTACCTACTGCGACTGCTCGCACTACGTCCTTGCTGCGCGCGCAGCAAAAGAATAGGTAACGAGCGATCGCAAAATTTTGTTCATATAAATATGTTTATGAATACGTAGTACGATATTGTACAAAAAAGTACGGAAAATGCTGTAGAATGAGGAAGTGAGTCCTTATTACCTGGAATAACTACATCTACATCCGAGTCTACATCATTCGTTCACTTTTTGAGCTCGATACCATTTACAAGATTCTCCAACATTATTCCGTGGGTACCTGCCTAACTGTGAATTTTCCTGAATCGATAAGGAAATTCATGGTTTTCGAAGACGTCAAACACGAATAACTCATTCACTATTCAACCCTACGTCCGATTTAAAACTGGTTGGTTGATGTCGTAAAATCGGCTGTGATTTTGCTCTATTAGTGATCTCGTATTTTATTAATCCAACACCAGCTTGATACAGTTTCACTGACGACTAGGTGGTAGAGAGTCTGTTGTTTCATTGTAGTCACATTTTCAATTGACGGATCACGTCGTCGATTCTATTTCCACGTCTACGTCTCACACCTTCAATGTATAGGTCGCGGAAACATGACCGTCATTATCTTTGACACCCGCGATGGCAACGTTGCAAGTATGGTTGACGTGGCAACAGCGCATTGCGCATTTCCGCGCCGGGTAGATCACTAGATAGAGAAAGTAGATACATGCCTACACCAATCACGACCCAGCTGGATCTACTTTCTTTGTCTAGTGATCTACCCTGAGAAGCTCCTGCCGGCACAACAAAAGCGCCTCTTGCCAGCTTCTTGCCCGCGCTTGCGCATGATGAGGTGTCAAGGTACCGCTCTAGAGATTCGCTTTTTTGACATTACTCAGTCAAATCTTGAGTTTAGCACATTATTTTTTTCATAAAGCGACAATTGTTTAGTAAATTATTTGTATATTTGTTACAACTTCACAACTAAAGAAAATTGTATCAACAAGTAGGTACTAGTGAAAATAACATTATACTATATACCCATCTTTAGGACGCCATTTTTGTTCCCGCGACCTATGGCAAATTTGGTTGTGGACACCAAATGCGGACAAAATTTTCTGCGCAAACGGACAGGTTGACAGGCCGACACCAAAATGAAAAATAATTAACAAACCTTTACGTTTTGGCATTCAAGAAACCCAAAAATGCAAAAAAAGAAATGTAAAAAATCCGTTTATCTACTTTGGATTACTAATGGTGAAGCCACCCGCATTTGGCGGGCCGAAAATAATCCGGAGGAAAATAATTCAAAGCCGTGAAATCGAGGTATGAGAATGTGAATATTCAGAGTCAAGGCATCATTAAAAGATGTCGCTAGTTATTTAATTCATTCGTGTAAATCCCGCAAAGCTCTACAACATAATTTATTTGCTTCTCATCGTCAATTCTAAAACCGTTCCTGCTTGACGTTCGACGAAATGGTGAACTGGCGCATATGAAGTAAAGCACCCGCACTTCGACCCAGCTAGCTGCTGCCGTGCTCCTGCTGTGATGACGCGCCGTGCCACCGTCCGCTGCCCGCTGCCCGCCACCATCCGATTCACACGTGTTAGCACCGCTGGTCGCATTCTCCAGCGCACATCTCAGATTACCTGAGCCGTCTATACACCGTTCGCGATCGTTTTGGATGCAATAAAATATTCCGAATTGCTTGGAATGGAGGATATCGCCGGAGATTGACCGTGGTACCTGGACCAATCCTCCTGGGCTGCCGTCCGCTCCCGACTTGTCACGTCCGCTGCCGAGTGCTTCTGCGGGCCTGTTAGCGAAGAGTTTCAGTCCCCTTCGAGGAAGCTGAGTTAGAACCCGTTTATGTTGCGTCGCGACCCTCCTAGAGGCCGAAGCGTCGAAGCCCCAATGATGAGCCCCAGCCCACTTGGAAAATGACGAGTCGATTCCCCCCGGCTGATGTGTCTCAAAGGCCCCCTGGAGAAAGTCGAGTTGGAACCCTTCGGAGTCGTGTTTTGGTCCCCTTGGGGGCACGCTGAGTCGAGAACCCTCCAGGTTGAGTTTTGACCCTCCGAGAGACTGATGAGTTGCTTCCCCCGTTGAGTTGCAACCCGTCTCTAGGATGTCGTGTCAGAGCCCTTGGACGTTGAGTCTTGATCCGCCTCCAGGTGTCGAGTCAGAGCCCTCCGACGACGAGCTCCAGCCCTTTTTCCAGGTCGATGTGCCAAGGCCCTTCCGGTGTTGAGTTTCGACCCTTTTCCAAGTCGTAGAGTTGGGACCCGTTGACGAAGTGTTTCGAACCCCCTCCAGGATGCTGAGTCGCGTTCCCTCCACGATGAGTTCTAGCCCACCTCGAGGATGTCGAGTTGAAACCCCTAAATGATCCAGGCCCGATAGAAATGAGGTCTCTCGTTTCGGTATCTCGTGTGGCGGGGTGATGACCTCGACGAGCGGGAGGTTAGTCTTGGTGAGTTGGGATAGTTGCTTACGGTTAGGCTTTGTCGGAAAAATGTATGATGGAGCTCACGCGTGCGTTCTGAATCTGCCTGCACGTGCTGGTATCTGCGCTACTGTCTGCTGTCAGGTACAGCCACTGGCAAGCCTCGTCCTTTGATGGATACCTTCATAGAAAGGTATTCGCGCTCTTGGGCCCTCTGGACTTGGCTTTGTGACTGCGGTACTCAGAGCACCGGACCTAGTGGGTTAGATCTGGAGACTCGCGGGTGAGCTTCCTCTGCGTTTCTGAAGCTCCTAGTTATTCGGAAAATGTGAATTTTGAGAACTACGTGAAAAATCAAGTAATTGGAAAAATAGAATCGCTTTTGTATCGGGGTTCGGACCCTGCCGTAGAGTCGTAATTGTTGATCGGATTGATGGACACCCCCCCCCCCCCCCTCCTTGAAACTAATGATTTTGTTTTAGCGCTACGACAGTTCCTGATCTTTCCATGTAGGGCTTGTCCCGGGAATGAAGACGTTCTTATTCGAAACTGGTGAATTCAATCCGGTACCCAACGACGCCATCGTTCAGATAGGGACTTTGTAAAAATGAATTGTTATTAGGGCTCGGTCAGGAATAGGGTAGACGGCGATTATTTCGCGTTAGGGCAAAGATTATTTCGACGCCTCTCCGCATCGGCTTTTCGGTGAACACCCTGTATAGTCAATCCTTTGCGTTTTGTTTCTCCTGGCTGCGGCCTTCTCTCACAAACTGCTAAACAACAACGAACTAGCGCGTATACGGGGCGTGTTCAAAACGTTCTCCAAATTAAATTTGTATCTTGACTAGAGTAATTGTTTCGCGCTCACCATCGGTTTGAAAGTTTTTGGAAGGGCGAAATTTGGTTCAACATTTCCGGTTATAGACACGCGCGACCGCGGGAATCTTTCTAAGCGTTGGGGGCGACTCACGGTGAAAAGAGGGAATAGGCCCCCACAAAGGCAGCCATATCCAATCCTTTCCAAACGGGCAAAAGAGACCATGGCCCAAAAAGAAGCAACAGCCTTTGAAAAGAATGCCACAATTAGGTGGGCTACCATACACACACCGGCCCACAAATCTTGGATAGCACTCGTGGTCGAAGTCACTCTTCTCTTTTCAGTGTCTAGAAGCCGGGCCTAACCCTAACATAACCTCTAACACTAACATAAATGTTGGATCTGATTTAATCACAAAAAGAACTTTGAACCGCGAAAACCAGTCAGAATTAAATGTCAGTCAAGGTGTAGAGTCAGGTGTTCGTCGGAGGGTTGGGGTGTTGGGACGTCTGAAATAATTAGGGGAAAGTTATCTCTTCGGGAATAGGTTAGATCTTTTAGATAATTTAGCCTGCGCTGTGATGGTAGGACTAGGTATAGGAGCGAGCCATTATTTAAACATTTTGAATTGTACATAGAGGTCAATAGATTGATATTATGTCAAAACTTTAACTGTGTCTTATTGCGTTCAAACTCGTAGTCAGACCTGTCTCAACAATCTCGAGAACTCTATAATCGAACAACAAGAAGAGAGGCACAACGGGATGTCGTCCTGATACTAGATGATCATCGGCCAAGCGGTTCCAAAAGCGGGAAAAGTGATTTAATTCAAATAAGTTGAATTAAATGCCAGTATAATGGGTTGTCTACCCATTCAGGGGTACAAGACGATAGCTGGGGTCGTTTCAATGGATTCATTATTGCATCGAAAACAGTGTTCTAATGAAACATTTTGATGAACTGCTTTTTAAACAAAAGTTGGGCAAATGTCAGTTCTGAAGTGTCATCTGTCAAACGTTCCTATTTTTAGCAGCAAGAATTTCCAGTTTTTAGGCCATTATAAAGAAAAAGTAGATAAAATAGTATATTATACTCGTTTAATAAGACGTATTGTCACACGACTGGTTTTGGGGCACGACGAGCTTGCGAGCTCATGAAACCCGTATAATAATACACTATTCTCACCTGCGATGAGTCGTAATAAAGTAACGATTCTGCATTCAGACGCATGATTGGAAATGGGAAATGGCTATAATTTCGAGTAAAAAATTCAACAAAACTCACTCCAGGCTTCTTGGAAGCAGAATATGTTGACGTCGTCTTTGGAGGCGCCGTCCAGAGCCCCCTGGGCCATCCTGTACAACGACTCTCTCATTTTCGCTATCGGAGTGTCCGGCGGGAGGGGCAAAGCGTGCTGGAACAGTCCCACTTTTACGATCCTCGGGCTCCTCAGCTGTTCCGGTTGAGCATCGAATTTGAAGGCCGCATACTCGAAATCGTAGCATTTTGCTGCGATTTCCAGAAGAGAATTCGTTTCGTTTTGTCTGTAAGAAATAGTTTCGCAATTGAAAATGAATCTTGCCCACAACACTTTTTCGAATCCAAGTTTTTGTTCGGAGGACAGTTCTAAAGAGAGTTCTGAAAGTCCAGATGTTCAAAGAAAGTTCCAATAGTTCTAAAAAAAGAACCATGGTTCAGTGCGGTGTCCTTCTCCGGGATGAGACTTGACCCCCTTCACGGGTGAGTCCTGTCCTCCTCCAGGATGAGACTTTGCCTCGGAGAATGGATGCCTGAGATCTGTTGCCTGAGATCTGCCTGAGAGCTTCGCGGTGTGTTCCCTCTCTTATCGACGCCTGTGGCCTTGGAAAACAGGATTTTAGACCTGGTGGGTTGGGGCTTGAACTAAGACGAAGTTCTTAAGTGTTTCTGAATATGCCTACATGTACTGGTGTCTGTTTTACCACTGAGTCAAATTCCTGCATCGCCCTCTGTTGGGCATCTTTCATAGAGAAGGTATTAGAGCCCTTGGGTCCTTTGTGTGATTTGCGTTATGATTCTGGTGAACGAAGAGCTAGACCTGGTGGGTCAGATATAGAAGCTTACGGTTTGCTGAATTTTGAGAACCGCGGAAAATTCTAATGATTGAAACTGAAATAAAATCGCACTTGCCAGGTCTTTGAATTTACTGACAGTCCAGAATGCCAGTTCGCTTCCTGGCTTACCACTTTTCATTTTACTGTCAAGTTTCTCACCCGCCCAGCATTCCAAATCTTTCTGTGGTCCTGTATTTTTGTTCATTTTATAATTTTCACACATTTTTGCTTTTTCTTGTACATTTTTCAGCTCAATTTTTCGAATTTCTTACCCGCCCAGCACTCCATGGAGTGAGAAATTGTCATAAGAAATTGCAATTATTCGCTCCCTGGCTCCGTGGTTTCATTAATTCTTTACTGAGTTTCGCCTTCTTTTGGTTCTTTTTTTAATTGTTCAGCACCCCAATTTGCTCCATGCGGTCCTGTAATTTTATTCATTTCCTTGACTGTCACTCTGTCGGCACTTTTTATACTATCATTCTCTTGATTTCTTACCCGCTCAGCACCCCAATTAGCTATCTAGCTAGCTTAGATAATTTTTTTCTCAAGAACTAATGAATAATCCGCAAATTTTTCTTTTGATCTTAATTCTAACACCGTTGTGAGTCCATTTGTACCTACTTCAAAATTTTTCTAATTAAACTCTACATGTAAGACACAGAATCTCTGGCAGTTCTCAAAAAAATTCTGAGAGATCTTAGAAAAGTTTCAAATAGAGAATAGATCCCGAGACCCTCGGAGTCAAAGCGGAGACCGCTGAAACTAGTGAAACTACCGGAAGGTGCCGCATTTTGCTTGATATGTTTCGCATCATGTTCTTCAAAACGTTTTGGAGGTTCTCTCGTTGCGGGAAAACAAGAACTGAAGATTCCAAACAAAAACAGAAAAATTGCTAGAAACATTAAGGCGGGTCAAATCGGGCTGAGTCCGGCTCTGTGCTTTGTTTATGTGTCACTGTCACTTGATCGATAAAAATAGAAATACGAATGCGGCAAGCGAGTCTCTGCTATCACGGCCACGTACGAGTCCAATTATGTCGAATGTTTTTTGGGAAAAGTCGTGGAAACTCACCTGACATTGGTTCCGTACAAGACTTTTCGCACTTTATTCCAATCATTTTCGGGTAATTTGGCAACGATCCGATCGAAGCTGTCGTGTTCTTCTGTCGTTGAATTTGAGGTTGTGGGTTGTGGAGGATTACCGGACGACATAGCTGCTGCGGTGATGTCAACACGTGTACTGAATTTCGTATCTGTTTCCAACGCCTGATATTCGTATTAACACTAGAATTAAGCAGATAGGTGCTTTATTATGTAAATACCGTTTTCATAAATGGGTAGATACATAGGTACAAAGCTTAACGCAGCGTTGTCAGATTTCATTTTTATTTTATCTATTGTACTTAATGTACCTATCGTACCTATTGTTCAATTTTTCAACTGTTTTTTTAGGATCAACAGAGGCTGTGAGAGCAGGACCGTACTACTTGTTTAATTCATGGGTACCGGGTAAGTGATGTATTGATTCATTACCAAAGCATTCATTCAGTTATATGAATAATTTTTTAATGTAAGTTGCAAAGTAGCACTTTACCTACGTACACTTGGCAACAGTGTAGGGCTCGGTGTAGGGTTTTTATCGAAGTTACAAGCCAAATAAAATGTTTCAGTATACAGTCAGGTCAGGTCACGGGTTGAATAATGAAGAAGCGAATATGTACACCCAGTGATGTAAAATACCCGGGTTTTTATATTTAAGGGTAAATACCCAGGGTAAATACCCGGTATTTACCCAAAATCGGGTCTCTAATAGGGTATCTATTTTCATCAATTGTTATCAACAATTGGAGAAACAACAACAAACAAATAATGATTTTGCTCACAGCAGCAAAATAATTATAAGTGCTTTGGAGGCTACGTTTATAAAGCCTTGGAACTTGGAAAAAGAAATCATCTAACCTTTAACCGTCAACACTGTCAACCGAGCTGTCAACAGTGTCAACTTTTCTGTCAAACTGGGTAGGGGGGGTAAATATCACTCGGGAAAATACCGGGTAAATACCCGATTTATATTTACCTACCTACCCGGTAAATACCCGACTCACATCACTGTGTACACCCCGCATGTTCGATTGTTCGCCTATTGGAATCATGAATTGAGGTTTAAAAACATTGATCTTTTCGATAATGGAAGTTTATTAACAAAAACAAAAAACAATGATGTACACAGTACAAAATAATCGTGGAATTACTCATTCCAATTTGAAGACGGCCTTGGCGATGGTGCCTTTCTTCAACAGTTCGATGGCTTGCGGATGTTCGCTCAGTTTGAACGTCTTGATGCCCAAGTTCTCGTACTGTAAATATCTGAAAAATACAACAACAAAAATCAAAACTGAAATATTTGAACTTGATGATTTCGATAGGATTGATAAGAAAAATGTCTTGATAATGCTGGATTATTCATGAGAATTTTATGTGAAAAAATAACCAACCTGTCACCCAGTGCTTCAACCAGACCCAAGGACTTGGGGAAACTGAAGGGGTTGATGTTGACGCCGAAAATCTTCATTTCCTTCATGTAGATGTCGAAGGGAGCGATCCTGAAAAAGGTGCAAGTATTCGTTAAAACTCAGATTTTCTTCAATCACCCATTCAAACTATCACCTTAAATAACTGAAAAATGAACTGAAAATGACTTGAGAAAAATTTGGAAACGACTGCAAAATTATTTGAAAAAGATTTAAAAATCACTTGAAATCGAGTTGGAAATGTCTTGGAAATGACGTGGAAATGACTTGGGATTAACTTGAAAATAAATCGAGAATGGCTTTGGAACGCCTTTTGAATGACTTGGAAACGACTTGGAAGAGGCTTGAAAATGATTTGATAATGACTTGAAGATGACTTGGGAATGATTTGCAGATGACTCGAGAATGACTTGAAAGTTACATAAAGTGACTTGAAATGGCTTGAAAATTACTCAAAAAATGGTGTAACAATGACTCGGAGATGACTTGAAAATGACTTGAAGGTTACCTAGGAGCAACTTGAGAATGATTCGAAATTGACTTGACAATGACTTGATGATAAATTGAAAAAGAGCTCAAATTGTCTTGACACAACTTGGAACGACTTGGAAATGACAAGAGAATTGAAAACGACTTGAAAATGATTCGGAAATGACAATGCTCATTGTAATATGTGTTTACTGCATATCAAGAGCTAGCAAGTAATAAATGTTTGTTTGATTGATTGATTGATTGATTGATTGATTGATTGATTGATTGATTGATTGATTGATTGATTGATTGATAGATCAATTGAATGAAAAATTGCTTAAAAAGGCTCAGAAACGTCTTAAGAACGACTCCATAATAACACAGAAATGACAAAAAAATGACTTGAACATCATTCAAGAATGATTTGAAAATGACCAAAGAGCAACCTGGAAATGAGTGGAGAATGACTTGGAAATGACTCAGAAGAGGACTTGAGAATGACCCTAAAATTACGCGGAAATGAGTGAGAAATGACTCGGAAATGACTTGGGAATAACGATGACTTGAAAATGATTTGAAAGACAACTAAAAATGACTTGAAATGAAAATAATGTCAAAATAACGATGACTTGAAAACGACTTGAAATTATGTCAACTCGTCAATGACTCCACAATGAATTGGAAATGAGCCAAAAATGACTATGATTCCACAATAGCTTGACAGTGACTTGAAGATGACTTTGGAAAAATACCAAAATGACTTGAAAATAACAAAGAAATCACTTGAAATTAAATTTAAAGTTACTTGAGAATGACTTGGGAATTACTTGACAATGACTTGACAATAGCTTGGTCATCTGTTTCTGAAATAACTTGAGAAAAGGCTAAAATGACTTGAAATTAAACAAAAAATCACTTGGAACTAGATTAGAAGTGACCTGAGAATAGCTTGACAATAAATTGACAATGATCTCAAAGTTATTCGGGAATAACTTGAAATTTCCAAAAGTGACTCGAGAATGACTCGAAAACAATCAGAAAACGACCTGGAAATGACTCAAAATTGACTTGGAACTGGCTCAAAAAGACTTGAAAAAAACTTGATAACAACTTCGGAATGGCTCAAAATAGACTTGGCAAAGACTCGAAAATAATTCAGAAATGACTTGAAAAGGACTCAAAAAGGACTTCGAATGGAAATGACTCGAGAATGACTCGGGTATAACTTGAAAAATGACTAACATGACTCGAATATGACTCAAGAAGGACCTCAAAACGACTTCGTGATGATTTGAAAAATGACTTGGAAATGACTCAAAAAAAAACGGAAATGACTCAAAAATGACTTGATAAAGAGTTGGAAACAACTTTTAAATGACTCGAAAATGATTTGGAAATGACTGAAAAAGGAATTTCGGAGGACTTCAGGATGACTTGGAAGTGACTCGAAAATTACTTGGAAATCACTGGGAATATGGCTAAAATGACTCAAAAATAACTAAGCGATCATTTGCAATAGAATCGGAAAAGACTTGGAAATCACCTGAAAATGACTTGAGGATGACTCAAAAATGACTTGGGAACGAGCTCGGAAATAACTTGAAAAATGATCAAAATGACTTGAAAATAACTAAGGAAGCATTTAAAATTGATTTCAAAGTGTCTTGGAAATGACTAGGCAAAAACTTGACAATAGCTTGACAATGACCTCAAAATGACTCAGAAATAACTTTAAAAGAACTTTGAATTGACTTGAAGATGATTCGGAAATTATTAGGAAGTGACTTGAAAACCTCAAAGTGACTATGTGAGAATGGCTCGAAAATGACTTGAAAATTACTAGAAAATACTTGGAGACTTCAGGATGACTTGAAAATGACTTGAAAGTTACCTTAAAATGACTTGAAAATTATGTCTACTTTTCAATGACTTGACAATGGATTGGAATTGAGCCAAAAATGACTTGAAAATCAAGGTGGCACAGATTGAATGGCTTGGAAATGACTCAAAAATGACTTGAAAATGACTTAGGAATCACCTTGAAATGATTTGGCAATGATTTCACAACAGATTGACAGTGACTTGAAGATAACTTTTGAAAAATACTCAAGTGACTTGTAAATAACAAAGAAATAACTTGAAATTGAATTGAAAGTGACTTGAAATTGAATTGAAAGTGACTTGAGAATGACTTGACGATAGCTTAAAATAGCTCAACAATAGCTTGGCAATGTGACTCTGAAATAACTTGAAAAATGACTCGAATGACATGAAATCAACCAAGAAATCACTTGAAACTGAATTAGAAGTGACTTGGAAATGACTTGACATAGCTTGACAATAGATCAACAATGGATTGACAATGACCTGAAAGTTATTCGGAAATAACTTGATATTCCCAAAAGTAACTCGAGCGAAAACGACCTAAAAATGACTTGGAAATGACTCAAAAATGACTTGGAACTGGCTCAAAAAGACTTGAAAAAAACTTGATAACAACTTCGGAATGGCTTAAAATAGACTTGGCAAAGACTCGAAAATAATTCAGAAATGACTTGAAAAGGACTCAAAAAGGACTTCGAATGGAAATGACTCGAGAATGACTCGGGTATAACTTGAAGAATGACTAACATGACTCGAATATGACTCAAGAAGGACCTCAAAACGACTTCGTGATGATTTGAAAAATGACTTGGAAATGACTCAAAAAAAAACGGAAATGACTCAAAAATGACTTGATAAAGAGTTGGAAACAACTTTTAAATGACTCGAAAATGATTTGAAAATGACTAAAAAAGGAATTTTGAAGGACTTCAGGATGACTTGGAAGTTACTCGAAAATGACTTGAGAATGATTTTTGAAAATGACCAAAAAATGACTCAGAACTTACTTGGAAATCACTGGAAATGTGACTAAAATGACTCAAGAATAACTAAGCGATCATTTGAAATAGAATCGGAAGAGACTTGGAAATCACTCGACAATGACTTGACGATAGCTCAAAATAGTTCAACAATACCTTGGCAATGTGACTCTGGAATAACTTGAAAAATAACTCAAATGACTTGAATTCAACCAAGAAATCACTTGAAACTGAATTAGAAGTGACTTGGAAATGACCTGACATAGCTTGACAATAGATCAACAATGGATTGACAATGACCTGAAAGTTATTTGGAACTAATTAAAAAAGACTTGGAAAACTTGAGAACAACTTCAGAATGGCTTGAAATTGACTTGGCAATGACTCGAAAATAATTCAGAAATGACTTGAAAATTACTCAAAAAAAACTTTGAATTGAAAATGACTCGAGAATGACTCGGGAATAACTTGAAAAATGACCAACATGACTCGAATATGACTTAATAAGGACTCAAAAATGACTTCGTGATGATTGAAAAAATGACTTGAAAATGACTCGAAAATTATTTGGAAATTACTAGAAAAGGACTTTTCAAAAGCTTTCAGGATGCCTAGGGAATGACTCGAAAATGACTCGAAAATGCTTGGGAATGACTTGAAATGATCAAAAATGACGCAAAAATGACTTGAAATAAGGCTAAAATGTCTCGAAAATAATAAGATCTATGAAATTGAATTGAAAGTGACTTGTAAATCGCCTGAAAATAACTTGACATGACTCTTAAATGACTTGACAATGATTTGACAATAGCTTGACGAGGATTAATTTAAAATCATTTGGAAACGAGCTCGAAAATAACTTGGAAAATAATCAAAATGACTTGAGAGTGACTTAGAAATCACTTGAAATTGAATTGGAAATGGCTTAATAATGAATTGACAATAGCTTGACAATGACCTCAAAATGACACGGAAATGACTTGGAAATGTCTTCAGATTGACTATAAGATGATTCGGAAATGATAAGTAAAGTGACTTGGAAGTTCCTCAGAGTGAGAATGGCTCAAAAAGAACTTGAAAATGACTGAAAAAGGACTTGAGGACTTCAGGATTTAAGCCTGACAATGACTTGAAAATGACTTAGAAATGACTCGGAAATAACTTCAAAAATGACTAAAATGACTTGGAAATAACTGAGAAATCACTTTAAATCGAACTGGAAGTGACTGTTGAATGACTTGACAAAAGTTTGACAATGACTTGAAAATGACCTCAAAATGACTTGAAAATAAGTCAAGGAATCAGTTAGAATGAAATAGGGATGTGTTGAAAGCGAACTTACGAAATGCGGCCCTGAGGTGGCGCCACACCAAAACAGACGAGTTTTCCGCCGGAGTTCAGCAGAGTCACGGCATGCTCGATGGCCGGTGGAAAGCCGCTGCAGTCGACGATGACGTCGAACAAGTAATTCGGGTCGGCTTCCTGGTTCTTTTTCAGCAAGTCAGGTGTCAGCAGCGTGTATCCCGTGTCTGCAAATACCAAAAATGTGATCAAATCGGATACAAATCCCTAAATTAAGCCTACTCTCAAGCCGTTATTTTGAAATTTACCCCTGTTATCATCCAATTCGTTTTTATTAAAGATCTTTTTCTCCCCCTCAAGCCGCCATTTTGATATCTATTCTACTTGTCATACTAAATAGGAAAAGCTTGTTCAGATCTCACTTGATTGGTTCTCATTTTGAATACCTAATTACTCCTCCTCAAGACATCATTTTGAAAGCTCATTCCACTCGGCAAACCAGAGAGAGCTTGTTCATATTCCCTTGAAGTCGTCTTAGCTTTTGAAATTCATCACTTCCCCTCAAGCCGTCATTTTGACAATTCTGCTTGTTATAGCACGGAGCTAGTTGAAAATTCCCTGTCATCGGTTGCAGCTACCTACTAAAGCTGCGTTCGGCAAGCTCACTCTTTTTACTCCTCCAACTCCACTACGTCGATTCAGCTAATCAGGACTCCTGAAACCATGGTCACGTGGTGATTGGAGTGAAAAGAGTGAATGGAGTAAGGCGTAAGACATGCCGAACGCGGTATGAATGAATCATCAACCTCTTCTTCAGCGGCCATTTTAAGAACCAAAGCGAATACAAGTTCAAGCCGAGGTTTTATCGGAGGATTTCGGTATTCTGACGAGGAACTCACTCAGTTTCTTCAGCTGGTTCAGCCGGGAGGCGTTGGGTTCGGAAACGGTGACGTTCCTGTGACCCTGGAGGTGCAGGGCGCACACCCACAGGCTGCCGATGATGCCGGCTCCGGTCACGAGGATCTTCTGGCCGACGTGTATGGGGCTGATGATGTCCCAGCCGTGGGCCAGGCAGGAGATCGGTTCGCACAGGGCGGCGTGCTCCAGCGAGATGGTGTCGGGCAGCTTGTGCACCTGCTCTTCGGGAGCCAGCGTGTAGTTGGCCCAGCCGCCGTCCCTGAAGATGCCGATGGTGTTGTTGATGCCGCCGACCTTGCAGAAGTGCGGGTTGCCCGAGTGGCAGAACTTGCAGCACTTGCATCCGCTGGAATAATCAGACAGGAAGGTATTTAATCAGATGAATGCTAGATGGAGGAAAGAGGAGCTTCTTCTTCTCTTTATTTTGAGTAAGATAATTTTACCTTTACTCAAGCGGCCGCATTTAATATTTCTGACGGTGGAGTTGATTTTTCCTAGCGGTCGTCATGAAGGGAGGAACAAGCTTTTTTTTGTGTCTTGACAATTGCTAGGCCCGTTTTACTTCCCCTCTAGCCGCCATTTAGTCCTTTTATCTCAATAAAATTTACTTCCAGTAGCACTGTTATTTTTGCCAGAGACAGAAGGAAGAAACTCATCGCCTTCTCCCGACATTCACAAGGTATATTTTACTTCCCCTCCAGCAGCCATTTTGTTTATTCATACCAATAGAATTCACTTCTAGTAGAAGAATAATTATTCTTTGTGTCAGAAAGAGAAGAAAAAAATGTTCCCTTAACATTTACTAGGCACATTCTACTTCCCCTCCAGCCCCTAACATCTATCAATAAATTATAGTAGTCAACTTTGCTGGACAGAAAAAGAAGAAACCAATTTCTTCTCTTGACTCCAGGCGGTTATTTTATAATTTTCCTCTGCTAGAGTCTTGCGCTATTGTGTTCATCTTCCGTCTTGCGACCGTCATTGCTAAGGAGAAAAACAGCAAGCTTCCCCTCTATTCTGTTGTTTTAGACAAGATAACGTCTCCTCCAGCGGCCATCTTGAATAGCTATATATGTCAATGTCAAAGCACACTTACTTGTTGGGATCGACGGAGACTTTATCGCCTTTTTTGAAATTGGTCACCTTGGCTCCGACATCGACGACCGTCCCTGAGAATTCATGACCGAGAGTGAACGTTTTTTCTGGGTTGCACGGGAATTCGCCCTGAAATTATCGAAAAAATTGTCAACATTCCAAAAAAAATACATATTTGTATTGACTTTATCCGTTATCAACTTGGAAGGAAAGCTACTGAAGGTGCTGGAAAGGCTTAGGTTTGAGGGGGGCTGTTTTCTCAATCTCAGTAGACATTAGGGAAGATGGGGTAGAAACTAGGAACAACAAATTGTCGCTAGAGGGCAGGTGGAGCTTGAATGATGGTTAGAGAAAACCGTGGTCAACTCTAATTATGTAAGCGAGGTTAGTCTCAGTGGGACTTGGAAAAAAAGGGTAGAAACTGGAAATAAAAATGGCCGCTAGAGTACAACTTGAGTAGAGGAGACCCAATACTTTTGGCGATTTGAGGGAAGACTTTCCTGCTAGATAAAAATGGTACAAATTAGGAATAAGAATGGCCTCTAGAGGGGAAGTACAACTTGAGTGGAGAAGACCCAATACTTTTGGCGATTTGAGAGAAGACTTTCCTGCTTGATTAGAAATGGTACAAATTAGGAATAAAAGCGGCCGCTAGAGGGGAAGTACAACTTGAGCACAGAAGACCCAATACTTTTGGCGATTTGAGGGAAGACTCTCCTGCTTGATAGGAAATGGTATAAATTAGGAGTAAAAACGGCCACTAGAGGGGAAGTACAACTTGAGTAGAGGAAACCCAATACTTTTATCGATTTGAGGGAAGACTTCCCTGTTTGACAGGAGATGGTACAAATTAGGAATAAAAACGGCCGCTAGAGGGGAAGTACAATTTGAGTAGAGAAGACCCAATACTTTTGGCGATTTGAGGGAAGACTCTCCTGCTTGATAGGAAATGGTATAAATTAGGAGTGAAAACGGCCACTTGAGGGGAAGTAAAACTTGAGTAGAGAAGACCCAATACTTTTATCGATTTGAGGGAAGACTTCCCTGTTGACAGGAAATGGTACAAATTAGGAATAAAAACGGCCGCCCAAGAGGAAGTACAACTTGAGTAGAGAAGACCCAATACTTTTGGCGATTTGAGGGAAGACTCTCCTGCTTGATAGGAAATGGTATAAATTAGGAGTAAAAACGGCCACTTGAGGGGAAGTAAAACTTGAGTAGAGAAGACCCAATACTTTTATCGATTTGAGGGAAGACTTCCCTGTTGACAGGAAATGGTACAAATTAGGAATAAAAACGGCCGCCCAAGAGGAAGTACAACTTGAGTAGAGAAGACCCAATACTTTTGGCGATTCAAGGGAAGACACTCCTGCTTGATAGGAAATGGTATAAATTAGGAATAAAAACGGCCACTAGAGGGGAAGTACAACTTGAGTGGAGAAAACCCAATACTTTTATCGATTTGAGGGAAGACTTCCCTGTTTGACAGGAAATGGTACAAATTAGGAATAAAAACGGCCGCTCAAGAGGAAGTACAACTTGAGTAGAGAAGATCCAATACTTTTGGCGATTCAAGGGAAGACACTCCTGCTTGATAGGAAATGGTATAAATTAGGAATAAAAACGGCCACTAGAGGGGAAGTACAACTTGAGTGGAGAAGACCCGATACTTTTGGCGAATTGAGAAGAGATTTTTCTGCTCAATAGGAAATGGGTAAGGAAGGGTAGAAATTCACAGTCGGTAGAAAAACAATTATAAATATTGCACATGGTTTAAATAGGGCTCTAAACCAGGGCATTGCTGCTCGGAACATCACAATAAAAAGGTAATTTATGCCTCGAATCAGATCAAAAAAATGAAAAAACAAGTGGTGGAACTGGAGTTATAAACGCCAACTAGAGGGAAGGTGAAATGTGGGTAGAGAAGGCTACATGTGGCTATTCAAGGGAAAAGCCAGTCTCAGTGGGAATTCCAAAGGAAGAAAAGAAACTTCAAATGAGAAAGAGCGCCAGAGAGTTAGTGAAACTTGAGTAAAAATACTGAATTTTGCAGTCTGGGGAAAGATTTTCTTACTCAATTAGAAAAGAAGAAAGAGTAGAAATTAGGAATAAAAATGACCGCTTTAGGGAGTGGGATGATAAGTAGAGAAGACTCAATACTTAATACTTATGGCGATCTGAGGAGAGGCTTTTCTGCTTAATACATACGCTATGGGTAGGAAAGGATAGAAATTAGGAATAAAAATGGCCGCTGGAGAGGAAGCGAAACTTGAGTTGACAAAACCGACCATCAAGTATGGCTATTTGATGAATTTCTACTCAATCTGAATTGAGGAATGAAGGAGAAGGCCAACTGTTATACTGTTCAAGAAAAGAACCATTTCCTTGGTGGGAAAAGTCCGAGGAAAAGTCTCGGAAAAGTAGGAATATTTGAATTTGAAACCAAATGGTAGAATCTGGCAATTAATGGCCGCTGAAACGGGAGGTTAAATTTGAGTAGGAAAGACCTAATACGTATAATGATTTGTGGAGAGGCTTATCTGCCTAATGAGGTGCTTATATGAGGGAAAAAGAGGTAGAAATTAGGAATAAAAGTGGCTGCTGGAGGAAAGGCGGAACTTGAGTCGACCAAACTGGACACGGCGATTTTATAGAGGAGGCATTTTTGTCTAACATGACACGATCTTAGAAATTAGTGGTGGAACTGAATGTACAAGTGGCCGCTGGAGGAGATAAATGTGACTATTCAACGGGAGCTTGTCAACTCCGTAGGAATAAGGGAAGAAAGTAGGATTTGTAAATGACCATAGTCACAAGAGAGGAGAGAAGCGGTGGAACGAAAGCAAGATGAAGGCGAAATATGGTGGCTTGAAGAAAAGCTCTTCTGCTCCGTAGGCATTGAGAAAAAAGCTGTGAAATTTAGAGTAGGGATGACAGCTGAAAGCGAGGTAAGAATAAAGGAATACCGAGAAGAAATTCGAACTGAAAATTGGCGCTGAATGGCTGGATAGGGAGCACGATGCAAAAAAGGAAGCAAAGTGAGGCGTTTTGGAGCATGCTTTTCTTTAATAAAAATCGAAAAAGAGGAGCAGAAGCTATAATAATCTAATTTGCTGCTGGATTTTTTTTGTCCATATAAGAAAAGGGGTGAGAATAGAGATGACCGCTGGAGGACATGCAACTAGGTGGCTGAATACAGGAAAATACAGAAGGCAATTTGACCAGAAAAAAATCCAAAGAAATCACACGAGTTTTTTTGTGAGAAAATGAGAATAAAACATACCTGGATTATGTGCAGGTCCGTTCCGCAAATGCCGGCATAGGCCACCTTGATCAGGACCGTATTTTCGGTCACCTGTGGCACGGCCACCTTGGCCAGCTCCAGTTTTTTGCTTTTCGCCGTGAACCTTATGGCTTCCATTTTTTCCAGTTTTTTTTCTCCCGAAAAAAAATATCACCTACACAAAAAAACCGCGCACTCTCTGCAAGAAGACGGAACAAAAAGTGGCGAAATTCAACGGCGCCGGTCCTACTTATATCCTGCCATGGGACAAGGTTAAGTGACGCGTTATCCATAACCGCGGTAATGATGATCTCTCTGAATTATTAACAGTGTAGTAGTACTCAGATAAAAATTATGCTCTGTCGAGATTATGGATTTGACCCTTGCGATCCATATTCTTGTATTATTTGCGTATGTATCTGATGTTTATCTTGTTGTTTTTTTTTCGGCTCTGCATTATACTGTTTTTCGTTAGTTCAGTATTTATAATGCATCAATATATTCCATAAAAAGCCTTCTCTTAACTCACAAAAACCTTTTTAGATAGCTAAGTACAAGTGAACGCTTGGTAAAAAGCTGCGAGCATTTTTATACCTATTTTATTCACACATCACAATAGGTGCCTGGGTGTGCATACCCACCAAAATAAATAATAAAAAAAAACGTATGAAATAATTTTACAAAACAAATATTTATCTTGCAATTACAGATTGTAAATAATGGCTTGTTTTTATCAGCATTGAATCGGAGTGTTATGATTATGAAATATCACCAGAGTTCTTGTAGGCACAGTTCGTGTTTGAAAACTGACCAAAAAAACTTTGTAATAAATAATGGTTGATAAATATTTTGGAAATTTTCATTTCGAGCTATTTATACAGTGACCGTAGATACTTTATTCATATCAAATAATTATTATCATTTATCTTTTGCAAGTGCGTCAATGGTTTCGTCTATACCTCGGTCTATACTTTCCCTTAAAATGTTGTCACATCAAAAAATTGGAAATAAAATGGGTTGGTCAACCTTTTAAATTACGTCAGAATGAGTATGACAATCAATTTTCACCTCTCTCTAGCCGCCATTACTATTTTAACGCATTCCTCTGTACTTTTGACAATCAATTCTTAACTCCCCTCTAGCCGTCATTACTCTAATAACCCCCTTTCTCAATTTTTGACAATCAATTCTTACCTCTTCTCTAGCCACCATTACTGTAATAACTCCTTCTCTTCATTTTTGATAATGAAATAATTCTTACCTTCCGTCTAGTCGCCATTTTTGTATCAACTTTTCTGTATTTTCGACAATCAATTCTTACTTCTCCTTCAACCGGTCCAGAAACTATTCTCAAAGGTCGGGGGTGCCCCAGGGATCCGTTCTGGGCCCATTGCTGTTCTATATATTCATCCGTCACTTCTGTACGCGGATGATTTGAAAATGTTTTGTGAAGTAAAGTAACTTTCGGACTGTGAACGCCTACAGGAGTACAGGAGGAGTTTCTAGGTGGTGCAGTGTCAACGGTCTTTCTATGAACGCGTCAAAATGTAACGCAATGTCATATACTAGGAAGTTAACGTCGATTGAGTACCATTATTGTCTCGGTGGACACCGAGGTGGAGACACTCTGCAGAGACCCGATAGGTACTGTTAAAGACCTATGTCGTCGGGTCGTGTTTGACCACGAATTCATTTTTTCGAGGCACATTGAGATTACTGTTCTTTTATTTCCGCATTTCGGGCTCTTGGTTTCGTGATCCGCGATGGGGCTGGATTCGGGAAAAGACCCCTTTGTCAATTGTATGCATCAGCATTTGTAAGGTCAAAGTTGAAATACGGTTCCCTTATATGGGATCCGATTTATAAAGATTACCGTTGCGAACTTGAAAAAGTGCGGCGAAGGTTGGGTGCGTTAAGTTGGCCCCCTCATTTTCGAATTTCGAAAATTTGACTGCGGCATCGTAAAATGCTCGCAAGATGCTGGCGAATGCTGTATTTTTTTCCAAAAATGCTCGGCCCGATTCGCTAAAAAAACAGTTTTTATTTGGGGGGCCAACTCAACGGTGGCCCCCCCACTTTCGAGTTTTGGAAATTTCACGACAGTATCGTGAAATGCTCGCGAAATGCTGGCGAATGCTGTATTTTTTTTTTCAAATGCTGGGCCCAAATCGACACAAAAGCCCTTCGAAGTTGGGGGGGCCAGCTTAACGCTAGCCCCCCATTTTCGCATTTTGGAAATCTCACGACAGCATCTTAAAATGCTCGCGAAATGCTGGCGAATGCTGTATTTTTTTTCAAAAAATGCTGGGCCCAAATCGACACAAAAGCCCTTAGAAGTTGGGGGGGGGCAGCTTAACGCTAGCCCCCCACTTCCGAATTTTGGAAATCTCGCGACGGCATCTTAAAATGCTCGCGAAATGCTGGCGAATGCTGTATTTTTTTCAAAAAATGCTCAGCCCGATTCGCAAAAAAAAATTATTTGGGGGACCAACTCAACGGTAGCACCCCCACTTTCGAATTTTGGGAATTCCACCACAGCATCGTAAAATGCTCGTGAAATGCCGGGGAATGCTGTATTTTTTTCGAAAAATGCAAGGCCCAAATCGACACAAAGGTCCTTTGAAGTTGGGGGGTCAACTTAAAGCTATAGCCCCCCACTTTCGAATTCTGGGAATTTCACGACGGCATAGGGAAATGCTGGCGAATGCTGTATTTATTGCAAAATATGCTCTACCCTGTTCATCACGATTTCCCATCCTGTTATTCCTGTGCGATGTAGACGGTCCTGTTTAGATAACGGTTAATGACTGTTTGAATTATGGTCTGCTTTCTAATCATTCAATAGCGATAAGCGCAAGTGAGGCACCACTACCAACTGGAAGTGGGGATTCTCAGTTCAAATGGCAAAATTGAACCTAGACCATTAATTTCAATGTTATATCAAATTGTTAATTTACTTAGAAGGACGGAGTCAAATTGGTAAAATAAGGCGCTGCGGAATCACGCTGTGAGTTTATTCCTTGACAAAAATTCACCATTCAGGTCTCTTTCGAAAGCTACAAGGATGTACTTTGGTTTGAGTCCTTTGAAATTTTCAAAATCCAAGAAAAAAAATTTCAAAATTTGAATTGAAATTTCGAAATTCAAAAATTTCTTTGAATTTTAGAAATGTCTATGGGCTCAGACTGAAGAACATCTTTGTAGCTTTCCGACGAGACCTGAATGGTAAGTTTCTGTCGAGGAATAAAACCACAGCAACTGATTCCGCAACGTCCTCTTTTACCAATTAAACTCCATCCTTAATGCCGTATAAAGGCTAAAGAGGACTGAAATTGAGTACCAAGTGTGCGACAGGAAGGAAACACATCAAAAGTAATGAAATGTTTTCGAGAAAACTATTAGATTTTGGATCTAAAAAAAAGGTTATACTCAAATTCTAATTCTATTAGATGCACCAGTCAGAATTTTTTTGCAAAAAAATTTAAAAAAAATCCGATTTTTTTTTCTTCAATTTTACAATTGAATAATGATTTTTTTGAACACACTACCAATCTGACTGACGCACATAACTAACGTAGCTCACGTACCCCGTGACAGATAACGCACATCTGACCTACTTGCCCCGGATCAGCTGTTCAAAATAGAGCTGCGTGACGTCAGTGGAAATGGTCTATTACTGCCCAGTTGCTTATTACACTGCTGGAATTTTCTACAGGACTGAAGATACAGTCTAATCCACGCATTAACTGTGCCATACGATAGAAGTGTTGTTCACCGCGGACTATAAAATATTGTACGATGATACCGCAGGGGGATGGCTTGCGCTTGCACGTGGCGGCGCGCGATTAACTTGAAAGGAAAATTTTCAAAATTGATTTCGGTCGATAGGCCCTACTATAAATGATTTTTGAATTTTGAAAAAAAAAATTGATATACCGTATGTTCGTTAAAATCATGAATTAGGGCAGGCTTTGAACTTTGGAACGTATGTCCAAAATGTATTCTATGACGACGGCTCATCCTGTTGACATCAAATTTGAGTGATTATTGATAAACTCACGACATACGTTTTTACTTCAATAGCCTGCCTAAATGCATGATTTTAACGAACATACGGTACAATATTCCCCACATAATAAAATGACTACCATGAATTTCCAATTTTTTTTGAAAAATGAAAAAAAAACATTTTTTTTTCCATTGGGACACTTTAGATTGGTTGGCTACGAGGAACCAATCCACTGGAACTTGTTTAAAACCGTAAAATATTCGAAATAACTTAGTCACACTCTGAATCCAGACTACTCATCTCTACGGCATCGGCAATAAGTGAATTAACAATTTCATAGCATTTCCAGTCCACGTTATCCATATTTTATTTTTGATTTCTACTTAGTAGTGGAGTCGGTAGATACGCGACAAATAGGTCCAGTTTCGTGCACTTTTGAGTGAAGCAATGCCGTTTGGTGCAAATACTCTTCAGACCATTCTCTAAGAGATTTGACCCGTCGGGGCACAAAAAATTTCCCTTAGGGGGCACTCTAGGGGGGTTCAAAGTTGGGCCACAAAATGTTAAACAAATGATCTTATTCGGCACTGATCCAATATTTAAGCATCAAATATGATCATGTCTGATTCTGTTCGTTTCACAGAGCCGCATCATGATGTTTGATCATCTGGGCATGAGTCCAAATATTCAAAGAAGCTATCAACGGGGTGGTAAAAAGCGGACCCTCAAATCAGCCCCAGATGGAAGTGTCGATTGTCTCGACAAGCCAGTTGCACCCCTGTCAAATTTGATTCAATATTTCATATCGATTTTTGATCATTGGAATCTTGCGTAGCACCTGAAAATTGGTCTGAAAGGGAGTGCATGGTATTTTTGACACTTTCCAAGAAACATCCCCCATTAGGTACCTACCCCCATTTTCTGGTTTTTGTTTCAAATATTCAAATAACAACATCATCATTTTCATAAGACTCAACATGATCACACTTGAGGCTGAAGAATTTAATCCGTGTCAAATAAAGTTATTTATTGATTATTTTGGGGCCAAACTTTGACGCCCCCTAAAATACCCCCCGATGAAAATTTTGCGTGGTTTGGCACATCAAACAGCTCAAAACGGTCTGAGGAATGTGTGTGCCGAATGACATTGCGTCACTCCAAGTTTAATGCGATTTTTGTGTATCGACTAAAATACCGCTGAAGAAGTAGACCTCTACATCTGCTCCTGATGAAAATTTTGAATGGCCCGACAAGCCAGTTTTACCCATCATATTTTATTTAACAATTCAAAACGTTGCTTTGTTGATCAGATTGTAACTGACATCTCAAAATTGAACAGAAAGAGAGTGCATAATATTTTTGAAAAATCCCCCCCCTCGCCCCCTTTTTCGGTTTCTTCTTTCACACAACCATTGTCAACCTCAAAAGACTTGACATGATCACATTTGATGCTTGAAAATTGGATCAGTGCCGGATAAGGTCATTTGTTGAACATTTTGGGGTCCAACCTTGAACCCCCCTAGAGTGCCCCCTAAGGGAAATTTTTCTTGCCCCGACGGATAAAATCTATTGGAATGGTCTGGGAAGTATTTGTACCAAACAGCATTGCTTCACTCGAAAGTGCACGAAATTATAGCGTAGGTACCGACTCCACTATAGGTTCTACTTGCTTTTTTATGCAATATAATATTTTTATATTTTTATAAAAAGTTTCGTTTTCATAACATTTTGATAATACGTAGGTACCAGCATTTCACGAGCATTTTACGATGACGTGGTGAAATTTCCAAAATTCGAGAGTGGGGGGCTAGCGTTAAGCTGGCCCCCCAGCTTCGAAGAGCTTTTATGTCGATTTGGGCCCAGTATTTTTTCGAAAAAAAATACAGCATTCGCCAGCATTTCGCGAGCATTTTAAGATGTTGTCGTAAGATTTTCAAAATTTGAAAGTGGGGGGCTATCGTTAAGCTGGCCCTCCAACTTTGACGAGCATTTATGTCGATTTGAGCCCAGCATTTTAAAAAAAATACAGCATTCGCCAGCATTCCGCGAGCATTTCACGATGCCGTCGTGAAATTTGGAAACTCGAATGTGGGGGGGCTACCGTCGAGTTGGCCCCTCAAATATTTTTTTTGGCGAATCGAGCAGAGCATTTTTTGAAAAAAATACAGCATTCGCCAGCATTTCGCGAGCATTTCAAGATGCCGTCGTGAGATTTCCAAAATTCGAAAGTGGGGAGCTAGCGTTAAGTTGGCCTCCCCAACTTCGAAGGACTTTTGTGTCGATTTGGGCCCCGCATTTTTCGAAAAAAATACAGCATTCGCCAGCATTTCACGAGCATTTCACGATGTCGTCGTGAAATTTCCAAAATTTGAAAATGGGGGGCTATCGTTAAGCTGGCCCCCCAAATTCGAAAAGCTTTTGTGTCGATTTGGGCCAAGCATTTTTTAAAAAAAATACAGCATTCGCCAGCATTTCACGATGCCGTCGTGAAATTTCCAAAACTCGAAAGTGGAGGGGCTACCGTTGAGTTGGCCCCCCAAATAAAAATTGTTTTTTTGGCGAATCGGGCCGAGCATTTTTGATAAAAAATACAGCATTCGCCAGCATCTTGCGAGCATTTTACGATGCCGCAGTCGAATTTTCGAAATTCGAAAATGAGGGGGCCAACTTAACGCACCCGCGAAGGTTTCTGAGGGCGGCGTGTGGAATGGTGGATAAGTTTTATCGTCCTCACGGCTTCCCTAACGACGCCTTGCTGGATCGATTTGATTTATCCTCTCTTGAAGACAGAAGGATGAGAATTGCTAATCAGTTCCTCAACAAGCTTATCCACGGCGAGATTGACTGCATTCATCTTCTAGGTTGCATCGAGCTTTAGAGATTCACGAATAGCTTCGCGACATTGCACTGTTTTCAATATACCGTATGATCAAAAACTTTCCTTCTCTAGGCAGGCTGTGGCCTGGCCAAAATCAGCCTCGTTTGCTTGCCAATGACCAGACCACAGCCTGCCTAGAGGAGGAAAGTTTTTGATCCTACGGTACCTACCTCACGAACTAACATTTTAACTATGTCTCCCATTTTGAAGCTCCATTCTCATTATAGTAAGGTTGAGTCTAGTGTCGATATACTTTGTAATGTGTCAATGTAAAATTTGTTCATTGTTTATATGTTATTTTTTTTCTCTGCATTCTATAATTGGTGCCATACAGTTGAATGCTTTATGTATTGAATTGAAATGAGTGAATGATGAAAAAAAAATTGACAATCAATTCTTACCTTCCGTCTAACCGCCATTTTTGTATCAACTTCTCTGTATTTTTGACAATCAATTATTACCCCCATCTAGCCGCCATTACTGGTTTGCCTTTTTGTGGCTGAATTTATTAATATATCCATTTATACATATACATATACTTAGTACCCATTCGTTTATTTAATATTCTATTTGGTGTTGTTTATATTTATATTTTTATTAAATAATACATTCCTACTAAAAAAAAAAAATTACTGGTAATAACCTCTTATCTTCATATTTGACAATCAATTCTTACCTTCTGCATGTCTAGCCGCCATTTTTGTATCAACTTCTCTGCATTTTTTACAATCAATTCTTATCCCTTCTCTAGCCGAAATTGCTGTAATAACCCCCTTCCTTCATTTTTGACAATCAATTAATTCTTATCTCCCATTCTCGGCATTCTCCCCTCTAGCTGCCATTACTGTAACAACCCATTTCATTTATTTTTGACATTCAATTCTTACCACCCTTCTGCTGCCATTACGAAATTTACCCTTTCTCTAATTATTGACCATCATCATTCCCACCTCCCATATAACCGTCGTAGTCCGGATGCTAGTTGAAAGTACCTTGCATTTTTTGATGAGAAGATGTCACTTGGTGGAGATGTTCTTTGCATCATACTCTTTCGATCCAGAAAGGTAGCCATCAGCGCCATCCATGCCGGCGGTGTATACAGGGTGATACAGAAAAAAAAAGTTGGAAAATTATATTCAATTAACCGAGACATGTGAAGACGTGTAATTCACTACATATATCAACAATTTTATGCTTATGAAGTCACAGCAAACTGTTCTTGATTACCTTGAACCGTCTTTGAAATGTAGCGGAAAACCAGAAAAAAAAACAAGAACACTCTTTTTCCATAAATAAGTGATTCTTTGAGATAGTGACATAATACATGGTATTTATAAAAAAAGTTATGTTAGAAATGATATGAGCAGGGTAGCCAATTTCTAAGCCAACTATTTCCAAAAATACGATTGTCAACTTTTTTTTCCTCTTGAGCGCCATCTTGAATCTGCCCTGTGAGGCATCGTTTAAAAAGTGATTGGTTATTATGATAATGGTAACATGAAATCATTCCATCGCAAAAACAACCTCCTCATCATAATTTAGTGACCTCTTCGGCGGGAAAGAATTGTCATTCACGTATTTTTTGGATCTTCAAAGCTTTAGTGCCCATGATGGCATTTGCAACAAGTGGAATGGTGGAATATGTTACGCATTGTTAACCTTGATGTACTTTGAGGTAGCCTACCAAGTTTCACCATCATCAATTGAGAGGTTTGTTCTTAAAAGCTGTTTGAACAAAATTTGTGTCGTTGAAATACAAAATATTGGGTCTCTCACCCTCACTTGATCCCTCACTGAAGATAGCCTGAAACCGAAAGTCCCCGAATTTTTCATGATAATGGTTCAGTGGGAAGTGCTCTTCAATGTTTAGTTGTCAAAAATTGCATAGCTGCGTTCAGATTCCAGACAGAGAGCGACAAAGAAGTTCATGAAGTAAAAAAAGACATAAATCACAGTCGAGAAAAAACTAGTCCAGAGCTAGACTGAAAGCTGTCTGGAGACCTTGCTTTTCATAACATGAATGTGCAATTTGGTACACTGTTAGACCCTCAAGTTAGTAATGTTTCAAGCCTTTCACCCACGCTTGAGAGTCTTACAGAATCTGTGTATTGCGGGAAGCCTATCTAAAAGAGACATTTCCGGGATTTCTCCGTTGTATTGAAAGTTGTGTCTTTTTTCACTGCATGAACTTCTTTGTCGCTCTCTGTCTGGAATCTAAACGCAACTATGCAGATTTTGACAACTACACATTGAAGAGCAGTTTTCAGTGAACCATTAGCATGAAAATTTTGGAGACTTTCGGTTTCAGGCTTTCCTCAACGAGGGATCAAATAAGGGTGGAAGATCCAATATTTTGCATTTTCCATAAAAAAAATTGATTTTTTTTGTGTTCAAACAGCTTTTAAGAACAAATCGTTAAATTAATGATTGCAAAACTTGCTAGGCTACCTCAAAGTACATCAAGGTTCATAATGCGTAACATATTTTACCATTCCAGTTGTTGCAAATACCATCATGGGCACTAAAGCTTTGAAGAGCCAGAAAATACGTGAATGGCAATTCTTTCCCGCCGAAGAGGTCGTTAAATTATGATGAGGAGGTTGTTTTCACGATGCAATGATTACATATTACCATTATTATGATAATCAATCACTTTTTCAACGATGCCTCACAGGGCAGAATCAAGATGGTGCTCAAGAGGAAAAAAAAGTTGACAATCGTATTTCTGGAAATAGTTGGCTTAGGAATGAGCTACCCAGCTCATATCATTTCTAACATTACTTTTTGTGGAAATATTAGGTATTGTGTCAATATCTCTGAGAATCACTTATTAAATGGAAAAAAGAGTGTGTTTTTTTTTCCTGTTTTTCCCCTAGATTTCAAAGACGGTTCAAAGTAATCAAGAACGGTTTGCTGTGACTTTATGAGCATAAAACAGTTAATGTATGTGGTAAATTACACGTCTTCACATGCTTCGGTTATTTAAATATAATTTTCCATTTTTTTTTTCTGTTTCACCCTGTATACGCTGCCGGCATGGATGGCGCTTATGGCTACCTTTCTGGATTGGAAGAGTATGATGCAAAGAACATTTCCATCAAGTGGCATCTTCTCATCAGAAAATGCAAGGTTCATTCCATTTTATGCAACTAGCATCCGGACTATCGTTTGTTATGATTTAACCAGCTTCTTGATTTTTTTTTAACCTCAAGACAAATAAATAGAAGTGTGTACTTACCGAGGTATAGGTACTTACCTACTTCAATAAGATAATAAGATAGTCTCAAGAATTTTCGATTATTTTTGTATAATTACGATTGAATCTCTCGCAAAAACCTCTCCAAAAACATCTTAAGCGTCTTTCGATTCGATAGGAAGTACAGCAAGATGTATAGATACACAAACAAATACAAACTCAAATACCGCTGGTGTCATCGCAAATAATTAGTTATTATTACTGATAAAAACTAGCGATAACCATAAATAACACTTGAACTCTAACTGGCAACAATGATTTGAAGATTCAGTTCACAACAAACATCAAAGACTCATACAAATTCAATAAGGTTTGTGCTTTATTAAGTATTGAAAACAAATTTCCAAAAAAGCTGGATCCAAATTGAATATTTCACGAATCAACGAATCTGGAACACAGCTTTGGTAACTTTACCAGATCTCAGCAAATCCAAAGCTTCTGCGTATTGACACAGCCGAAAAGTTTGCACTCCCAATTTGTCGTAGCTCAAATATCTGAAAAAGTTCAACAATTGAAAAAAAATGTAGAGAAATAAACGAGAAATTTAGAGAAAATTATGTTTTTGCTGACCTTTGATTCATTGCTTGGATCAGTCCTACTGCTTTCGGCATGGTGTACGGGTTTATGGTCACGCTGGAGATTTCCAGCTCCTTTGTTACCAAATCGTGGAGTGGCAAGCTGTGGAAATAAAAGAATAAAAAATAAAAATTGGCCGCTGGAGGGGAGGCAGAAGGTTCAATAAGTAGAGAATGAAGTAGAGAAGGACTGGAAATCTTGAAAAATTGCGGCTGCTAAATGGAAGTCTGGCTGTCAAAAAATTGCGATTGGAGGAGAGGCATATAACTGACAAAATGGCGATTGGATAAGGGGGAACTACAAAGAAAATTTTGGCGACTGAAAAAAAAATGCTAAACCAAATTGGCGACTAGGGGAGAGGTGCAACAAAATGGTGACTGGAAACAATCGGCGCCTCCGCCATGTCGCGCATAGCTCAGCCTTTCGTGGCGATTCGGCTGTGTCGTGGCTAGAAGGGCTATTAGTAAGAGAAAAAACTTGATGAGTGGACTCGAGAGTGGTCGGTCGACAATGGAACGAACTACGAAGTGTAGGTCCGATGAGACTCACTCCCTGCGCTGTTGGCGGTTACTTTTGAACTGAAAAAATTTAGACAGTACATTTTTAGACTTTGTAATCGGAACTGATCATCCGACTGACTTTGAAGCTTTTGCGGCAGCACCATCTTCTTTCAAATCGGCTGGTACAAAGGGTGATCGAGAGGACGATATACCGACGAATTCTAATATGAGATCAAACATGTAGGAGGTAATCGAAAACATCCTTGCAGACACTATCTTGGAGCTCAATGCCCAAAAATTGGCGACTAAAGGAAATATATAGATATCATAGTAAATGATGGGGACTAGAGGAGCAGTCATGTGTGTAATAGGACTAGTAAATGAGGTAATCAACAACTGAACGGTAAGTGGAGCTGAAACAAATACTTGAGGTGATACTTACGCAATTTTTGCGCCAGGTTTGGCAACACCAAACAAACAAATTTTCCCGCCTTTTTCTAAAAGCGAAATTGCCAGTTCTATTGCGGGACATGCGCCACTGCAATCTATGACGACGTCGAAAGTTCTTCCGCTTGTTCCCAGTTCTTGCGGGGATACCAGTTCAAATCCAGTATCTGGAAAGTAAGAACAGGATTGATTTGGTTGCGATAACGTTTGTTTTTCACGTTATAATTTCAAAGTACTTTTTTTTTGTAGCATCTTTTAAAGTAGGTAGAAGTAAGTTTTAGGCAGTAGTGCTTTTCTAAAATACTCTTTTTTTGGAAGTTGAAAAGTACAAAATTGCGGCTGAAAGGAAGGTATGATGCTGGTAAATATAGCAATACGTGTACTGACCTAGTTTTTTGATGATTTCCAAACGGGCTGGGTTGGGTTCTGAGACAGTGACACGTCTGTGTCCGTGGAGGTGCAGCACTGACACCCACAGCGCCCCAATGATGCCTGCGCCGCTGACCAGAATTTTTTGTCCGACAGTCAGTGGCGTTACAATGTCCCATCCATGAGCCAGGCACGATAGCGGCTCAGCTAAAGCGGCTAGAAATTGAAAAATGTAGTTTCAATAAAACTATTTGTCCAACATTTTTAGAGGGTTGACAACTTTGTTAAATGCCGAGTCGGCATTTCAGGGAAGGGGGAAATGTCACGTGTATGGTTTGACTTCAGCATTTCTCTACACGACAACCTTGTTGAATGCCGAGTCGGCATTTTGAGGAAGGGGGAAATGTCACGTGTATGGTTTGACTTCAGCATTCCTCTACACACCTTCTTCTAAAGTGACTCCGTCGGGAATCAGGTGGACTTGCTCCGCAGCGCACAAGCAGTAGTCGGCCCAGCCGCCGTCGCTGAACGTCCCCATGAAACAGTGGAGCCCCCGTCCGGTTTTACAAAAGTTCGGCCTGCCCTGATGGCAGAAGCCGCAAGCGAAACATCCGTTGTTCGGGTCCACCACGACCGAATCGCCTATGGATAAATGGGCGACGTCGCTTCCGAAGTCGACCACGGTTCCGGAAAACTCATGGCCCAAGGTCACGGGACGGGCTTGTTCGCATGGAAAATCCGACTGGAATAATAAAGAATAACTGCATTCAGTGAGACACTTCGAAGTCAGCACGAGTCTCAAAACCACTCAAAAATAAGCACTAGGCAAAGGCAATAAGTCACCGTAAGTATTTCAGTAGTATTCCACGTTTCAAATCTGTTTCAGTGATGAGCGCTTGCTCTTCCGGGCCACCATCCGTTGAATCATCAATATTTTACCATTACACCAGTCTGTAGACGTTTTTGAGTGGTAACTATGCTAAGAAGTCTAATTTGTCGACCGCGAACGGGACAGCCAAGCATTCCCGTTCGGTGAGGCTGCAGTTTCGCTCCGCCCTACTCAGGGTTCTGCTGGCGTAGGCTACCACTCTCCGTCTCCGTCGACGGCTTGGGCCAGAACGGTTCTTGCGTTTGAAGGCCTTCAAAATGATCTGTTAATCGACCCCTATTTCCATTTGAAATTCTCGAAAATGTAGTCAAGTCACCCGGCCAAAGGGATGAAGCAGGAAAATTTAATTCATAGCAGTCATGAGTGACATTTGATGGCATGAAATTTTCAGAACTTACCGCAATAATGTGTAGATCAGTGCCGCAAACTCCAGAATACGCTACTTTGATGAGTACGTCCCTGGAATTCACAATTTTCGGCACCGGAATCTCCACCAAACCCAAAGCCCGATTTTTGACACTAAACTGAACGGCATTCATTTTGGCTCTGAGTTCTTTCCGAAAACTCAGCGAAATTCAAAAGAGCATACAATAAATCATCATCAGCTTCTCAGCTTCCATTAGAGTTTCGATACGACGTACGATAACCCGGGATATTAAAAACACTGACAATAAGCTTAATCATAAAAACAACAAAATATTGCTGATTATTACATAAGTACGTGCCAAATTTAGCCAATATCTAAAGTGTATTCGATGGCATTTATTTGCAATCTTAATTTATTCAGCAAGTACCTACCTATTATGCATATATTTAGTCCAGTTAAATGCGGATTCAACTTGGAACAAATAAGGGGCAGGATGAGAAAAATATGGCGATGTAAAGAATGAAAAACTGAATAAGAAAAACCAAAGTTTAATTTTCAGTCATCCCGGGAAACATGGAAAAAATGGAGAAGATGGAAAAACATGCGCCGCGGTCTTTCTTTTGGAACGATTAGAGAACTGTGAGGGATGTGTAGAAACTGCCAGGGACAAAGTTGTAGGGAATTCAATAATCTACAAAAAAGTCCCTAAAGGCATATGTCTTACCACTTCAGTTTAGCCGTTTACCGCAGTCAAAGTTGCGCGCCGGTCTAGTGAAGTGGAAAAATTGTCCACGTGACCTTCCTTCTTGAATGCTGTGAGAACGACAAGAGATATCCGGAAATTGTAAGCGACAAAGTTGTAGAAAACTGAATGCTCCACTAAAAAATCTTCAATGCCAATCATTAGCTTCTCTAGTTTAGCCGTGAACCACGTTCTAAGTTGCGCGACAATCCTGTTGATGAAGTGTTTTTTCTGGAAAACTTACAAAAACCCTAGACTTGATGAGAAAACTATGACAATGTAGAGGATAAAAAACTGGATCTAAAAAACCGAAGTTTCATTCCACACCGTGTCGGGAAACCTAAGAAAAAAAAAGAAAAACTTGAAAAATAGCGATTTGCACTCCCAGCTTCCTCATTAAGTACTGAAATAAACGTGATAAATATGGAAAATCTGGACAAACTAGCTTGTAGGGGATTGAATGGTCTATAGAAAATCCCATGATGTCATGTATGCATATTTGTCGACTTAGCTGCGGAGCGCTATCAAAGTTGGGGTACATGACTAGTGACGCGTCGCATATCTGGTCAAACTGGCACGACGTTGCGGTCATTGTTTAATTGATTATAAAACATGATTAAATGATTTGAAAAAATTGCGTGCTTTGTTTATTGTCTGGGTAGAGACTTATTGTTAGAATTATTATTGTCGTCATCATCATCGTCTTCCGAAATGACAATGCAGGAAGCGTCAGAGCAGGTGGCTCCACCGCGGTGGTGGCAAAACTTGGTACACTTGGGGTCAGCTTTTCTGCATCCACAAAGCTTCTCGCAGGTCTCGAAGCATCTGCAGGAAATCAGCCGAAGCAGATTTTCGAGAGCTACGTTATCCTAGGTTTAACAGGCATCAACAGAGAAATGTTCAATTTCCAACCTCATTGTTCAGGTGAACAGTTGTTGTTTATTATCTTTGAGCTGTTGTTGAATAATCATTGTTCATCAGAAATCACTTGAAAAACATCTCATGATCTAACGTGAATCACGTTTTTCAATTATTATACATAGAGTAAGTACTTATCTCAGCCAAACAATGAACTTTATAGATAACAAATCGTTCATCCGCGGAGTTACATTTCCAACAATAGTCATGCATGTACCTCAACCAGTGGCGCAGCCAGGATTTAGCCATGGGGGGGCTAACGAACGCGAGCGAAGCGAGCTGCGCCAAAGGCGAACCCCCCCCCAGAAAAAAAGGGCCTTGGTCATCCTATTTTTGAGCATAATTATTGTGGTACCAAGAAATAAACCCACAGGGATTGATTCCGCAACGCTTATCTTACCAATTCAACTCCGTCCTTAAACCGGGAGAGTTTCTCTCTCCGCACCAATTGAAAAAAACACGCAATCCAATCGCAGTGCAACTCTTACACAGAGAGATTATTGATCTATTTTCTAAATTATAGAGAAAGTAACAGTCGAACACAATCATTTTTTTATTTTGTTCAAAATTTTTCATTGCTTCAGTGAAAAAGCGAGACTGTCTGGGGGGGGCTATAGCCCCCTAGCCCCCCCCCCCCTTGGCTGCCCCACTGACCTCAACTTTGATAGCGCTTCGCAGCCAAGTCGACAAAGATGCATAAATGACAATACGGCATTTTTCAGAACCAGTTTTTCATCCTTTACATTGTTATATTTTTTCATTGAGTCAAGTTGATGCGATTTTTGTAAGTTTTCTAGAAGAACCACTTCATCAACAGGATTGTCGCGCAAGTTCGGACGTGGTTCACGGCCAAACTAGAAGACTCGAGAAGAGCTAATAATTGGCCTCGAAGATTTTCTAGTGGAGTATTCAATTCTCTACAACTTTGTCGCTCACAATTTTCGGATATCTCTTGTCGTTCTCACAGCATTCAAGAAAGAACTTCTTCACTAGACCGGCGCGCAACTTTGACTGCGATAAACGGCTTAACTGAAGAGGTTAGACATATGCCTTCAGGGACTTTTTTTGTAGACTATTGAATTTCCTACAACTTTGTTCCTGACAGTTTTCACACATCTCTCACCATTCTTTCACCGTTTCAAGAGAAAGACCGCGGCGCATGTTTTTCCATCTTCTCCATTTTTTTTTCCATAGTTCCCCGGGATGACTGGAGATGAAACTTTGGTTTTTCTTATCCAGTCTTTCAGTCTCTAAGTCACCATATTTTTTTATCCTGTCCCTAATTAGTTCCAACTTTGGCATAAAAATCGCCTCATTTTACTGGACTAATATTGATTTAATCCACTGCTAAATATCATCCGTGTAGAGAAGGGCGTAGCGTGTAGTAGGCCGCTCCAGTCGGGTGACAAATTGACTGCAGCAACGTTGGCCGTTGCTAAAAGTTGGATGGGTGACTGGGTGTCTTCCATCTGATTCGGAGCCGGTCTGGAACTCCTCCTCGGGTGGTCTTAGGCAAACCTCTCGAGTATGCATGCTTCTAGCCGGCGGTAAGGAAATTTTATAGAGGAAAACCGGCAGCGTGGTCGGGAGAAAGACGGAGTCAGGAGCACCGGCGCAGGGAGCGTGGATGTATCGGACATCGGAACCTGCGGTTCGGGGGTGAAAGACGGAGTCGAGGTCAACCGTGCGCTTGTCGGTCCCAGTGCTTGGATCGAGGCTTGGATGGACCGACCATCAAGCATCCAGGCACCACATTACGGCTCGGTGAGTCCGGCTGGTCTGGGTGAGGGGTACAATGGGTCCAATAATGAGGCCTACGTGCGAAACTGTGTTCCACCAACTCCCTAAAATGGAATCCAGAATCCAGAAATCATCCGTGTAGCTTTTGAACTACTTCTTTTAACTTGTGAAAAGTAAAACTAGGACCTTTGTCATTTGTAAAAGCAGGATGGAAAACACTAATTTCCAATGCGAAGGAAAAGGCAGAATTTTATCTTCCTCTTTTCCTCTCGAGCTATCGATGAAAATTGAAAAAATCACTCCAGCCTAAAAAGTCCCCGGTTTTACTGATCATACCGTTGAAAACTAGCATTATTGCTTGAAGTGATTATTTTAGTCAACTGAACCACTTTTTCACCAGCACCAGCAAGCACTTTGGGCACCACTTTGAGCCCAATTTCAGCAGTGTGTGAGTCTTCCATCAATCGAATCTTGTCCCCCACTCTCTTCGTAATAAGCGGTAAGTTTTCAAAATTTGGAGCCTTCAAGCATGCGCACCTGCCCAAACGAAGTAGCCTTTACGAAACTCTCGATGGGCTTCCACGGGCTCGACGTAGGCAACAGGAATAGACGGCCCTGCTTTATTGTTGGTTGCTAATATCACTTTCGTGTGAAAATGCATGTGCTCCACAAAGTATACCACGCAGTACCAATATGAATTGAAAAGCGAACATCAGAGAAATTACACGCGTCAACTACCCGTTTTTCGCGACTTTCTTCCCGTTTCCTGTGTTTTATTCCTTCTTTTTAAATGTAGTTCAACTTCTTTTCCGCAATACTTTCTATGCGTTGTTATCCTCTTTTTGCGCTCCTCCGCTTTTTTCCCCTGCATTTTATTCCTTCTTTACACGCGTCGATTGCCTTCTAATAGCGCCTTTCTTTCCATTTCGTGAGATTTTATTCCTACTTTTCAATGTTTTTTTCACGACGCGTTCCCTTTAGCTTCTTCCCGCCCAACACCCATATTTTGCTCTCTGGTTCCGTTGGTGTCGTTTAGTAGCGTATTGCCACAGGAACAATGTCTTTAAGTTGCATATCTGCCCGACGCTGAAAATTCACTGCGCAGTTTCCTAACTTCCATAATTTTTTTCTCGAAAGTTTGTGGATCTTCCGCAAAATTTCCTTTGAAAAACCTTCTTGGCCACTGTTTGTAGTCCATTCCTACTTTTGGAATGATCAAAATCGAGGTTCCCTTCATGACACGGTCACACATCATTGCTTCAATGAACGTTTTTACATTTCACCACGTCCTGATCTCATTTGGGGCTAATAGGGTCCTTGCACTTTTTTTTTGATTGCCTTCAATGATGCTTTGGTAGCCAAAGAAGCATCACAGACTGAACGGTTTTCTCGAAAATCTTAATATATTATTTTATTTTGTAAATTTAAAACACAAAAACTGTTAGGCATGCAACTTCCATGCACCGATGTGTCAGCTGCGGGATGACGTCATCGTGCCCCAGGCTAGGGCTACTTGATTCCACACTAACAGGTTGCGACTACGAATTTTAAATGTTTGACATATCTCACTGTCACCGTTTCAGACGTCTGTGGGGCTGACGTTCAATTCAGGTTGAAAAGCGCGCAACACGAGCTTGGGGATGGCCCTGACACGTGAGCAAGGGCGACGGCGCTGTTCGCGGCTCCAAAATTGAAATAGGTCTATAAAATAATAAATATTCAAATTTTCGCGGGGTTCCAGGGCGCAGAGCCGCAACCTTGCAAAGGAAGAAAACTTGCAAATGAAAAATAAAACTCTTGGGTTGACGTCATCGTGGTCATACAAGGTCATTGTAGAAGCGACCGTGTTTTTGGCGCGAAAAAAATTTAAACATTGATCTTTATTTAAAGGATGGACCAATTTTTTGGATTTTTTTTTTGGCGGAAATTATTGTGGATAACGTTTTGAATGATTTCATGAAGTAATCGTCTCAATATAAAATTCATCAAGGACCCTATTTCTGCAGTATAGACTTTTCCTTAATCAGCCCCTGTGCACTTTACTCACAACGTCACAACCTGGTCATCCATCTGTCAAAGTGATACTAGAGAGTTATTGCAGATGAAACAAGGGCAAGCAGTATTAAAAGCGGCACTATTTTGGCACCTACGCTTGCGCAGATCAGTGCGACGTTAAATTTCCCTCAATAAGGATAGTGCCTGCCTTTATTTGTGCACTCTTTAGGTCGACCTTATTTATACTTTATTTTGACAAGCCCCAAAAATGGCCATGTACTTAGTGTATTGTTGGTTGCCTATATTCCTTCAATTTTGAGCCAACTACCCTTACGTTATTGAGTAAGGGGCTAATTTTTTGCAGATAGACTCCACAGGTCTTGCAGTACACGTGTGCAAAAAATCAGGGCCGTCGGAGGGTCCTTGTGTTCCGCATGCAATTTGCATGCGGCTTGCAGCTATTAGTGACACCCGTTAGAGGGTATAAATAGAGGGAGTAGGAAATTTGCGATCTGCAATAACTCTAATTTTGCAACCAAAAATAAGGTTAGCAGTATTTTATTAACGCTTCCTTTAATAGTGCCGTGCAGTAAAATGCCATTCTGCAATAGGTGCTTTCCACCTAGACGGTACAAATACCACCAGACGGCACATGTTCCATCGTGTGGCACAAAATTTTAGGTGATCCAATGAACGGCGCAGAACCGAGTAGGAACACGTAGATGGAAAGCACCGTTTGGAACCCGCACATGCGTAAATGGCAGGTGTACCGAACTTGGGGCTAGGTGGAAAGCACGCAATAACTCTCTACTAGCACTAGCTCTATTGTACTGACGTGTCACTAATGTGAACTACCACTGTCACAGTACTGTTTTTTCACAGTAAGAATCAAATCAAACCAGTCTTTGTACAGAACTGCTTCACAAGGAAAGCAAACTGGGCACTACAATAATGGTTGATCAAAATACCGTCTAAGGGAAAAGTAAAGCGGTCTTTTTGTGGTAGTTCATAATGAACCAGTATACATTTAAACTACCAAGCAATGACTGAGACTGACATTCCTGATTTCCTGTAATAATCATGAAAATCGAAATATCAACTCGTGCTTTGTTTTTAATCCAGGCTGGATTGTTCTCGATACCGTTCAATCGTTGTTTTCGGCTTGAAACGACTACAAACAACGCACTGATTACTTACGATTATAATATGAAAAATAAAAATATTCTGAATGGTATGCAACCAAATATACACGGCCGTCGCCCCCTACGATCCGCGCAGCAAACGTCAAAGCCCTCCTGCGGGCGCTTCGCTCCGTCAGTCAGACAGAAGCCAACCAAGATGGCGACCATAATAAAAGTTTGTGTGTGTCACATCTGCGTTTGAAAACGCAAATTTTCCGGGTTTCGTGTGTGAAAATGTGCCAGCGGACGTGAAAACGACAATTTCCCGGCAATTTCTGTAAGTGCTTTTCGAAATTTCGCCCGTAAAATGGTGCGTTTTCTCTCTGTGCTGTGCTGCCGCCGTTCAGCTGTTGTTGTGTCCACAGCACACTCCGAAAATAAAAGCTTTCGCTGGGAAAGAGCTGTCTGGAACGGCCCTTTTCCCGGCTTCGATTCCAACAAAGAGCAGTTATCCGACCAAATAATGCAACCGTGAAAAAAAAACCCCTTCGCTGATTTCCTCCACGGTCCGCTGCGATTTTAATTCTAACAGTACAACGGCGAGTTTCCGCAGTAATGACTTTTGTAGAAGGATGTGTGTGGTTTGAAACCGTGCGTGTACAGCTTATTTATATTCAAAACACATGTTCTTTTATTTGCGCCTCTTTGGGCAAGGCACCGCGGTGTGCCGTGGCCTTTTTTCCGCAGTGTGTGCTCGTTAAAAAAATCGTTTCTCCCTAAAGGAATTCGTTACGTCATTTCCAATCCGAGCAGGCTTTTTGCCAGGGCAAGCCAGGAATTATTCGTCATATTATTTATAGAGCAGGCTGAGAGAAAATGCAATTTTGCATCTTATTGCCATAGCGACCTTGCGTTTTGATTTTTTTTTTCTACTCAACCAAAGTCGACGCCTACTGCGGGGGTCAATCAACCATTTCCCTTGACAGTGACTCTCCACGCCTGCTATGCCGCTACTCCCCTTTGATTATCAATGGGAATTTATGTATGTAATTGTGTCATCTCTCTTTGCTTCCATCTCTGTCCCGTTCGTATCTGTTTGGATATAAACACAAATACCGTGAATATTTTGTCGCAGCCAGTGATTTGATTAGTAACGGGACCGCCTTGAAAATACTGAATTTATATTTAGAAAGACTCCAGAGACACACATAGAGTAAGAGTACACAACAACACGACACAAACTTGGCTTGTTGTAGTGAAAACGAGGAAAAAACCGCATTTCTGTACTGCAGCAGTGGGTAGCTAGTAGCAGTAGTAAACATCTGTTTTCATCTCAATGGCATCTTGATTTTTTCTGGAACTTTTTTCTTGAATAATTTAATCGATAATTATAATATGTAATAATTAATAATACATTACTTATTACTTACATTCTACATTTATTAGAAAAATTTTACGAGATCTGCATTCCAGAATTTTATTCGAGAATTTTTTTCAAGAATTTTCTTGTGAATTTTTGTCAACAATTTTTCTCCAGAATTTTTGTCAACAATTTGTTTTGAGAATTTTTATCGATAGTTTTCCCAAAGTTATATGTATGTCGGGAATTTTTTTTCAAGAAATTTGTCTTGCTTATAGCTTTTGAAAAAACCTGTCTGTCGTGTGCGGCACAGCAGCAATCATCGAGAGTGCTGTGGAGCGCGAAAATTCACGAGTGGCTGGCTGGCTGTGTCCGCTAATGAGCGCAACGTACGATCACCACCAAAGACGTGTGTCGTTATAAGAGTGTGTATAACAAGTGTTTTCCGGTTTACCTTTTGCGGTTTGGCTCGTAATTGGCTGTTGTTGGTCTTTTTTTCTGGTGTTGCAACTTTTTTCTACTGTTGATCATTTTTTCTTTTTCCAGTCCACGCAAGTGATTTTTTTTTCGTACGTAATACCACAAGAGCTGATAGTTTTATCGATAAACCTTTTGAACTATCCCCGAGAGTCCCGAGACTATCCCGAAAGCTTTGTTTTCAAGAAATTCACCGAGTGTGAAATGGTCCCTTTATTATCTGATGTAAACCCGACAGAGAAGCTTCGAACACGAAGGTCGTGTTTTATCGCTATAAAATCGATTTCATTGGTTTAACGCGAGGTTCAACCCGAAGGTTTCACGCGCATTGATTGGCCAGAAGTATGTTGTGTGGAATAGTCGCAACAAAACGACACATTTCATGAAAGTCCGAACAGTTTGATACCAAACACGGCATGTAAATTGCGAAACTATTCATACTTCTTGCCTAAAAAGGTTCATGTGTCCAAAAACCCATATGGAGTTTCAAGAGGGCCTATTTAAGCTCTCTGCTAAAAAACGTAGCGAAAATGTGAGAATCGAGCTAGTTAAAAATTGTACCCTCCTGTACCTCTTTAAATTGAACCCAAAGATCACTCTTGCGACTGAATTCCTGGGAGTCTCTTTGTTGACACTTGGGCTCCTTCAAATTTCTTTTCGGTTTTTGTTAAAAATGCAGTCCAGTTCTAGTAGGCTATGGTAAACAGTTTTGGACATTTTTCGACCAATTTTAACGATAAACCAAGAAGTGAACAGCTGATGGAGAAATTTGTGCAAAAGAGCTCCTGTTCACGATTGATTCCTCCAGAGTTTTTTTGTTAAGCTCCTCCTGAGCTCTCCTTCGGTTTTTCCGTATTTCTTTGGAGTTTTGCTAGATTATGTACTCTGTACTCGACTCTGTATGTTACTCTCCGTGTTCTCGGACTGGCACAAAAAACAGGTTCTGCAACCGAATTTCCTGCAGTTCTCTCCTGGCTCCTCTTGGTTTTCCCAGAATTCTTAGGTGTCCCCCGCAATGTTCCTTGAAAATATTGAGCTCTCTGAAATTCTTTAAATTGTACCAAAAGATCACTCTTGCGACTGAATTCCTGGGAGATTCTTTGTTGAAACTTGAGCTTCTTCAAATTTCTTTTCGGTTTTTTCAAAATTCCACGGAATTCCTTTGAGTACCTCCAGGACATTTAATTCTAATCGAATCATTGAAGTTTTACAAAAAAGCCCCTGAACTCCCCGGATTTTTCTTGCCGAATTCCTCAGATCTCCTCTAGATTTTCCCGGAATTCCTTGGAGTTCACTTAGAGCTTTCTTGAAAACGTTAAGTTCCCCTTAAGGGGTCTCTGATGCGACTAAAAAAGTTGTTGACGGGAATCGCGAAGGGTTGATTTCCCGATAAAAAAGGTACACAAGAATTCTGACTTCCAGAACTCCGAGAATTTCCGGTGATCTCCGGGAATTCCGGTGATTTCCGGGAATTCCGGTGATTTCCGGGAATTCCGGTGATTTCCGAAAGAATTCCTGTGATTTCCGATTTTTTTTTGGGAACTCCGGTGATGTGATTTTTGAAAGAATTCTGGGAAATCCGGTGTTCTCCGAAAGATTTCCGGGAATTCCGGTGATTTCCGAAAGAATTCCGGGAATTCCGATGACTTCCCAAAGATTTTCGGATTTCCAGTGATTTTCGGAAGACTTCCGGGAATTCCGGTGCCGTGATTTCCGAAAGAATTCCGGGAATTTCGGTGATTTCCGAGGGAATTCCGGTGACTTCCGAATGGCTTCCGGGTATTCCGGTGATTTCCGAAAGAGTTCCGGGATTTCCGGTGATTTCCGAAAGACTTCCAGGATTTCCGGAAGACAGGATTTCCGGAAGAATTCCGGAAATTCCGAAATGAAATGTACCTACACTAAATTCCGGGGAAATCAATCCCTCGGGGAATCGGTTTCATTTTATTTTTTCTTCAAGTAGATTCTCCTCCAAAGAGAAAATATCAGAAAAAATGTACAGGGATGCTATCAATATTTCAAAATTTACAAAAAAAAATTAAAAATTTTATATTTTGATTTTTGAAAATTTGAAAAGAAAGTCGCGTGCCAAATTTGGATTTTTTTATTTTCAAAAAAAAGTACTAAAAATGGTTTCTATTAATTAATTTTTTCATGTTACGGGAAATCATTTTCGGTGCCTTTTTTTTAATAGAAAGTTCAAATTTGACATGCGACTTTCTTCAGGAAAGATGTATGCGCGTTGCTATTTTCAAAAATCAAAATTAATTTCAATTTTTTTTGCAATTTTTGAGAATTTGATAGCATTGCACGTACATTTTCTCCGATATTTTCTCTTTGGAGGAGTTTCTGCTTAAAGAAAGAAAAAAAACGATTCTAGTCAACAACTTTTTTAGTCGCATCAGAAACCCCTTGAGGATCTTCAATATACCTAAAAGAGATGACTTTTGCGACTAAATTTTTCAAAATTCCCCACCTTCACAGCTCCCCTGAATTTTTGCAGAATTCCTTGGCGAGATCTCTTAGATTATTTGAATTCACTGAAGTTCATTCGGATTTCTTTCCAGAATTCTTCGGAGCTCTTCTTGAGCTACTCCAGTTTGTACAAAAGAAGTAATTTTTTCGGCCGAATTCCCTGCATTTCATCTGCTGAGCTCGGAGCTTCTTCAGAAATTGGGTTTTTGTAGAGTTTCTGTAAAGTACTCAATTTCACGGGGTTGAAATAAACAGATCAAAGATTGAAGTGGTCCACCTCAAAAACTCGCTCAGGACGAAAAATTAACCGATTTAAAAAAAATCGGTTGTGTCACCCCAAAATTTCCCCGACGAGTGGCAAGGAACGGATGAAAATTTTATTATGAAACGTCCCTTCGGGTGGGGAGTTGGAATTTGAAAAAAAGATTGAATAATTGAGATATCTTCTCTAATTGGGGCTTTATTTCGATCTCCATCATTTGTAAATGATTGAACTGCACGCAGTCTTCCTTCAAATGTTATTTATTTTATTCTGACCGGTTTCGAAGGTCTGTGTCTCTTTTCCATCATTTGTGTCCGGTCTCGATAAACCAGGCCAGTTACTCATTTTGAGGTGGAAAACTCTCGGAAAACTTGGAGAATTTCAAGAGAAATTAACTGAAAATGTTCAAGAATCATTTAGGCTTTGTTTAAAAGAAGTTGATATAAATCTGTTCACAAGCTAAAAAGTTGAAAATTTTCAGTTTTTCACAAGGAACCAAACTATGTAGAAAGAAAAGCGTGCGAAGCAGTCAGACGCATTGGTACATGGATGAAGGTGAACGATCTGAAACTGGGACCACAGAAAGATTGAAAATAATGGGCAGGAAATTGAAAATTTTGAAAATTTCAATTTTCAAACTTCAAAACTCGTTCGCAACAGAACGACACATTTCAGACCTTGTTCCCGGTCATAGCTCGACCATGTTCGGCGAATTTCTCAGAGTTCATTCAGATCTTTCTTGAAAATGTTCAGCTCCCATCAAGGTTCTTTAACTTGTACAAAGAGATAACTTCTGTGGCTGAATTTCCAGAAAGTCCCTCTACTGAGCATCTTCAGAGTTTTCCTGGATTTTTGCGGAATTCCTTGGCAAGATCCCCTAGATTATCAAGTGCCCCCAATGTCATGGAACTTGCACAAAATGTAAAAAGCTTTTGTTATTGAATTCCTTGAAATTTATCTGGACTTCTTAGAATTCTTCCGGACTTCAATATTTCAATATTTTTACCCTCAAGGCTCTTCAACTTGTACAATTTGTACAAAGTGATGAAATGACTTGGGTAAGTTTTTTTTTTGTTGCCATGTTTAACACTCTATAACTTTTGAAGCAACCGACGCATGAGTGACAGAAGTTGTTTTCCTTGTTTGCCATCACAAAAACTACCGATTTGACCAAGTCTGTCGCGTGATGAAATGACTTAGAAATTCATGTCCCTATCCGGCGTATTATGAGCTTCTTCAGAATTCTTTTGTGTTTTTCTTGGAATTCATCGGGGTTCCCATAAAATATTCATTCCACTTGAGGTTCCTCAACTTCTAAAAATAATGAGACAAAAGTTCACTTTTGCGGTTGAATTCCTCGGAATTCCTCTACTGAGCTCCTCCAGCGTTCTTCTGAGTTTGGCGAAAACTTTATTCAAACTGCTCAATGTCCTCTTATTTTTACAAAAAAAAAGGCTTTTGGCGAAAACTCTATTCAAACTACTTAATGTCCTCTTATTAAAAAAAAAAAAAAAGGCTTTTGTTGATGAAATTTTCATGCATTCCACTGCTGAGCTCCCTTAAATTTCCTCAGAGTTTTCCCAATTTTTTTTTGTGAGTTTTCTCGAGTTTTTTAGAGCTGGAATGTTTGACTATCCTTGAGCTTCGTTCATTCGTACCGATGGGGTTGATTTTCCGAGAAAAGTGTACACAAGAATTCTGATTTCCGAAACTCCGAGGATTTCCTGTGGCTTCCAGGTATTCCGGTGATTTCCGAAAGAATTTCGGGAATTTCGGTGATTTCCAAAAGAATTCCGGTGATTTCCGAAAGACTTCCGGGAATTCCGGTGATTCCTTAATTTTTTTTCCCGATTTTTTTTTGGGAATTCCGGTGATGTGATTTCCGAATGAATTCTGGGAATTTCGGTGATTTCCGAGATACTTTCCGGGAATTCCGGTGATTTCCGAAATATTTTCCGGGAATTCCGGTGATTTCCGAAAGAATCCCGGGAATTTCGATGACTTCCGAAAGATTTCCCGGGGATTCCAGTGATTTTCGAAAGACTTCCGGGAATTCCGGTGCTGTGATTTTCGAAAGAATCTCGGGAATTTCGGTGATTTCTGAGGGAATTTCGGTGATTTCCGAACGGCTCCCGGGAATTCTGATGATTTCCTAAAAAGTTCGTCCAGCGTTGGTCATTTTGGCGGTTGAGTTTTCCGATTGTTTTCTGCTGAGTTCCACTCAAATTCCACTGACTCTTTCCAGTGTCACTGGAGCTCCCCAGGATTCCATTTGGATATTTAGTTCATTTTGATAATGTACAAATTGAAACTTCAACTTGCTCAAATCAGGTCTTGTTCTTGTACAAATCAGGTCTTGTTCGCGACTGAATTCCCTGCAGTTCTTCTGCTAAGTTCCTTTAGAGTCACTTTTGGTCTGTCCAGAATTCCTTGGAACTTCCACGAGTGTCTCTGAATATTTAGTTCCAGTTGAAGTCCTCTCGCTTGTACAGAAACGTCCCTTGACTCCCCAGCAGAGCTCCCCTGTCGAATTCCTCTGCTGAGCACATTCAGAATTCTCCTACGTTTTTGCAGAATTTCTTGGCGAGAACCCCTTGATTGTTTAGAGCTCGTAATGTCCTCTTTACACAAAGAGTAGCTTCAGTGATTGAGTTCGGCAGAGTTCATCGGGCTCTCTTTTTAGAATTTTTCGGAGCTCCCTTATGTTTCGCTAGAATTTTTATCCTAATTCACCTTAATACTCTTTAGTCCGTACAAAAGAATTCACTTTTATAATTGAATTTTCACTTGACCTAGCTTTTCCAGAGTTCCTTTGTTTTTTTAGATATATTCGGAATTCTCCAGTGCCCATAAAATACTCGATTCCACTTGAGGCTCTTAACTTGTACAAAACAGGTCATTTTTGCGGTTGAATTAATCGGAATTCCTCTACTGAGCTCTTCCAGAGCTCTTCTCTTCTTGGCAAGAATTCCCAGATTATTCAATTTCCCTAAATATCCCCTAGTTTTCACAGAAAGGTAGTTTTTGCCGTAGAGCTTAATCGTGTACAAATGACTTTTTCGATTGAATTCCCCCGTAATTCCTTTGCTAAACTCCTCCAGAATTTTTCAGGGTTTTTCGGAGCTGCTGAGAGTTTTCAAAATATATTTAATCTCAGGTTCTTCAACTTGTACGGAACAAATTACTTGGGAATTTGAATCTGCGAATGAATTCCCCGGAGTTGTTTTGCTGGGCACCTCCAGGATTCCTCTGGGTTTGGCAAGACCTGGCAAGCTATCAGTGGTGAATTAACGGAACTGAAACTGAATTGCAAGCAGTTCCCCAGAGGTCCATCATATTTTTAATATTCTTAGAGATTTTATTCCCCAGAAATCCTTCATTTTGGTTTGAATCTCCTCAACCCAAACAAAGATGGTTACTTTGGCAATTAAGTTTCCCAAAAATTTTCTGCTGAGTTCCACTTGAATCTCACTGGCTTTTTCTCAGTGTAAATGGATTTGCCCAAAATTCTCCTAGAAGATTTACTTAGTTCCCCTAATGAAATATCAATTGAAATACTATAACTTGCAAAAATTAGGTCTTTTGTGCGACTAAATTCCCCGCAATTTTCGCTTCCGGATTCGCAGCCCACTAGAATCATGTAGAAATCAGACAGACTATACAGGGTGGTCCGACTTTTATGTCATTAAATTCAAGGATCGATAGAGAATGAAAAATGAAGAGGACTTTCTTCAGAAAACATATTTTAGAAATGCCTAATAACAGAAATACAGCCCTTCAAAGTTGGAAATAAATAATTGTCTTTTCCGCATAACTTTTGAACCGTTCAACCGATTCGATTCAAAATAGAACCAAAGGTTTACTGAAATTATCCCCTGTCGAACAGTCATAACATGTCCCATGGAAAAGTTTCAGGGGCGCAGACATTAAGGGGTGTTCCTACTTTTCCCCTATTTTCACCCCCCTTGTTATTGTTGGAAACTGTCTACGTTCAATTTTGAAGAAAAAATTACTCTTGCAAAATTTCGTTTGGAGGCTTTGTTTGGGAGATAATTGAAATTTAAGGTTTGGAAAACATCTCAAAAGCACAAACTTTCAAAGGTCTAAAAGTTAGAATCCAAAAAAACTCACGATTTCTCAGATAGATATTTTCTAGAGTTTCTAAGTTGATAAACCACCATTTTTTCCAAAACACGAGAAATTTTCAGGTAAAAAAAAAAAACAATTTGGGCTCTGGAAAGTGGCGATTTCGGTATGTTTTCCAAAGTTTCAAACTCAAATATCTCCTAAACGAAGCCTCGATCAAAATTTTGCAAGAGTGAATTTTTCTTCCAAATTGAACGTAGAATTCAAAATTATAAACAATCTCCAAAAATAACTGAAAGGGTGAAAAATGGGGGGGGGGAGTAGGGACACCCCTAATGTCTACGCCCCTGAAACTTTTTTATGGAACATGTGTTATAATTGTTCGACAGGGGATTATTTCCGTAAACCCTGTGTTTGGTTCTTTTTTGAATCAAATCGGTTGAACAGTTCAAAAGTTATGCAAAAAAAACTATCATTTATTTCCAACTTTGAAGGGCTGTATCTCTGTTATTAGGCATTTCTCAAATATATTTTCTGGAGAAGGTCCCCTCCATTTCTCATTCTCTATCGATCCTTAAATTTAATGACATAAAAGTCGGACCCTGCATAGTTTTCGTTGAAAATGCAATCCAGTCGGAGATGGCTGGCTATGGAAAATATAAGTCATTTTTGCCTTACGGCGTTCATTTTCAGCGATGAGCATGTTGAGTTTGGGTTTAAACTTCACAAAATTCCACTGCGAATTCAGAATCATTTGAAAATAATAAGTTCAGCCATTTTCGAAATTTGAAAGACAAATATTTGTCGTTCTGTTTCAAAAAATTGAGGATTTTTTTGTCAGACAGTAATCAACTAGACTTTATCCAGCTTTCTACATAAAAATCATGTCTGTGTTATGAAAATCAAGCTAGTTCTTGTTGAATATGCATTCTCGGCGTAGGGGGCTATGGAAAATAAATCAGTTTTCGCCATATCGCGGCCATTTCCAACGATAAACATGTCGAGTTTGGGTTTGAATGTTGCAGAATTTCAGTGAGATTTCAATAGAATATATTATTTTGATCAAGCTGAATTTTTGAAAATTTGAAAAAAATCGCTCGTGAGTATTGAAAGAATCTCATTCAATAATCGAAGACAATATCTCAGTGTATCAAGATTTCTGCGAAATACTCCTCGGAAGATTATACTGCAATGTGCAAATCAAGCTAGTTTTTGATAAAAAATACATCCCAGTCGTAGATGGCTATGGAATTCGAGTTTCGGCCATATCTCGGCTGTTCTCGACGATAACTGAGTCGAGTTTGGGCTCATGTTTCACAAAATTCCATTGTTGTATCAAATAAATTCGGTCCAACTGAATCTGCCTTTTGCGAAGCTGCAAACAAAGTTCTGGTCGACTTTTTCAGCATTTTTCAAAGTTGTTGCCTTGTTTTTGTTGGAATTTATAATTGTCCAGTTTGTATAGGAACTAATCCCGACATAAATATTCAAATCACAGGGTTCGTTCGGCACACCCTCAAAGAAAAATGCCTTGTCGCACACACACACCGGCAACAATTTGAATCGTCATTGTTGTAACGATGATTACACGCTTGTAGAATACAAAATTGGAACGTAAGAAAAGGTACGCACCAGTATACATGCCATTTTTGTTTACCTGTACTAAAATCGAGATAAGAAGTCTAGTAAAATTATAATTTATTTACATTTGTATCGTAATAACAGCGGTAAGTTGGCATAAACAAGTTTAATTATTGTAGAGTTGAAAATTTGTCAAAAAACATGCTTGTTTTAAAATGGCGATTTAAAAGGAAAGGGTGTTGTAAAGAAAAAAGAAAACAGTGATATGCGGGAAGGGCAAAAATGGTATCAAGGGAGAAAAGTGCTAAAGCTAATTCGTAAGCTTGAAACTTTTGTAAGTATATAAGAAAATTTGTACTAATAAAGCTTACTTCGCTGTTTAAGGGGAGGAAGTTGCTTAAGGGAAGGTTTCGTACCGAGGCGTAATGTTGAGTTCGCGCTGCTGAAATTGCATATCGGAGAAGGCCGGGGAAAACGCCATTTCGGAACGATTTTGTTAGCCTAGCCTACTACTGCTGCTCGTACTTATTACTAAAAGAAAGCACGCCGCAGGGCTTTCTAGATTTTCATGTCTGTCTAATAATAATAATGTTGTGTTAGTGTGTGCGTCTGTCGGTTGTAAAACCGTTAAATGGCCAAGCCTTTGCTTCACTCTTTTCTATTTAAGCTGCACCGGCTCAATAATCTAATCTTAATCGACCGCGTGAAAGTCGACCTCGAATAATGTGCTTTGATTTTGCTCATGGGTACCTTACACATCCCGGCAAAGAGGTGAAAAGGAAGTTCTTGTACTGGAAAGGTGTGTTCTGTTGTTGTGAACATCGAAACTTAAAGGCGATGACTGATGACTCTCGCGCTCACTGCCTACACTAACTCTGATGCGACTAATTACCCGCATAATGTCAAGTTCACACGCTTCATATGCAACCTCTAGTGTGTCGTAAGCTCGATCGTAAGACTCAGTCAAGTGATCTTGTTATAATTATTACGTATTCCTTCATATTATATGGATTTTTCATGTTTATTTATTCGGCACTAATGGTACTACACTCGATAATAATTATAATGGCAGTGTTAATGATGATGGTGCATTGATAGAGCGAGGAAAAATGCAGGAAATGCTCAGACCGCGTTCGCACAGGAAACACCTCCGGAAGTTGCAAGGTACGATGGGGTTTTTAAAAAATTCAACGTGCAACACATTGCTTGTGCGTTCTCCCGTTTTTGTGATCTAGTCGGCCTAAATTCTTTTGTTGTTTCAAATTGCGCGTGAAGAAATTGGTTGTGTGTTTGCGGAAGGCAATAAAAGTTCAGAAACTGGAACGACGCAATAATTTTATAATGGTGGCGTTGATGCCGATAAAATTGCACTGAATCAAAAATAGTTGCTCAATTATGTTCGTTGCTCGTTTCTTGATGCTTGGCAAATCGGAATACTTGGATAGTTCTCTATCAGTTCAAAGCGAGGTTCAAAGTTTGATGAGTATATTTGAACAGAGTTTGAATTCTGAAGAGTTTGAGCACAAATTTTAATTTTATCTTTGGAATTAGCCGAGATATGGACAGAAATTGAACGATTTGAATGCATTTTCAGCAAAGCCTAGCTTATTCACCGTGTTTCAATGGCAATTCAGGCTCTTTAGTTGCGTATATTTTCTTATAAAAAGCTCTCTGTAACCGCCACTCACCGCTTTCAGCGCTTTTTAACTAGAAAACGTGATTTTTCCAACAAATCGGGAAATAATTCAAAATCATCGCAAGATATGAATTGTGCGTGCAAAAAGGTTTTCGGAGAGGTGTCACTCGATGGGGTTCGGACGAGGTCACTACGGGTGATCTTAACCTCACTCGACTGTAAAATTGCTTGAATTCGTGAAGTATCGCTCTCTTGCTTCGAATATTCACTTGATATTGTGAGGTGATAAAAATTTAGGCTCTTATTTAGGTATTTGCAGTCACGCTTCTCACTTTCGCAGCAAATTTGGCTGAAAAGTGAGGTTAAATTGTCAAAGTTCATTAAATAGTATGGTTAAGTAAAGTATAAAATTTGCCGTGCAAAAAGTTTTTCTAGGACATGCCACTCGATGGGATTCGAACGAAGTCACTACTGGTGATCTTAACCTCACTTATTCTCAAAATTGCTCGGAATCGTCGATTGTTATGCTTTAGTTTTGAATATCTGCTTGAATGCGTGAGATATTGAAAATTAAGATTCGACATTCGAAAGTTCATTAAATAGTGTGGTTATGTAAAATATAAAATTTGCGGTGCAAAAAGTTTTCCTAGGACACGCCACTCGATGGGGTTCGAATGAAGTCACTACGGGTGATCTTAACCTCACTCATTCTCAAAATTGCTTGAAATCGTCGATTGTTACGCTTCAGTTTTACATATTCGCTTGAATGCGTGAGATATTCAAAATTCAAGTTCGACATTGGCTATTTGCAGTCACGCCAGTTTTTTTTTTGCAGCGAATTTTGGTCGGAGAGTGCGGTCCATCAATCAAAACTGATGGAACTGTATGGTTATGTGAAGTTTCGAATTGTGCGTGGAAAAAGGGTTTCTGAGAGGTGTCACTCGATGGGGCTCGGACGGAGTCACTACGGGTGATCCTAACCTCATTTTATTCAAAATCGATCAAATTTGTGAATTGTTCGATCTTGTTGTGAATATTTGCTCAAACTCGTGAGGTATTGAAAGTTCAAGTTCGACGTTGCGTATTGGCAGTCATGCCTGTCTCTTTTATATCGAATTTGGATCGAAAAGTATGGTCGAATAATCAGAACCGATGAAAAAGTATGATTATGTGGAATGTGGAATTGTGCGTGAAAAAAGATTTTCGTAGAGGTGTCACTCGATGGGTTTCATACGAAGTCACTACGGGTGATCTTAACCTCACTCGACTGTAAAATTGCTTGAATTCGTGATATGTTGCGCTCTTGCTTCGAATAATCACTCGAGATTGTGAGGTAATGAAAATTTGAGCTCTCATTCAGGTATTTGCAATGACGCCTCTTACTTTCGCAGCAAATTTGGCTGAAAAGTGAGGTCAAATTGTCAAGTTCATTGAATAGTATGGTAATGTAAAGTATTAAATTTGCCGTGCAAAAAGTTTTTCTAGGACATGCCACTCGATGGGGTTCGAACGAAGCACTACGGGTGATCTTAACCTCACTTATTCTCAAAATTGCTCGGAATCGTCGATTGTTACGCTTCAGTTTTGAATATTCGCTTGAATGCGTGAGATATTGAAAATTCAAGTTCGACATTGGGTTTTAAAGTCACGCTTGTTACTTTTGCAGCGAATTTTGATCGGAGAAAATCAATCAAAACTGATGAAAGTGTATGTCTATGTGAAGTTTTGGATTGTGTGTGGAAAAAAGGTTTTCTGAGAGGTGTCACTCGATGGAATTCGAACGAAGTCACTACGGGTGATCTTAACCTCACTTATTCTGAAAATTGCTCGGAATCGTCGATTGTTACGCTTCAGTTTTGAATATTCGCTTGAATGCGTGAGATATTGAAAATTCAAGTTCGACATTAGGTTTTACAGTCACGCCTGTTACTTTAGCAGCGAATTTTGATCGGAGAAAATCAATCAAAACTGATGAAACTGTATGTCTATGTGAAGTTTCGAACTGTGCGTAGAAAAAGGTTTTCTGAGAGGTGTCATTCGATGGGGTTCGGACGAAGTCACTACGGGTGATCTTAACCTTACTTTATTCAAAATCGGTCAAATTCTTGTATTGTTCGATCTTGTTTTAAATATTCGCTAAAACTCGTGAGGTATTGAAAGTTCAAGTTCGACGTTGGGTATTGGCAGTCATGCCTGTCTCTTTTATATCGAATTTGGATCGAAAAGTATGGTCGAATAATCAAAACCGATGAAAATGTATGGTTATGTGAAATTTGGAATTGTGCGTGAAAAAAGCTTTTCGTAGAGGTGTCACTCGATGGGCTTCCCACGAAGTCACTACGGGTGATCTTAACCTCACTTAGCTGTAAAATTGCTTGAATTCGTGATATGTTGCGCTCTTGCTTCGAATATTCACTTGAGATTGTGAGGTAATGAAAATTTAGGCTCTCATTTAGGTATTTGCAGTCACGCCTCTCACTTTCGCACCAAATTTGGCTGGAAAGTGAGGTTAAATTGTCAAAGTTCATTAAATTGTGTGGTTATGTAAAATATCAAATTTGCCGTGCAAAAGTTTCTCTAGGACATGCCACTTGATGGAGTTCGAATGAAGTCACTACGGGTGATCTTAACCTCACTCATTCTCAAAATTGCTTGGAATCGTCGATTGTTACGCTTCAGTTTTGGATATTCGCTTGAATGCGTGAGATACTGAAAATTCAAGTTCGACATTTGGTTTTACAGTCACGCCTGTTACTTTTGTAGCGAATTTTGATCGGAGAGTGCGGCCCATCAATCAGAACTGTCATTTTCAATATTTTTATGTAATTTCAACTTCCCACCTAAAGGGACGTTTCGAACAAAAATTTACATGTTCCTGGATACTAGTCGGGAAAGTTTTGGGGTGACACAACCGATTTTCAACTAGAAAACGTGACTTTTCCAACAAATTGGGATAATAATTCGAAATAATTGCAAGATATGAATTGTGCGTGAAAAAAGGTTTTCTGAGAGGTGTCACTCGATGGAGTTCGGACGAGGTCACTACGGGTAATCTTAACCTCACTTAGCTGTAAAATTGCTTGAATTCGTGATATGTTGCTCTCTTGCTTTGAATATGTTCTCGAAATCGTGAGGTAATTGCAACATTGGCTCGAATTCAGGTATTTTCGGTCAGGCCTCCTACTTTAACAGCAAACTTGGCTGAAAAGCGAGATTAAAGGATCAAAGTTGATAAAATTGTATGGATATGTAAAGTTTTGAAATGTGCGATCAAAAAAGCTTCTCTGAGAGATGCCGCTTGATAAGGTTTGAACGAAGTCACTACAAGGATCCTAACCTCACTTATTCGTAAAATCGCTTAGATTCGTCGATTGTTGCGCTTCGGTTTCAAATATTCGCTTGAGTTTGTGAGCTATTGGAAATTCTTGTTGACATGGGCATTTGCAGTCACGCCTGTAACTTTTACGGCAATTTTTGATTGAAAAGTGTCACTCTACGGCGAATTCTCACTGAAAAATGATTGAATATTCAGAGTTAATGAAATTGTATGGTTAAGTAAAACTTTGAATTGTGCGTGCAAAAAGCGCTAAAAAAAGAGTCACTCGATAGGGCTTGGATGAAGTCACTACGGGTCATCTTAACCTCACTCTCACTTGACTGTAAAATCGCTTGCATTCGTAAATCGTTGCGCTTTGGTTCACGTGATATCGCAAAGTGAAAAAAGAAAGGTATTTGTATCTAATGCCTGTCTCTTTTACAGCGAGTTTTTTCCACTGAAAAGTGAGGTTAGATATTCAAGACTGAAAGAATCATTTATTTAGTAGTTGGTGGAATTGTTTTATCATGGAAAACTCCGAATCGTGCTTCCAAGAAGCTTTTTCTACCAGGCCTCACTCGATAAAAATTAACAGCTATAGTCTGTACACCGATAGAACGGACTTTTTTGAATTTCAGTGATGTAACCTATAGCAAACAAAAGCACCAAAGAATGTAACAACATAGGCGCGTTTGGAACTAATATTAGTTTTGTTCGGTTGGTAGTCTTACCCGGGCAAATTATTCCTACGTCTATGTTCCTACGCCAAGCCAATGGCATGACATTCAGCGAGTTTGACACTTACGTACGATTTCTAACCTCCATTTCTCTATGATGTTTGCTATTTTCATTGAACTTTTTTAGTCGGCTCGGCTGTTGTGAGTGTTGTGTAATAAAATCAGCTTAATTCAAAAACATTATTTTCTCATTTATTGAAATTGGTATTAAACTGGTGTCATTCAAAATTACCATAGCACTTAGCTGTGATTAGCGGAAATAAGCACCTCTTTCTAACTGGAATTTTAAATTTCGCGGGTAACGCTCGGGACTACTTTTCAAGCGGAGGAATCTGGTGGTCCTTTCTATCAGTGTATAGAGTATAGGTGCACTCAGTTGAGGGTTTGGTTGTGGGTTTGGTCCAAGGACGTCTATACTAACTGGACAAGAAGCTTGGCCGGTTTTGACGTGGAAAGGTGAAGCTGAGATTTGACAATCCCGACGGGCAAAGTGTCACCCGTAACCATAGTGACGTTCAATCGGAGCACACCAGAGCATACTCGAAACTGTCGTTCAGAAGTTTGCTGCCAAGCCCGGTCCTTCGCTCGGTCTTGTAAAATGATAGCAATAAGTCAATTACTTGCAACAAAAAGTGTGTTATGTTACGGGGTCCGCTTGTTGTGAACACTATTGGGCTTGCGCGGCATAATTAACGATAATTCGCCACAGAGAATAGCTAATATTCGCCAGGGATGCACAAGAGGCTGGCGGCGTCCGTCACGAATGTCACGATGACAATCCCGACGGGCACAGCGTCAGATCAAGCTTCAAGATGGCAGCGAAGTTTCTTATCCAGCCAGTAGTATAGACATCCTTGGTTTGGTCGGAGCCACTAAGGGTGATCTTAACCTCACTTTATTCCAAAATTGCTTGAATGTAATATGTCGCGCTTTCATTTTCAATATTCACTTGAGATCGTGAGATATTAAAAATTGAGGCTCAAATGGAGGTAATTGCAATCCCGCCTGTCATTTTTACAGCGATTTTTGACCGAAAGGTGAGGTCAGATACAGCGAATTTCGACCGAAAAGTGAGATTAAACATTCAAAGTTGATGGAATTGTATGGTTATGTGAAATTCCTAATTGTGCGTCCAAACAGCTTTCTTAAAAGGTGTCACTTGATTTGACCTGCACGAAATCACTATAGGTACTTCTAACCTCACTTAACTTCGAAATCGCCAAAATTAATGAATTGATTTTTGTAATAAATAAATAATTTTAATCTAGAATTAAATACTGCGAATTTTTTAGCCTGAACACGACGTGTTCAACGTTAAAAATAGCCGCAGTACAGCTAAAATTGTTTTTTTCAATTCCACAGCCTACCGTGATCGTAATGTATTTTTGCAATAAACTAGCCTTATTTTCATATTTCAACGGCGATTTTTTTTCTATGCTTTCTAGAAGATGTCAGGAAAACAATTGCTCAATTTCCAAAAAGTTTCAGCTTTGCCTCTGTCTCCGAGCTTCGGTCTCGGCCTACTGTTCAGCGAAAATCCTAATTTGATCATCAAAAAATCGAAAAGGTTTTGTGGAAGCGTACCAAGCAAAATTGTCACCGGGCTTTGAAAACTGCACGAGTTTTTGTTAAAGTTGCCAACGAGTCGCAGTTGGCCGTGGAAATAAAGACAGTTTTGGCCGTTCGGCCATTTTTCAAAGTAAACTAGCCGTCATTGGTATCAGACTTCTTGAAATTACAACGGCAATTTGTATCGATATATTTTTGTTTCGGCAGATGAAAGTTTGATGTTGACCCGATTAAATTATTTGTATTTTTCGGATTCACCCGCTCGGAAAACCGTGACCTATATTGAAGGTATGCCAAATGGGACGAGACGTGGTGCAACACACAGCTGGGTGAGGCACGGTCGGGAATTTGAGCAGGAGAAGGATGATAAAAGAGGAGTGTTTCTTGCCGCCATAAAGTATACGGTCTAGTTAGTGGAGAGCATTCGATATTGATTTACCCCCGAATCCCAGAAATAATCGTCTGTATGTGGTGCGATGCGCCAAAATGCATCACACAGAGACCTCTTTGTCTCGTTCCAGGTTCCAGGCCGCAGTATGTATGTGACGAGGTCACGACCTACTTGTTCTAAGTGCAACAAAAACATCGTTCAAGAGGCTCATTGTTCAAGCACCCTGTACGATGCGAGCTTTTTGACATTCAATTCTCCAAGGATTCGTAAATGTCAGTGCGTGTGATATTCAAGACTTTTTATTGGAAATAGAATGTCGGAAGGTTTTTTGTAGATACACTGAAATAATCATTAAAAGCTGTTGAAATCATTAAAAGCTGTTGATAACAAGGGATGGAAATGCACTGATGAGTTTTGATAAAGACGAAATTTGTCGAACTGATTGGGTTGAGTCTTGATGTAGTCGAATTATTCTTTGTGGGAAGATTACGGGCTTTTTAAAAATAAATGATGGGGGGGGGGGGGTTTGAGGCTGGTGGAATTGGAAAATCAAGGTGACGGTTTGAGAGAAGGCTATTTGTGTAAATAGAACCTCAAGTTGGGGCTTTAGGGGAAGCTTTAATTTGTATTAAGGAGAGGACTATCTAGCGATTAGAGGGGGGGGTTGTTCCATCAAATTTGCCGAATAAGTTGAAATAGAAAACAACAAGGCGGCTTGAGGGAAGGGCTTGAGTTGAATTGTGAAAAAAGAATACCGTGAAGCTGATTGAAGGGAGGCTAGTTCTGCCAAATTTGGTTGAATAACTTGAAAATTGTCAACACAATGACGGCTTGAGGAAAGGCCATGAATTTTATTAAAAAAATAGGCAATTTATAAAGTGAATGAAGAATACATTTTGCTAAATATTCGCATTTTGAAAATTGCAAACAAAATGGCGGCATGAGGGGAGGCTAGAAGTGGCGTTAGCAAGAAAAATACCATGTATAGCGATTGAAGGGCAGGCAATTGTCAATAAAGTTGCCAACTGAATGAAAATTGAATACCACATAGCAGAAAGGGGAAGCCAAACATTTTATATAGGAAAAAAAAGCGGTGTAGCGAATCAAGGAGAGGCTAGTTTCGCCAGGTGTTGCTAACTATTGTCAAAATTGTAAACCAAGTGGCGACTTCAAGGTAGGCTAAATCAGCATTGGGAAAGGAAAGACAATAAAACAACAGGAGGCTGTGAAGTTTTGCCAAGAAAAATATGAGCAGTGTGGAGGGGAAGCTGTAGGAACAGGAAAGAGGAGACGGGTTAGTAATTAAATAAGAAGGGGCTAGGTGAGCAATATGACAAATAAAAGGGAGGCTGGGAATGCCATTAAGAAGCGGGAAACAGAGTAGGCTGAAAAATTGAAAGCGATGTGGCCGCTTTTTTAATTAAACTATTTTCTGAAATTTTAATAATTCTTTTTATAATAAATATTTTCCTATCTTTAATTTTTATATTTTTATCTCACCCTCTATCTCTAGGAATTACTCTTCTAGCCCAAACTCTATTAATCAGTTTAATTAAGTGGGGGAGGGGAAGGCTGCCATTGGACGTAGCGAAAATGTGGCGATTGAAGTGGAAGACCAGTTCCATGCAAAAATGCAGAGAAATTTCATACGAGGCTAGTTTTTCCAAACTGATGCAATTCAAAGGTAGGCTGGTCAGTTTCTCCAAATAAAGGAAAATTAAAAATGTGGCTGTGTAAAAGAAGCTCTCAGAACAATGTCCTACAGTTGAAGTTGGAGGTCAGTTTGATGCAAAAATTGATAGATGTAAGGAGAGGCTAGTTTTTTTCCAATTGCAGCAATTTAGGTGAGGCTAGAAAGTTTTGCCAAATGGAGAATTGAAACGACATAGCCGTGTTAGGGGAGGCTGTCCCAGGAACGCGTCTCAATGTGGCGAATAAAGCAGAACACCCGTTTTAATAACTAACAGCAATTCAAGAGGAGGCTAGTGAGTTTTGCCAAATAATAAATAAGTTCCTAAAGCAATGTAGCCGCGTGAAAGAAGGCTCTCAAAGCAATGTGGCAATTGAATGGAAAGGCCAGTTATAATGTAGCGATTCAAAAGAGGCTAATTCAGCCAACCTGTACCAATTCAAGAGGGGGCTAGAAAGCTTTGTCAAATGGAAAATTAGAACAACATGGCCGCTTGAGAGGAGGTTCTCAAACCAGTGTGACCATTGAACGAGAAGACCAGTTTTCTGCCAAATGTAATGGCGATTCGAAAGAGGCTAGTTTTGTCAATTTGTAGCAAATGAGGGGAGGTTAGTAATTTTTGTCAAATAAAGAAGAAGAATAGCAATATGACCATTTGAGGGGAGGCTCTCGAAACAATTGAATTTTTGAACGGGAAGTAACGTAGCGATTTAGCAAAGGCTAGATTCACCAATTTGTAGCTATTCACGTGGAAGCCAGTAAGTTCTGCCAAACAGTGAAGGACAAAAGCAATACCGCCGCGTAAGGCAAGGCTCTCAAAGCAATTTGACGATTGAAGGAGAAGCCTGTAAATTGCATCAACGTAGCGATTCAAAAGAGGCTAGTTTTACCAAGTTGTAGCTATTCAAGTGGAGGCTAGTAATTTTTCCCAAACAGTAAAGGAAAAAACCATATCCCCGCGTAAGGAAAGGCTGTCAACTGATTTGACAGTCGAAGAGGAATGCCTGTTAATTGCTATAACATGGCGATTTAAAAGAGGCTAGATTTGACAAATTGTAGCAATTTAAGGAAAGCCTGACAAGTTTTGCCAATTGGAAATGAAGCTATACAGCCGCCTAGAAGAGGCTCTCAAAGCAGTTCAACGATTGAATGGGAAGGCGTGTTGAATGGTCGTAACGTAGCGATTCAGAAGAAGCTAGATTTGACAGATTGGAGCGATTCAACGGGAGGCTAATCATTTTTGCTGAATAAAGAAAAACTAAAGCAGTATATCGGCGTAAGGGGGACTCTCAAAGCAATTTGCTGATTGAAGAGGCATGATTTAAATTGCCGTAATGTAGCGATTCGAAAGAGGCTAGATTTGACAAATTTTGGCTGTTTAAATGGAGGCTAGTAAGTTTTGCTGAACAATGAAGGACAAAAGCAATGTGTCCGCCTAAGGGAAGGCTCACAATTAAATTTGAGGATTGAAGGAGAATGCCTTCTGATTGCCTCAACGTAGCAATTCAAAAGAGGCTAGTTTCATCAAGTTGTAGCTATTGAAGTGGGCGATAGTTAGTTTTGCCAAACAATGAAGGACAAAAGCATCATCGTCGCATCAGGGGAGACCCTCGAAGCAATTTTTGAAGCAATATTCCCAGTTAATTACCATAATGGATTTAAAATAGTGTTACGAGCGTCGATCCTGTGCATTCAAGTAAACACGCGATCTTTCTAGATTCTTCCATCCATTAGGTCGCGGTGTAGATACAAGTGCGGAGCTCTGGACATTTCCAGAAGTATACGCGATGGCTTCCCATTGGGAACCTTCAACGCTCGATCAAAACACATCTGTTCATTTTGGCGGAGACGCCGGTTCTAGAGCACGGCACAATTATACGGGTAATGTGCAAGATTTTTCGGGAGTCGTATGGAAACCGTATGTCGGGTCACTGTGAAGACTGCTGGAGAATGCATAGAACATTCGAGATGAATCAGTCGGACCTATATAAGGCATCAATCGTCGCCTCACGAGCAATATTGAATTGGAAGAGACAGCGAGCGGATAAGAAGCGATAGCCTCAGCGATATTCACAAGCTAGTAGTACGCAGTAATAAACAGTGTGTGTTTTAAAACGATCGTCTCAAGTAATACGTAACAATAGGCTAGATTTGACAGATTGTAGCAATTTGGGGGAAGCCTAGCAAAGTGTACCAAATAAAACTGAAGCCACGCAGCCGCTTAGAAGTGGTTCTCGAAGCGGTTCGACGATTAAATGGGAAGGCCTGTTCATTGCCATAACATAGCGATTTAGAAGAGGCTAGTTTTGCTGGATTGTAGCGATTCAAGGGAGGGCTAGCTATTTCAGCCAAATGAGATGAAACTATAACAAAACGTATAGCCGCGTGACAGAGACTGTTGAAGAAATTCGGTGATTGAAGTAAAAGGTCCGTTAATAGCCATAACATAGCGATTTAGGAGAGGCTAGTTTCTGCTCAATTGTAGCGATTCAAGGAAGGGCTAGCAAGTTGACCAAATAGAGTCGAACTAAAATAAAATGTAAAGCCGCGTGAAAAAGGCTCTTGGAGCAATTTGATGACTGAAGGGGAAGGTCTGTTTAGTGCCATAACATTACGATTTAGAAGAGGCTAGTTTTGCTGATTTGTAGCGATTCATGGGAGGACTAGCAAGTTTAGCCGACTAAAATAAAACTGAAACAAAATGTATGGCCGCGTGAAAAGGGCTCTTGAAGCAGTTTGACGATTGAAGGGGGAAGGCCTGTTCGTTGCCGTAACGTAGCGATCTAAGAGGCTAGATTCACCAATTTGTAGCGATTTAGGGGAAGGCTAGCAAATTTGATCAAATCAAAAGAGACCCAAACAATATAGCCGCCTAAGGGCAGGCTCTCAAAGCATTGTGACGATTTAAGGGAAGTGTGCAAGTATTCTAGCATATTGTAGCGATTTAGAAGAGGCTAGTTGTGCTGAATTGTAGCTGTTCACGGGGAGGCTAGTATGCGTTCCTACGTAAAGAAAAAGTGAAGCGATATGAGTGATTAAGGGGAGGTTCTTGAAGCAATGTGACGATTGAAGAGGAAGGTGAGTTACCTGCGATAATGTAGCGATTCAAAAAGGGCTAGCTCTTGAGTTTATTTGAGTGGAGGCTAGTAAGTTTTGCCAAACAATGGAGAACAGAATCAATATCTTCGCGTGTAGTGTAGCGATTTAAAAGGGGCTAGATTTGCCAAATCGTAGCGTTACAAGGGGAGGCTAGCAAACTTTGCCAAACGAAAAAGAATTAATAAAAATTGAATAAAATCATAATTGCGGCGTAAGGGGGGTTGTTGATGGGCGTCGATGTAACCATTTAAAGATAAGGCCAGTTCTCTTGTATTGTAACGATTTAAGGGGAGGCAAATCTTGATAGATTGTAGCGACTTGAGAGGAGAGGCTAGGGAGTTTCGCTAAATTAGGAGGAAATTATTAAGAATGAAATAATGGCGGCGTTAGGGTAAGCTGTTGTAGGGCGCCGATGTAACCAATGTAAGGCCAGTTTTACCAGATTGTACCTTTTCAAAGGAAGGCTAGCAAACTTTGCCAAACGAAAAAGAATTGATAAAAAATTGAATAAAATCATAATTGCGGCGTAAGGGGGGTTGTTGATGGGCGTCGATGTAACCATTAAAGGATAAGGCCAGTTCTCATGTATTGTAACGATTTAAGGGGAGGCAAATCTTGATAGATTGTAGCGACTTTAGAGGAGAGGCTAGGGAGTTTCGCTAAATTAGGAAGAAATTATTTAAATTGAAATAATGGCGGCGTTAGGGGAAGCTGTTAAAGGGCGCCGATGTAACCAATGTAAGGCCAGTTTTACGAGATTGTAGCTTTTCAAAGGGAGGCTAGCAAACTTTGCAAAAACGAAAAAGAATTAATAAAAATTGAATAAAATCATAATTGCGGCATAAAAGAGGTTGTTGATGGTCGTCGATGTAACCATTTAAGGATAAAGCCAGTTTTCATGTATTGTAACGATTTAAGGGGAGGCAAATCTTGATAGATTGTAGTGACTTTAGAGAAGGGGCTAGGGAGTTTCGCTAAATTAGGAAGAAATTAATCAAAATGAAATAATGGCAGCGTTAGGGGAAGCTGTTGAAGGGCGCCGATGTAACCAATGTAAGGCCAGTTTTACGAGATTGTAGCTTTTCAAAGGGAGGCTAGCAAACTTTGCCAAACGAAAAAGAATTAATAAAAATTGAATAAAATCATAATTGCGGCGTCAGGGGGGTTGTTGATGGGCGTCGATGTAACTATTCAAGGGTAAGGCCAATTTTCTTGCATTATAACGATTTAAGGAGAGGCAAATCTTGATAGATTGTAGCGACTTTAGAGGAGGGGTTTGGGAGCTTCGCTAAATTAGGAAGAAATTATTAAAAATGAAATAATGGCGGCGTTAAGGGAAGCTGTTGAAGGGCGCCGATGTAACCAATGTAAGGCTAGTTTTACGAGATTGTAGCTTTTCAAAGGGAGGCTAGTAAACTTTGCCAAATTAGGAAGAAATACTAAACAATGAATAATTAGCAATATGGCGGCGCAAGTGGAGGCTGTTGCAAAGTAACTATTAAAGGGAGGTACTCTAGATCGAATGTGGGAATATTTTCGATATTAAAAAAAATATCGTTTCAAAAATTTGATTTTTTTGATTTTGAAAAAAAAATTCTATCCTGTGTACCTCCCTGTGGCATTTAAAAGATACCTGAATGGAAAACTATCAAGGAATAAGCCCGCTGGAATTGATTTTGCAATCTTCACCTTATTTGACACAATTCAACTTTACGTCGGATCACCATGCCAACGGCAAATAACCTGCTTTAACCAATCAGGCAGCTGTATCTGGCATTTTGCACCGCCGCAACTTTGCCTCGTCTGATAACTTGAAATTGAACCACTGAACCAGATTCTCTTGACTAAACTGAACATTCTGAAACCTTTTAGGGCTGATTGCTCCCAATAAATCTAAACGCGTGCGTGGCTCATCAACGCCGGTAATGACCCTCCTCCTTCGCCAACCTCACCGCATAAAATGACATAACCAGTCCGCAGGCGGCGTCGGAAACAGTTCCCGAGGGAACAGCTCGTTATGCCTCGCGGTGTGCACTATACATATGCACACACTCATCGCGCCTTGCCGTGTGTCGGCGGCAGTAGGCGTCGCGACGTCTCGTCAGCGGCGCCTCCTCCTCGTTGTTGCTATATCCATCCTTCAGCGTCCGCTTGTACATCTCTCCTTGTCTCATTCCTCCATCGGTTTCCCCTTTGCGTGTTGGTCGTGCTCGCTTCCTCCTCGCATTTGGTCCTCTATAGTTTTGTGCCCGTTCGTTCAGTAGCTCTCCTTATCCAGCCCGCGGTGCTCATGAATGTGTTAAACACGTCCCGTTTCACTCCCTCTCGATCCGCACCCATTTCCTGTTGCCGTCTTTGTCTCGCCGGCGGTGCCGCTTTTCTTTTCCAATCGATATTTTTGGGGTTCGTTGGGGGTTACTCGGCGGCGGCATCGGTTCACTCCTCCAGTTCCCTCAGTCCAGCTTTCGCTTTTTCCGGGCGCGATACACGGTACCGAACCTAACCCACATTCCCGCGGCATTGTGACCGCTTAAGGGGGGCGGTGTCCGGGGGTGGTGGGTGTGGTGGTGGTGGTGGTGGTGGTGTCAGACTGGCGGCGGCTGTGGAACAAATAAAACCCATAAATGTAGAGGAAAACCCCGATGAGTCGTCTCGCGCGGTTCCCCAATCCAGTGCCATGTTCTGCGTCAACTTTGCCAAAGTTAGTAACCAACCTGTAGTACCAGTTTGCACTTGCTACTATCCCTATGTACTACGATAGAAGACCGAAAAGAAAAATGATAAAAGTGAATGCTTAAATGAAAGTTTGATATACACAGCTGAGACGAGCGTAAGTCTTTTCTCTCCATCCCCGAAGAGAAACGCGACGAGAGAAAACTTGTTTATTCAAACGGATGTATTTTTAGACAAGCTATACACTTGTATTATTTTAAAATGCATGTATACTTTGAATGTTGCAATACGCAATTTATATATCGCAAAGAGTGATTTGTGCGTCGTCACTTGGCTTTCAACTCACGCTTTGAAACCAGCGGCTTCGGCCAGAGTCAGTCGGATTTCACTTAAATCGAATTTCACATTACAAAATGGAATACAGGTTTCCTAAATTGAGCGTCTCTTTCTGGCCCGTGACGTCACGTTCGATTGCACAGTAAATCGTCGCAGTCATAGTGTGCCAACTTTGCCCCGATTCCATAAGCCGAACGTGTGTTTTGATCATTTGATGGTGTTATTATTGGTATTTATACAGTTTTTACAAGTAGTTATGGTAAATGAATGTTGTGTGCCACTATGCAAGTCCACAAGTTATACAGTGATGGCCATAATACCTACACCATTAAAAGTATTAAAACTGGGACTTGGAACACGCACTTACCTGTGCTTTCTGGGCATGTCCATATATCGTTGATATATCCATTACAAAAATAGTTGTATCCGCACATCAAATGCCTCTCTGGCAAATTCTTCTATGCGAAATATTCATTTGCAATATTCATTGAGAAGTTCGTTATATTTTTAGCGACTTTCCCAGCATGGTTGGCTTTAGAATTCAAAAAATAAAACGCATTTTCAACACGGCGAAGCAATGTAAATACAAATGGCGCGATCACTCATGGCACACTGTGCCCAGAACGTGCCGAAAACAGATGCGCGGACTCCGCGGATTCTCCATCTCTCTTTTGAGGAAACCTGTATTCGGATAGATTTAAACCCGAGCTCGACGGGTCTGACTCGAGTGTTTCTCGAAATAAAGCCCAAATTGTTGCAGATCTTGAAAAAAAATTAAAGTATCAACGCGGATTTGTACAGCTCGTTGAATTTCATGATTTTAGACACCAAACACGACATATCCAACTTGAACCATTCTTGAGATGTGTATAGCTGAGCGTCTTGGAATACACAGCCACCTGTGATTGGTCAGGTCGCTTTGTTTGAATGCGTCGCGATCAAGTGCGCTCGAAATACTTCCATCAACTGCTTCATGATTTTGTGCCATGCATATGCTCAAGCAAACCAAAAGCGAGGTCAAACTTCTTCAAATTGGGTAATTTTGCACGGTAGAAAAAATTGTGGAGAAAAAAAGATGTTTGAAAAAAAAACAAAAATTCCATAATTTTTAGAAGAATTAAAAGTTTGGGGAAAATGTAAGAACTGACAAAATTTTGTGGAAAAAAATGGGAAAAATTGCAATCGAAGTCGATGCAAAACATCAAAAAAGTCGATTTTTTTAATGTGTAAAAATTTGTAATAAGTGAAGAATTTTTTGAAAAATAAAAATTGAACATAAACTTCCTAGGAAGATTTGTATAAAATTGTTAATAAGGTTTAATTTAAAAAAAAAATGAAAAAATTGATCTGAAGAATTGACAACAATTACAAAAATCAGCAAAATTTTTTTTAAATAATTACACAATATAATTTTCAAGAAAGATCTGTCAAGGAATTGGAGAAAAGCTTGTGAAGAAATTGAAAAGTTGTCATAGAAAAATATTGAAAAAGGGAATTGAATTTTTTTTTTTGAAAAAATGAAAATGTGAAAATCAACAGAAATGGAGAAAAATGTTCTCTAAAAAATTAGAAATATTGTAGTTTTTTGTCAGAAAATTCAATGTCAATAAAAAAAAAGGAGAAATATTAAGAAAAATTAAAAAGCTATTTTGCGACAAAATGTTCCTGGAAACATTTGAAAATATAACAAAAGTGAAAAATTCTTTTTTAAAAATTATAAACGAAATTTTCAAAAATTGTACTTTTCGTTGAATCTCATGTCGCATGTCATCTCCTTCACACACCAAATACGACACAGTTATCTCTAACCGTTGCTGTAGCTCTTAGCTGTAGCTGTAGCTAGAGCTTTCATTTCCACACTCCACAGGCAGTCTGGTTCTCTTCGAAAAAAAACCTCTTGATTTCCGCGATTTTACCATTTCCCAGATGCTTTTAAAATAACTACTCAATTATATTATTATATATATTATATTATATTATAAATAATGATTGATGTTCCTGAAACAATGAAAAAATGTCCAACTTTCTCTAAATCGATTGATTTACACATTTCAAAAACAGGAAATTAAAAAAGTTTTGATCTAAAAAAAAAATAAAAAAATGTAATTGAATTTTTTTTAGAAATCAGTGGTAAAAAAAATTGATTGAAAAATTCTTCCTAAAGAAAGCTTTATAAAACAGTCGAAGTTTGGGAAAATTGAAAAAAATGTCATCAAAACATTTGAAAGGATTATAAAAAATTAAAGAATGTTTCGAGAAAAAATTCAAAATTGAAAAATGAAGATTTTAAGAAAGATTTGTACTTTTTTTTTTGTGAAGTTTTAAAGCAAAAAGTTGAAAAAAAAAATAGATTTTCAAAAAAGATTTGTGAAATGAAAAAGTTTGTGGGAAAACTGAAAAAATTGCCATTAAAACATTGAAAAATTTTTGAAAAAAATATTTATTATTGAAAATTTTATAATTTTTTTTTCAAATTTCATGAAAAATTTATAATTTTTGTTGGATATCATGTTTTTCACACACCCAACACGGCACATTTATCTTGAACCATTCTCGAGCTCTATAGCCATAGCCGTAGTTGTAGTCAGAACTTTCAGATTCTATACTTCCCAGGCACCTGTGATTGTTTTCTTTTCGAAAAAAAAACTCTTGGTTTCCGTGTTTTCAGTACTTTCCAATTCTTGAAGTAACTTCCTTATGGTTTGTATTCCTGAAACAATGAAGAACTATTCAACTTTTTCAAGTTCTCAATTCACACATTTCGAAAACAAAAAATTTAAAAGGTGTTGATCTAAAAAATTGAAAAAATATGGTAAATGAAAAAGAATTTAAAATAAATTCAATGCAAGAAAAGTCGGTAAAAAAACTGAGGAAATGAAATATTTCAAGAATTGTGAAAAAAGTGAAAACATTTTCAGTAAAAATTGAAAAAAAGATTTGTTTTTTTTTCGTGAAATTGCATGTTTTCACACACCACTCATCACACGACACATGACACATTGATCTTGAACCGTTCGGGAACAATACATAAAAGTTTAAACAAAAAAGTTCCGTAAGATTTTTTTCAATACATTTTTTTTCTCTCGTGTTCTTCGGGTTTTCAAAATATCGAAAATTGCAAAAGATTGAAAACATTAGAAATGTTGATGAAAAATCGAGGAAACATTTGAGAGAAAAAAAATTACAGAGAAGAAGAAATTATAGTTGCTGAAAATTTCTTGTTGAGAAAAAAAAATGTTTCAGAAAGGTTTGTGAAAAAAAAAGTATGTGATGAGAAAGTTCTCATTGAAAGCAAAACAGTAAAAAAATGTATAATGTTGATAAAAAAATTTGAAAAAATAAGATGGAGGAAAATGTGAAAAAAATCTGTGACAAATTGAATGGTTCGATTGAAAAAAATTGGGAAAAATTATTCCAGTCAATTGAGAAAAAAAATCCGTTGAAAAAAATTACAGTTGCAAAAGATTCATTACGCAGTAGACACAAAGGGGCTCACAGGGCTTGAAGGAAAACATCAGGACAAAGAGGAATAGGACTCTAAATAAATAACATAGGAAGACCAATGGAGCTCCCTGAAATTTAAATAAAAACTTGGAGCAGACACAAAGGGGCTCATCAGGTCTCCAAATAACGCATGAGGACTCGTGTGAGCCCGATAAAGCTCCGAATATCACGTGAAGGCACGAGGGTGTAGAAGGCCGTTTTTGCTGATAGCTGACACTCACTTTCTGTCATGCACGAGTAGAATTATAAGTTCACTCACGAAAATTGCAAAAAACTGAAAAAGATTGCTAAAATTGAAAAACTTAAATGATTTTTCAATAAAGTTCAGTAAAAGTGGAATGAAGTGAAAAGCTCAGATTGTAGTAAATTGAAAATTTCCATGCAAAACGGAATTCTAAGAAGGTTTGTAAAAAACTGAAAAGAAACAGAAGTTTTGATTAAAAAAAAAAGAATAAATGATTGCCAAAAATTGAAAACGCAATGAATTTTTTTTTTCAATTCAAAATAAATTAAAAAGGAAAGCTTTTAATACACAGAAGACACAAAGAGGCTCATTGAAGTTGTGAAAGCCACATAAAGATACAAGGGGGCTTAGCAGGGTTTGAAATGAAACATCAAGGTGAATTCCAGTAGGGCTTTGAATAATACACTAGTACACTCGATAATACAGGAAGCCACAAGGATATAAAAGATCACTTCACTGGAGCCTTTAACAAAAAATCACTTGCGAAACATGGAATTTGAGCTCATTTTTGCGCAAAATGCATCCCAGTCGCAGTTGGCCGTGGAAGAAAAGACAGTTTAATTCATATTTTGGGGATTTTTGATGAGGACCATGTCGAGTTTGGGCTCAATTCATAAAGACTTTTGGCCGTGAACTCTAGAGGGAAGTTCAAAATCTATTTTGGCATTTTTTTCTAATTTTGTAGTAGCAGTATTTTGTCTCGATATTTGGTCTGGTTGTTTAAAAAAACTGGCTTTTTTTCTAGTTGACAATGAACGTGATTAATTGTAGTGCTCTTAGAAAAATCACAAGCGCATTATGAAACTTAGGGATTTTAAGCCAGCTCTTGCGATAAATGCATCCTAATCGAAGTTGGCTGTGGAATAAAAGGCGGTTTTGATCTTATCTTGACCAATTTTGACGGTAACTATGTCGAGTTTGGGCTCTTACCTCTTGGAATTCCATTGCGAATGCAAGTAAATTTGGACAAATCAAATTCGGTCCTGTCTCAGTATTTTTTGTTTACTTTTTGCAAGTCAATTTTTATGAAGTTGAAATATTCAAGAGAACCTTGGGAAGCTTCCCACGAAAAGTCATGACTAAAATGTACAATTTAAGCCAGTTTTTGCTAAAAATGCACCTCAGTCGTAGTTGGCTGTGGAATTCAAGACAGTTTCAGTCACAGCTCGGTCATTTTTCTAGATAAATACGTCGAGTTTGGGCTCAAACTTCTTGAAATCGTACGCTAATTCTAATTAGCGTGGCATGCTCAAGTTTGATTTTTTCTACAAACCATTCTTTGCTAGGTCTTGCTTTTAAATTACATTTTGCCAGATAATTTGGTCGGGGGCTTATGAACGGTTATCCATAGAATTTAGTAACTTATTTCATGTAATTCAAAGAACAACAAATATGTTTTCTAGAATAGGTGCAATGCATTGTAGATTCAGAAAAGAAAACTAAAACAAGGATGGGAAAAATGAAAAGAAAGGGAAAAAAAAAGAAAAAAAGTTGCACTTGTGATTCATTATTCGCGATTGAAACATCTCGCGTCGGGAAGATCTAAAAACGGACGCTCTCATACAGAATGAGCGAAAGAATTCCTCCGCCGTCGTCTTTTACTACTGCATGCAGTATTCTCTTTTCCTTTTATCCTTGTTTTTTTTTTGTTTTCGCCGGAGGTTTTGTTTTTATATCGTTCGCCATTCATTCCATTCCATTTCTGATGCAGTACAGATATGTGGCAAACACATGTTTTGGAATTTATTAAGTACTCCCCTTCATAAAGAGATTAACACAAGTGCATGCATATCATATGGATGCGTAGATATTTCTTCATTATGTATCCTTATTATTCATTTATGATATGCCCAAGTCAAAGTGTTGCGTAATTGCATCTCTTTTATACATATACAGGCTGTCCATAAATTGGCCTGCTAAACTGCCACAGCAGATTTTACAGTCATAATTTGGGATAACAGTTCCGTGAAACATGAGTTGAACTACATTTGTGATGAAAATTGATAAATTCTTGTTTGGTGCTTTGTTGCACTGCTCAAGTGTGCTGGAAATTGTTAAACTGAAACTTGCCACATTTCCGCTGGAAAATCGCTAAATTTACCTAAAGAATTTCCATTCAAAATTGCTGAAAACTGCGATCTAGCTAAATTCCAGCTAAAATATATTTACATCTAAAATTTTGCTAAGGATTGCTAGAATTTTCCTAAAATTTGCTGAATTGTTGCTGAAACTTGCTAAATCTTCGCTAAAACATGCTAAATTTTTGTTCAAACTTGCTACATTGATGCAAACTTGCTGAATTTTTGCTAACATTTTTTTTTGCATTTGTGATAAACACCGAAAACTTTTTTCTTTATTGCTTTTGTCGCATTGTTCGAGTGGTGCTGAAAATTGTTCTTTATTTGCTGGAATTTGCTAACTCATGAGCGGAAACTGATTAACTGTTGCTAGAATCTGATCAGTTTTGTTGAATTTTGTTGAAACTTGCTGAATTGTTGGTTGAAAATTGCTAAACTGTTGCTAAAAAATTGCTGCAAAATGTTGAATTTCACTAAAAGTCGCTCCTAGATGTCGATTGAAAATAAATGGTCAATTATTTATAACCATTTCTGAATTTTGCCGAAACTGCAAAACTTCGATTGAGAATGGCTGAACTGTAGCAAAAAAAATTGCTACTTTTGGTTGAAAAGTACTAAACTGTATCTAGGTATAGCGGAATTTTTCTTCATAACGAGTGAATTTTTGTTTACAATTGCTAAATTGTCGCTAGAAATTGCTGGAATTTGCTGAAACGTTTCAAAGTTTGCTTGACAGTTGGTAAATTTTTATTTGGAATTGCTAAGCTCCAGCTAAAGCTCGCTGAATTTCTGCAAAACATTCTCACATTTTTGCTAAATTATGCTGAATTGTTGCCAAGAAGAATATTTTGCTCGAACTTGTTTGGTTTCAGTTGGAAGTGGCTAAGTTGTCGCCGAAAATTGCTGAAACATCAAAAATATCAGTTGAAATTGTTTGCTAGAAAGCAGAAATTGTAAAATGTCGGTGGAGCTTCCTGAATTGTGATAGAAAATGGCTAAATTGTGACTGGAAATTGCTCGGGTCCCTGTGCCACTCACCATTGTTGAACGTTTGAATGGTTTATTGTAGGGCAATAAATGATAACAAGGGCAGCATTGCTTAATTCATCTCCAGTTCTACTACCACCTACTACGGTAGAACAGGCCAGACAAATAGTCATCTTTGTCATATTTCAAGTGGGCGCTATTTTTGCTGTCAAGTGTACATTCTGCGTCTGTTTTGTATTTCAAACGGCGAAATCAAGTGGAACGGCCACAAAGTTTAGTCAAATTGAAATTGCTGTATCTCCTGGAAGAAATCACAAATTTTCATGAATTTTAGTTTTTGTCGATGCTGATTTCTTACGGCTCAATATCGAACTGGAGGCGCAAAGCTAGGACGGCGTAAGCTACCAAATACAGCGGTTTGTTTGCTTGATCACCATGAATATTGAAACGGGGGCACTTTTTTTCTAAAGAAAATTTGGGAGCTGTGGCTCATTTACGAAGCATTTCTGAACCTACGAAGAAGTTTTTTTCTAATCCTTGATCGTAGATTCGACTGCTGAAGTTTGGCAGGCTGATTCAGGAACACCCTGTACATTATTATCGGAACCTCACGCAGCTGTGTGCAAATTTACATGATATAATACTCCCATTGCTCTTTATATGAAACAGTTTTTTTTTTCCTGGCGTACTACTATAATGATTTTTGTTTTTCGTGTCCATTCACAGACATTATGTACGGAGGGACAACAACAACAATATTCGTCAGCAGCGCATCATCAGATCCAACAGTACCGGAGTGCTGCCGCTGCTGCCGCGACTTCCGTTCCTTCCTGTACGGTCAGTGCTGACATGCAGATTTCGGAAGCGGCCGGTGGGGCACCGGAGCCTGGGGCGGAGCCCTGTCGCTTCCCCAAGCTGGAAGAGTGCGCCCATTTCCACTACGAAAGGGTCCAGCTGCCCGCCAAGTTGACCGTTGCCCTCCAGACGAACATCGATCAGTCTCTGCATTCGCAACACAGTACGTATTTTCAATGTTTCTTGTACAAGTCTTCCTCGTCTAGTCTCCCTTCAAGCGGCCATTTTTGTGATGATTCTGTCTCCCCTCAAGCCGCCATTACCGTCTACAGGTCTGCTCTTCAGGGGCCAATTGAGGGATGGTAATGACCCCTTGAAGGGCAAATTTACAAAGATGATCCGCTGAAAGGGCTCAGGAGCGTCGGCTAAGTTCCTGTAAGCTAGAACTCATCTCGATTTAAAACTAGCTTAATTAGCTTAGCCTCGATCAGCTTAGCTCAGTTTCAGTTTGACCTGAACCAAGAAGTTAACTCACCTGTCAACCCTTTGGTCAGATGAATAGAGGTGAATTACAGCTCAGGCTAGCTCAGTTCAGCTACACTCAAGACAGTTCAGCTCAGATAAGCTCAAGTAGCAGTTTGCTCTAATTAACTCTGCTCTGGGTTGGTTCAGCTCTAGCTCAGCTCAGGTGGATTCAGCTCTAGCTCAGCTCGGGTCAGTTCAGCCTCAGCTCCAACTAGCTCAGTTTGGCTCGGTGTATCTGAACTCTAGCTCGGACTGGCTTCATTCAGCTGTTCAGCTCACGTTAGCTGGATTCAACAGAACTCTACTTTGCACGAACTGATTTTAACTCGGCTCCAGCACTTCACATAGCTTAGTTCTACTTCTTCTTAGTTCCAGCTAAGATATAGCTCAAACTGAGTCATTTAAGCCCAGCTATTTGTCAAGCAGATTCACTTTAGCTCAGTAGAAATGAACTCTTACTCTGGTTACCTCAATTTAGCTGAATTGTAGTTCAGGCTACCTCAGTTCAGTTGAAGTCCACCTCAGTCTAACTCAGTTCAACTGGTACTTGAACTCTCGCTCAGGTTTTATACATTTAGATGGATGTTTACTTCCGAAGAGGTCTTGAACTATTCCAAGTTTTAGTTAGCTTGACTTAGCTCTAGCCCATGCTGACTCAGGGTAATTTTTTCTAGCTCAGCTCTTAGTCAAATAGATTCATTTCATTTTAGGAAAAATGATTCTAGCTAGCTCAGTTGTAGCTCACGAAATCTCAATTTAGCTGTACTGTAGTCTAACTTGATTCAACTGATGTTCGAACTCTAGCTCAGGTCAGCATTAGATCTTGCCCAGGCTGTGACCATTTCAAAGTCTTTTTTGTCTAGGTTGGCTTATTCTAATTGAGACCAACTCTGGTTAGCTCGGATCAATTAAGCTCGAGGTTGCTAAATTCAACTTGATTTATCTCGAGCTTGCTAAATTCAACTTGATTTAGCTCGAGTTAGCTAAATTCAACTCGATTTAGCTCGAAATCAGCTTGATTGAGCCAGACTTTTCCAGTTAACTTGAGTTAGCTCAGCTCTGGTTCAGTTGAGCAAAGTACAAGATCAGAATTCAACTCAATTTAGTACGAATTTGCTAAATTTTTGTTGATTTAGCTCGAGCTAGTTGAATTCAACTCTATTTATCTCGAATCAGCTTGATTGATCCAGAATTTCCCAGTCAATTTGAGTTTAATTCAACACGATTTAGCTCGAATCAGCTTGATTGAGCCCAAATTGTCTTATCAACTTGAGCTAGCTCACTTAGGCGAAGTACAAGATCAGACTGAATTCAACTTAATTTAGTTCGAATTTGCTAAATTTTCGTTCGATTTAGCTCAAGTTAGCTAAATTCAATTCGATTTAGCTCGAATTAGCTTGATTGAGCCCAAATTTTCTAATCAACTGGAGTTAGCTCAGCTCTGGCTCACTTTAGCGAAGTACAAGATCAGACTGAATTCAACTCAATTTAGCTCGAATTTGCTAAATTTTCGTGTGATTTAGCTCGAGTCAGCTCAATTCAATTCGATTTAGCTCGAGTTAGCTCAATTCAATTCGATTAACCTCGAATCACCTTGATTTAGCCCGAACTTTCCAGTTAACTTTGAGTTGGCTCAGCTCTGGCTCAGTTTAGCGAAGTACAAGATCAGAATTCAACTTGATTTAGCTAGAATTTACTAAATTCACTTTCGATGTAGCTCGAATTAGCTAAATTCAACTCGATTTACCTCGAATTAGCTTGATTCAGCCCGAACTTTCCAGATAATTTGAGTTAGCTCAGCTCTGGATATGTTTAGCGAAGTACAAGTTCAGAATTCAACTTGATTTAGCTAGAATTTGTTAAATTTTTATTCGACCTAGCTCAAGTTAGCCCAAGTTTAGCGAAGTACAAGGTCAGATTTCAACCCAATTTAGCTCGAATTTACAAAAATTTTCTTCAATTTAGCTCGAGTTAGCTGAATTTAATTTGATTTACCTCGAATTTGCTTGATTAAGCCGATTAAGTCCTGCCCACCTGAACTTCGCTCTACATGGAATATATATCAATAAAGACATTCAATAATAATAATAACAATAATAACTTTTCAGTTAACTTGAGTTAGCTCAGTTCTGGGTCAGTTTAGCAAAGTACAAAATCAGAAATCAACTCAGTTCAGCTCAGCTCGAATTTGCAAAAGTTTCGTTGAATTTAGACCGAGTCGGCTAAATTCATCTCAATTCAGCTCGAATTAGCTTGTTCGAGCCCGAATTTTCCAGTTAATTTGAGTTTAACTCAATTCGATTTAGCTCAAATTAGCTTGATTCAGCCCAAATGTCCCGGTTAACTTGAGTTAGCTCAGCTCTGGCTCAGTTTAGCGAAGTACAAGATCATAATGCATCTAAATTTAGCTCGAATTTGCTAAATTTTTGTTTGATTTAGCTCGAGTTAGCTAAATTCAACGCCGTTTATCTTGAATAAGCTTGATTGAGCCCGAATTTTCCAGGTAACTTGAGTCAAATTCAACTCGACTCAGCTCGAATTAGCTTGATTGAGCCCGCATCTTCCAGTTAACTAAAGTTAGCTTAGTCTGGCTCACTTTAGCGGACTACAACATCAGAATTCAACTCGACTTAGCTCGAGTTTCACAAATTCAACTCGATTTAGCTCGAAGTAGCTTGATTGAGCTCGAATTTTCTAGTTAGCATGAGTTATCTCAGCCCTGACCCAGTTTAGCGAAATACAGACCAGCTCAGCTAAGTTTGCCTTGGTTCGAATACATTGTATTGTATCTCGAAAGCAGCTTTCAGTAAGTCAATTTAGCTCAGATTAGCTTTATTAAGCTTGGGTTCCAGATTGAGGCAATTAGCTCAGTTCCTGGTCAAATTAACTCAAGTAAGCAACTTAGCTTTGAGCTCTCAGCAAAGGAGCGAAGAATTGAGACTAAAACCACCAGTTACTTAAGTTTAGGTTAGCTCGTGATCGCTCAGTTTAGCTTAACTGAATCTTAGTTTGGCTTAGTTCGCCTTAGTACTAGCTCAGACTCGATCACCCATTTCTAGCTTAAGTTAGCTTTATTCAGCCTAACACGAGCTAGAACTAGCTCTAGTTCATATTAGCGCTCAAATGAGCTTAGTTGATGCTGAACTATGACTGAAGTTGATCCAGTTTAGCTCAGTTCCTGATCAAGTTCATTCAGGTAAGTTTGGGTCAATGAACTGTAGCTTGGACTTAGCTCAGTTGAGCTCTAGGTACCTCAGTTCTCAGCTTAGGCTAGCGTAGCGTACCTGTTTTATCTAAATAATCTAATATTTTGAATCCAAATATCTAATAATTCTTAACTGAATCAATCTATTTTGAGCTATTTTTACTGGCTAAGGTTACTGGAACTGAAATAAAACGGTGTTTTTTGACCAATATTCCGGCCACCTTAAGCCAAAGTCCAGGCTTAACCAAACTGATTTGAAATAACACGAGCTCAGGCTGAGTGAAATTCAGCTTAACCGAGCTAGATTTGAGTCGAACCATGCCAAACTTAGCTGAGTTGATCTTGTATCTCGATAATCTGAGCCAGAGCTGAGCTAACTCAAGCTCACTCAATAATTTGGGCTGATTAGAGCCGAATGTAACTAATCGGAGCTAAATTTAGCCAAATCGAGCTAACTCCAAACTAATTCGAGCTGGAGTGAACGCATTCAAGCTGCACTTCATCTGATTCTCACTCTGCGGAGAAATGCCTGATCCATGCCCACTGAAGATTACTCAACCCTATGATACCTAGTTACACTGAGTTACTCCGAGCTAATCAGAGCTAGTCCCAAAGTCCCAACTGAAACAAGCTAACCTCAGTTGAAATGATTTTGATTAGTCAGAGACAGCCTTGGCAAGAACTCAGCTAAGCTGGCTCAAACTCAGTCGAGCTGGTGTTGAGCTAAACGGAGCTAGTATGAGCATACTAAAACTTACGCTAGGTTTGAACTTGACGGATCCAATCCGAGCCATATTTAAGCTAACTCGACCTGAAATTCGTCTGGCCTGATTCATTTTGGAAGTAACTTGAACTGCAGCTGAACTGAACTGGTTTAGCTCGAACTATACTGTACCTATGATGCTGAAGGCAGACGCTGAGCTAACCCGAGGCAGGATCAGCAAGTCACCCTGACCAAGCTTTAGCCGGAGTTCAGTTGAAATTTAGCCAGCTAACGAGCTACAGCTAAGCAAAACTGAGCTAGAGTTCGGCTAACTCGAGTTAAATCTGAGCCAACTCAAGCTAACTGGATCTTGGGCTAACTCATCTCAAACTCGAACTCACCAGACGTAAATATCACTGAAACGTATAAAACCTGAGCTAGAGCTCAAACATTTGAATCAAGCCTAACTGAAGTAGAGTTATGCTAAACTGAGTTAGCGCTAGTTTATAATTCAACTGAATTTAACTAACTCGAGCTTGAATTAATTTCTCCTAAGCTCATTTGAATCTACTTGAGCAAGGGCTGAGGTAAAATGAACCAGTTTCAGCTGTAGCTCAGACCAAACTGAGCTAATTTGAGCTAGCATGTGCTAGAGCTAAGTTAACTCGAGCTGACTAGAACTTGAACTAACTCGAAATTTCTTCAGAGCTGAAGATCCACCCAAACGTATAAAACCTTGGCTAGAGCTCGATTGTTTGCTTCATTGAGTTCGACTGCAGCAGACTTCAGCCGAACTGAGCCAGCCTGAGCTACAATCAAGCTAAACTGAGGTAACTCGAGTTAGAATTCATTTCTCGCGAGTTTATTTCTCGTGAGCTTATTTGAACCGGTTTGACCCAAGGGCCGAAGTAAAATGACTGGTTGAGGCTAAAGTTTAACTGGATTTAAGCTAATTTGAAATAGCATGGGCCAGGGCTGAGTTAAACTGAGTTAGTTCGAGGAGTTCAGCTGAACCAAGCTAACGTGAGCTGAAGAGCTACAATATAGCCAGTAGTCTGAGCTAGAGTTCAGATCCTCCGAGCCAAACTGAGCTGGAGCTTAATTGATTCGAGCTGAGCTAGAGCTGAATAGACGCAGAGCCGAGCACCTTCAAGCTAAACTTCCCTCTCTAAAACGTAACTCAAAATTTTGTTTGTTTTGGCTTTCGCAAAAACTGATGGATTTTTCTTTTTTCTCATTTTTCCAGCATCCATCGAGGACGACGACATCGAATGGTACATGGTCCAGGTGACTTCCGGCGAAGAGTGCTGGCTGCTGCAGCGCAACTTGGAAAACTTCAAGCTGCTCGACGTCCAGCTGCACCAGTGCATCTACGACCGCAAGATCTCCCGCCTGGCCGACCTGAGCTCGCTGAACAACGACGCAGCAGCAGCAAAAACGGCGGCAGAAGAACAAAAAGAAGACGAAGACATCGAATCCAAACTGAAGGCCTACCTGGAACGGTTCAGCGATGTCGCCGATAACACCATCAACTGCGGTCCGGTGCTCAACTGGCTCCAGATGGACAACAAGGGCCATCGGCTGCTGGTGCCCAGCGAAGAGAGCCGGTCGATTAACACGCCGGCCGTCGCGGCGGCCTACAGCGTTCGCAGATACGTTTCGCAGGTTCGTGTGGCGCCACCACGCGTTGTGTAGCGCTCAAAAATTATTGATTTGTCGACATATATGAATTTCTTGTTGAATTTCTGGTTATTAGAGCCCAAACTCGATGGGTTTATCTAGCAATATTTTCGAAATGTCTGATGTAGCTAGAACTGAGAATTCGACAGCCACCTGTGATCGACCGCTTTTACTAAAAACAAAAACCGCATTGTCTTGTGTTTTTTTTGTGTTGCAACACATTTGACACTCTAGTTTAATAGTAATAGAAGCTAGTTTGTAACAGTATCAAGTAATTTCTAATTTTTTAATAATATTTTGATTTTTTCAAATTTTTGAGCTCTGCAATTTTTGCATCAAAATTCAAATGCTTCAATCTTTAATGTTATAACGAAAGATTTGAACTCCTGGTGTAATTCCTTGATCTGAGAGCCCAAACTCGATTGGTCTATCTTGAATAGCTCTCTAGATTTGGTTGAAACTTGAAATTCCACAGCCACCTGTGACCAATCGTATTTTTTCTTAAAAAACGCCTTGTTTCGTGGTTTTTTGGTGCCGCAAGATGTTTGAAACACTAATTTTATAGTAATAGAAGCTAGTTTCTAACATATCCAAAAGTTTTCGAATTTTTTGTAACTTTTTTGATTTTTAAAATTTTTGAACTTTCAACTTTTGAACTTCAAAATTTTTGCATCCATATTAAAATTAAATGATGAAAGATTCAAACTCTTGGTCAAATTCACTGGTCTAAGAGCCCAAACTCGATTGGTCTGTCCGGAATAGCTCTCTAGATTTGGTTGAAAATCAGAATTTCACAGCCAACTGTGATTGATCGCAGTTTTACTCAAAAATCGCCTCGTTTTGTGGTTTTTTGGTTTTGCGACATGTTTGAAACACTGGTTTCATAGTAATAGAAGCTAGTTATTAACAGATCCAAGTATAGTAGGTTCACTTGTACCGTGATTCTAGTTGGCTGTGAGATTTTGTTTCTAAGTTTTCAAATCTGATATTTGAAAACTCCCTAGAACTTGGCAGTTGGTTGCATTGATATTTGAAAGTTTAAGCTTGACGACAAGATCAACAACTTTACCGTTTGTCAGATCGAGTGTCAAATAGACTGAAAATCACGAGTTTCAAGAAAATTGTGGTAAAATTATGCCCATTACTGTGAAAACTGTGTTTGCGCCTCAGCTTGTGTCTTGAACAATAACGTCCAGTGCCCATTTTAAAGTCCTCGAGAGTGCCATCAAGAACTCGCTTCTGGGAGAAAAAATGGCCGGAATGGGTGCTGGGCATGTACCCCATAACGTTCAGCTTTGCGGAGAAGACGTGAATCCATTTTCAAAAAACACATATTATGGAAGCATTGTGAACTATTCCTGGTTTTTAAAAGATGTACCCACACTCTGGAAGGCTGGAAACGATGGGAAGCTGAACCCTCCTAATTTTTGTGGGGATGGGATTCATCGGCGTTAATACTTGATTTCACTGCTCAGGACATCGTACTGGAACAAGAAATTTGTGGAACTTGTGAAAGGTGAACAACATCCACTCCATATTTGCAATTTGCAAAGTTGATTTCGGTAAATTTTCCATTTTTGACAGCAACAGTCAACACACCATCACACCAACATAACCTATCTTTCGAAGCCAGACGCTCAGGCGCACACTAGGCAGTCGGACGTGAAGTCTACAATGCCAAACTGTGAAATTTGCCCAGCCTACTAGAATCACGGTACAAGTGAACCTACTATATTTCCGATTTTTTAGTTTCAATTTTGATTTTTCAAATTCTTGAGGTCTGAAATTTTTTCATCAAAATTCAAATTTTCTAATGTTGTTACAAGACTCGAACTCCTGGTGTAATTCTTTGCTCTGAGACCCCAAACTTGATTGTTCTATCTGGAAGAGTTCTCAAGATATGGTTGAAACTAAGACCTCCACAGCCACCTGTGGATATGGTTGAAACTAAGACCTCCACAGCCACCTGTGATCAGATGAAGTTTTCACCTGAAAAACGCCTTGTTTTGCACTCTCTGGTGCTCCAACATGTACGGAGAAGCCACAACAGCATTATCTTTCAAATCTTGAGTTATGTATACAATTTTATTATGTAATTGCAAATTTTGAATTTTTCAATTTTTTTTGGTCTATTGCATTCTTGTCCAAAATAAAATAAAATATGATTTCCAGTTTTCTATTGCATTCTTCCAGCTGGAGGATAGGTAATGGAGCTGTTGTCACATTTCTTCACAGAAGTAATAGAATTGAAAGTGAACACTTCGAAATTAAGTTGTAGTGAAGCGGTAAAGGTTCAAAGCAAATCACCCTGTACGAATTAGGCCCAAATCGAAGTTTTCAACGCCCTTGGAGCCCTGATTTTGGATTGTCAACTCTCATTCCAAAATATACCGAGTGACTAAAGCTATTTCCAGGCACTTGTCAGTTTTTTCAATACATTCGGCAAAAAAATCATCACAACCTGTTTTACTATGGTTCAAAAGATCACAACCATCTTTCACCTCATAGCAATGCTGGGCCCTCTAGTGAAGCTTTTCTTGCATTTTTTCGCATGAACAGTCACTTTGATGGCGAAAGAGTCGAAATGAAGTTGAACCGAAGCGATTAAACCAGAGTCGGTACTACAGTTTTCTGTAATTTTGACGTTTAATACGCTGAATATCAATACTTCTCACCGATCATGATTTCCTAGCGTTTCCTTGAGTGTTTGTTAATCACATTTGCCGAATTCAAATGAATTTTCATGTAGGAATTGGGCACAAAAGTCCAGTTGCTAAGCCAAGGCGCTCTTAAATCCTCGATTTTGGATTTGCCCAAAATATACCGAGTAGCACGTCCAAAAAATTGTCTTTGCAAGCAGTTGACGATTTTTTCAAATCATTCAAAAACATCTTTCCCTTGTAACAGCGACGTTTAAAGCTTCCTGATGTAGCTTTTCTTGGGAATGTGGTAGGAAAAGATTCGAAACAAAGATAAATTGAGCTGAAAAAGGCAAAGTTGGTAATGCAGTTTCCTGTAATTGTTACGTTATTACGCTAAATCTCGATCATTCTCTTCAGTTATAATTTCTAGCTAACGAACAGCATTCTCCTGAGCTATTATGAATCGCGATTGCCAGTTCAAAGCTAATGGCCCGGTAGAAATTGGGCCCAAATCGAAGTTTTAGGCGCCCTTAAAAGGCCGATTTTTAAGCCTCGTTTCAAAATGTACCGAGTGACACCTCTTGGTGGGCTTTCTAATGAAGCTTAACTCACATTTTTCAAGACTCGTTTACAGAAGCAATCGATTTGGTAGCAGAAAACTCGAAATAAAAATTTACTGAAGCGATAAAGCCGTAGTCGGTAATACAGTTTCCTGTAATTGTAACGTTTTTCATGCTAAATATTGGGCGCTTTCCATTTAAAACATTTGTGTCGGTTTGTGTCAGCTTGTGTCGATGAGACAAAGGAACACAGATCAAATGGAACGCATTTGTGTCGATTTGTGTCGACACAAGTCGACTTGTGTCGGTAAATGGAAAGCACACATTGATTAATCTTCCTCAATCTGATTTCTACCGGGTTCTTGGCTGATTATAAATCGCACTTGCTAATTTAAATCGAATCACCCGGTAGGAATTGGGCCCAAGTCGAAGTTTTCGGCGCCCTCAAAGGCTCCACTTTGGATTTCAAGGCCTGGTTTTAAAACATACCAAGTGATACAAAGCCGTTTTCAAGTACTTGTCAGTTTTTCAAAACATTTTACGAAAACAAAACATCAAACCTGTTGCTCAGCTTTTATTATAACCATCTTTTCTTTTGAAACAATGACGTTTATGGCCCCCTAGTTGATTTTTTCTTACACTATTTTAAAATCGACTGATTCGGTAGCATTCGGTTCGAAATGAAAATGACCGCAAAAACATGTCTTAACACCTTATTTTTGTTACACCTTATTAGTGTTGTTGTTTATTTTCAAATTTTATTTGCATATCATATAGGTACTTTATATCATGTTATTTCAAGAATATTATTTAAGTTTCCCTCCAATTGTTCATGACTGTAAAGTCTTTACAAACAATAAACCACTTACTTACTTACTTACTATGAAGTTGAATCGGAGCGATAGAGTAAGAGTCGGTAATACAGTTTCCTGTAATTTTGACGTTTAGTTAGCCTAATTTTTGTGGCTCTCGCTAATTATGATTTCTAGATCATGATTTCTTACCATGTTCAATTGCTGTTGCCAGTTCTGTAAGAATTGAGCCCAAATCGATGTTTGAGGCCCGGTTTTGAATTTTCAAGTCTCGTTACAAAATATGCCGAGCGACACCTCTTAAGAAAAGCTACGTTCAAGCATTAATCAGTGTTTCCATCAACTTCCACAAAAAAATATTTCATCAGCTGTTTATCCAGGGCTCAAGAGGATCAATTAAATTTTTCCCTGGAGACAATGGCAGGAATGGCATATAGAGCCTTCAGCTTGAGCTTCAGTCACATTTCTTCACAGAAACAACAGATTTGGTAGCAAAAGATGCTAAATAAAGTTGAGTGAAAGCCATAGAACCAGAGTCGGCAATACAGTTTCCTGTGATTTTGACGTTTATTCCGGTAAATTTTGATTGTTTTCACCAATAATGATTTCTAAGGTTGGCTTGAGTAACTCCGCAATTGCCAACTTATAGCAAACCACCCTCCAGGAAGTGAACCAATGTTCAAGGGCGCACTTGAAGGCCCGATTTGGTATTTTTTCAAAACATACCGAGTAACACCTCTAAAAAAGCTTTTCAGATGCTCGTCAGCTTCCTCAATACATTTCCAAAAAAAAAAACCAATTTCATTAGGTTTCAGCTTGAAATAGCAAAATTCCAGTTTTCTCGTAACATTGTCCTGTAGAACATTCTAGTGGAGCTTTTCCTACATTTCTGTTCAAAAATAATCGATTCGGAAGCAAATGATTGGAAACGAAGTTGAATCGAAGCGGAAACCCTACCGTCGGTAATACAGTTTCCTGTAATTTCGACTTTTTCTCCCGTGGATATCAATAACTCTTTCCAATCATGATGTCTAGCATTTTGTTGTGTCATTTTCAAGAACAATTGCCGGTTAAAAGCAACACCCTTTACGAATTGGACGAAAATCGCAGTTTGTGGTTTGAAACTGTCCTGTGTTCCACAGCCACCCCTGATTTCAGTTTTTGAACCAAAAAACGTCTTTGCATAGTTTTCTTGTACGAAACAGCTACTCAAGCTAGTTTTTAACAAACAGTTATTCTAGATTCAAATTATTGTGAATTTTTAAAAATCCTTTTTCAAATTTTTTTGATATTTTCTCCAATGTAAAAATTTTCCATGCTGTAATGATTAGATTATTTGGAATAGCTTATTGAAGCTAACTACGAAAGATTAGCAGCAAAACTGGAAGACTAGGCGAGTCACACATGCGTTCCAGTCGCAGTTGGCCATGGAATTCAGTTTTGCCTATATCGTGCGGTAATTTTTTGCAATAAACCATAAACACATCGAGTTTGGTATCAAAGTGCTTGGTATTACCGGGGCGATTTGAATTTTTGCTTTTTTGAATTTTTGTTCTTCGTATTTGGCTAGTTTAAAAAAAGTTGGCGTGAAATTGAAAAAAAAAGTTGAACGAATTTCGAAGAAAGATTTTCGTACTTAATTTTAATTGATGTAATTTAAAGCCGCAGAAAAAAGGGCGACAGTTGATATTGCGAAAATAGCCGAGCTTGCGGTGTGTAAATATTGCCGGTAAATCTTGTCTCAGGTGGCCCTGGAAAAGACAGGTGCATTATATCTCGGAAGCGGTTCCGGCTAGGTGTGCCGAGTTTGGTGTCTAATTTCATGAAATTTAATAAATAATCGATTGCCATTAATAATAATCATGCTTGATAATCTTTTGTGTCATTCCAGGCCCGGGACGAGCTGAATTTGGAAGTGGGCGACATGATATCCGTCATCGACATGGCCAGCCCGGGCGAATCGATGTGGTGGCGCGGCAAACGGGGCTTCCAAGTCGGATTCTTTCCGCAACACTGCGTCCACATCATCGGCGACAAAGTCCCCAGGAACATGCCCCTGCCACCTCCAGTTGTCGGGTATTATTCCATCATTTTTTCTTCCCGGAATTATCTCGTCAAATTCTTTTGTAATTACTCATCATCGGTATCAGATCCGTCTTTATCGCCAAGCGATCATTGAATCATAAATCTAAGAACCTGTCCAAACAGATTAGGAAATAAGCTTAGAATATACAACTATTTTACTACCACTATTCTCATGTACGATTATCGGAAATTTATTGTTAATAAACGTAATAAAATGAATAGAATACAATAATTGACGGGCCAAGAATTTTCGCAGGTCTTTGGCGCTAAGTCCCATCAAACCTGTCCTCAGGAAGCACGGCAAGCTCATCACGTTCTTCAGGAGCTTCATCCTGAACCGGCCGTCCAGACGCAGGCTGAAACAGTCGGGCATATTGAAAGAAAGGGTCTTTGGGTGCGACCTTGGGGAACATCTCTCCAATTCCGGTCACGATATTCCGATGGTGTTGAAATGCTGTGCTGAATTCATCGAAACCAACGGAATAGTCGATGGCATATACAGGTATTTGGTTGTCAAAAATTATTTCCATCAAATAATTTTTTTTATCCTATTCTTTTTTTTTACATTATTTCCTAAACATTTTATAGGTTATCTGGGATCACTTCAAATATACAAAAGCTGCGGAACGCTTTCGACGAAGACCGCATCCCGAATCTGTACACCGAGGATATACTTCAAGACATCCATTCCGTTGCTTCGCTTCTGAAGATGTATTTCAGGTATTTATACTGGTCGCTTATCAAGATTTGCATTCAGCTGTTGCGTAAATGAGTAGTACGCAAAAATAGCTTTTCTGCGAGGTGTCACTCGATGGGGTTTGCTTCAGAAATGTATTGACTGTTGTGTCAAAATCCTGTTTGAGTTGGGTCAAAATTGGTGTCAAAACGTTCAAATTGGTGTCAAAATTAAAACTTAATTCTATAGCCCCATCGAGCAGCACCTCTAATAAAAGCTCTTGCTCAGTGCTATCCACTGGCGCAGTCTATTTTTGGATTTTCCAAGCTTACCAACCGGCGCATCAGAAAAACTACGTTTTCACAAAACAGTTTTTATTTCATTCATTCAGGTTTTTACAATCAACTGTTTCTTTCACAATCATCGGATTAGAATAAATACAAAATGTGACTCGTGCCGTTGCGGAGAAATCAGCTGATCACCAGCTCTTCTAGGTTACACGTGGCTAGATTCTGATCGAAAACTAGATTTCCAGGGCAGGTCTGGATGATTTCGTTGCCCTTGATGCACCTGACGTACTGCCTGGGGTTGCTGAGCACGGGGAGGTACTGGGTGGTGTCCGGGCAGTCTATGATCGGACAGACCGGAGGGGGGGCAGTGGTGGGCGAGTCCGTGGGGCCTTCTGTGGTTCCCGTGCTCACGGGTTCGGTAGTTCCGGTATTTCCCCCAGTAGTTCCGGTGTTTCCACCGTCTGTAGTTCCAGAGCTTCCACCATCGGTGGTTCCTCCTGTTGTTCCAGTGTTTCCGCCATCTGTAGTTCCAGTGCTCCCACCGTCGGTGGTTCCTTCTGTTGTTCCAGTGTTTCCGCCATCTGTAGTTCCAGTGCTCCCACCGTCGGTGGTCCCTTCTGTTGATCCAGTGTTTCCGCCGTCAGTTGTTCCTTCTGTGGTACCAGTGTTTCCACCGTCAGTAGTTCCTTCTGTGGATCCAGTGTTTCCACTGTCAGTAGTTCCTTCTGTGGATCCAGTGTTTCCACCGTCAGTGGTGCCTTCCGTGGTTCCAGTGCTCCCACCGTCAGTCGTTCCTTCTGTGGATCCAGTGTTTCCACCGTCAGTAGTTCCTTCTGTGGATCCAGTGTTTCCACCATCAGTAGTTCCCTCTGTGGATCCAGTGTTTCCACCGTCGGTCGTTCCTTCTGTGGATCCAGTGTTTCCACCGTCAGTAGTTCCAGTGCTTCCAGTTACGTCTCCCTCCGTGGTTCCTTCAGTCGTTCCAGTGGTTCCACTTTCGGTAGTTCCTGCTGTGGTTCCGGGAGCGGAACTGCTGCTGGTTCCGTTCTTGCAACCGGCATTTTCCGGCAGATCGCACACTTCCAGGTTCGTATTGAAGTTGAGTCCCTGGGGGCAGTCGAAGAGCACCTTCACTCCGTTATCGCACTTGTAGAACTTGCTGCAATCGCACTCGTGGGGCAGATGGATGGTGTCGTTCAGCGGGTCGACTGCGGGACACCCCGTGTCGATGTTTCCACCTCCGTTGGTAGGTTCAGTGGTCGCGGGCTCGGTTGGGGTCCTTGGGGGCTCGGTGCGGGTCGTTGGGAGCTCAGTTGGTGGTTGAGTTGGTGGTTGAGTTGGAGGCTGAGTTGGAGGCTCAGTTGGCGTTTGAGTCGGTGGTTGAGTTGGTGGTTGAGTGGGAGGCTGTGTCGGCGGTTGAGTTGGTGGTTCAGTGGGAGGTTGTGTCGGTGGTTGAGTTGGCGGCTGAGTTGGTGGTTGAGTGGGAGGCTGTGTCGGAGGTTGAGTTGGTGGTTGAGTGGGTGGTTGAGTTGGAGGTGCAGTAGGTGGTTGAGTCGGCTTCTGACTGGGCCTCGTTGGCTTCGATGGTTTGGTTGGCTTCGTCGGCTTTGAGGGCTTCGTTGGTCTCGTCGGCTTTGAGGGCTTCGTTGGTCTCGTCGGCTTTGAGGGCTTCGTTGGTCTCGTCGGCTTCGTAGGCTTCTGCGTTGGTTTTCTCGTGGGTGTTTCGGTAGGCTTCTGGGTGGGTTTTTGAGTGGGTTTTTCAGTAGGCTTCTGGGTGGGTTTCTGGGTAGGTTTACCGCTCGTGCATCCAGCGTTTTCTGGCCAGTCGCAGACTTCCAGTACGGGGTTGAAGGCCAGTCCACCAGGGCAATTGAACAGAACCGTCTTTCCGTTATCGCATTTGTAGAACTTGGAGCAGTCCGATTCGTGCGGGAGGTGAACCGTGTGGTCCAACGGATCCGGATTTGGGCATCTGGGGTCCAAGCCGTTGTCTCCATTTCCGTTGTCGTCTCCATTTGATCCGTTATCGTCTCCATTGGATCCGTTATCGTCCCCATTGGATCCGTTGTCGTCTCCATTGGACCCGTTATCGTTCCCATTGGATCCGTTATCGTCTCCATTGGATCCGTTATCGTCTCCATTGGATCCGTTATCGTCCTCATTGGATCCGTTATCGTCCCCATTGGATCCGTTATCGTCCCCATTGGATCCGTTATCGTCCCCATTGGATCCGTTATCGTCCCCATTGGATCCGTTATCGTCTCCATTTCCATTATCGTCTCCATTGGATCCGTTACTGTCTTCATTTGATCCATCTTGTTCAGAACCGTTGTTGTCGCCTCCGGAACCATTGTTGTCGCCTCCGGAACCGCTCTTGCATCCCGCGCTTTCCGGCCAATCGCACACCTCCAGCACCCTGTTGAATTCCAGTCCGCCGGGACAATCGAACTCGACCGTCTTTCCGTTATCGCATTTGTAAAACTTGGAGCAGTCAGATTCGTGCGGCAGATGGACGGTGCGATCCAGAGGATCCGGGTTGGGGCATCTACTGTCCAGACCGTCGCCTCCGTTGTTCCCGTTGTCGCCTCCGCCGGAAACCTGACAACCCGCCTGTTCCGGCCAATCGCAGACTTGCAGGAGCGGATTGAAGTTCAACCCGTCGGGGCAGTTGAACAGCACCCTCTGGGCGTGGTCACATTTGTAGAACTTTGTGCAATCGGATTCGTGCTGCAGGTGGACCGTCGAGTCCAGCGGGTCCACTGCCGGACATTCCGTCGGTATCGGTAGAATTGGCGTGTCTCCTGCTTCTGAAATTGCAAAAATCACATTCAACTTGCTGTATAGTTGGAAAAAAATCTTATTGAAAAAGGGCGGTACTGTGAGATTTTGTGGTGTTGGTACGCTTGAATAGAACCGCGGTTAGTAGAAATGAATTCTTCAGATCAAGGGCTTTTCTACGAGTTGCGACTCGATAGGTTTCAAACAATGTATTACATATTTCAACACCTGTCACAGTTGTCGCCATCTAGCGACAAAGGCTTCAAGTTTTCACAACCCTATCGAGTGACACCTCCCAGGAAAGCTCTTATCGAACACTTTACATCGCTGCCATTTTTTTTTTTTAATTTGAAGTTTCACGTCAAATAAATACTATTTTATCATTTAAATAGATGCCAAAATCCAAACGTGTGGCAAAAATGAACTGCACGCGACAAGAGCTTTTCTACGAGGTGCGACTCGATGGGTTTTAAACAATGTATTACATATTTCAACACCTGTCACAGTTGTCGCCATCTAGCGACAAAGGCTTCAAGTTTTCACAACCCTATCGAGTGACACCTCCCAGGAAAACTCTTATCGAACACTTTACATCGCTGCCGGTTTTTTTTTTTTTTTTTTTTTGAAATTTTACGTCAAATAAATACTATTTCACCATTTAAATTGATGCCAAAATCTAAAATTGTGGCTAAAATAAACTACACGCGACAAGAGCTTTTCTACGAGGTGCGACTCGATGGGTCTCAAATAATGTTATGTTTTTGACACATTTCAGCTGTCAAACCCGCCCCCTCAGCAACAGATTTTTTTCTCGCACCCCCATCGAGTGACACCTCTCAGAAAAGCGCTCGCCGGGTACTTCTCAATAATGCTATTCATCATCAAATATTTCAAACTTTTGTCAAAAGAATCACTGTTTTACCGTTAAAATTGAAAGGAAACTCAAATCGTTTTTCGGAAATCATTGCATGCAAAAAGATCTTTCATCAGAGGTGCGGCTCGATTGGTTTTAAAACGTTGCATTGTGACACCTCACAGAACTGTCATATTCGACAGATTCTGCAAATCAAAACAGTCCTATCGAGGGACACTTATTAGAAAAGCTCTTGCCGAATACTTTCAATTGTTGCCATTAATTTTTGAAAAATTCAAAATAAATCGTGAAATAATGACTATTTCACTAGAAATTAAAGGAAAGGCCTGAAAGTATTGCAGAAATGAATTATACAAGAAAATGGCTTGGCAAATGTTTGGCGACTTGATCGGTTTCAAACAATGTCATAGTTTGACACCTGTCATAGCTGTCATAGCGCCCCCTAGCGAGAATAATGTCATCTATTTTCGAGAATGTCAATCAATCAATTAAATTGAGAAGGCAAATTTGAATATCAAGGTGCAGAGGGATCAGAATTAAAAAATAAAACTCACCAGTGATCGAATACAGGGCTGCCACCACCACTAAGAAAATTTCAGCTTTCATGTCGTTGTCGCTTCTGAAATTATATGAAAAGCAGAAAAATCACGAAAATGTTACTATACTACAAGGACTCTTTGCACTTATAGTAACAATTTACTGAATTCATTTCGGCATTCCAACTCGCTTTTATAGAGATGCCGTATCTCTCTAATACACCTATCAAAAGGGAGGATTAATTATCGATTATTATTATAATAAAATAGAAGAGAAAAATGTCGTTTCGAAACGATTATATTGTCGGGAGGATTTGTGATGCCTAATCTCTTGGAAATCCCTTTACGTGAATTTTATTTATAATCATCCCGTAATACGCCGAAATTCAATTTGCATTTTCGATCCGTTTTGAATTTGGTTCTTTGTTGGATTTTTGCAGGGAACTTCCGAATCCGCTGTGTACGTACCAGCTGTACCAGAGCTTCGTCAACGCCGTGCAGGGCTGCAATTCGGCTTTGAGGAGTTCGGAAAGCGACCACGATCGGTTGCTGAAGATGAGAGAGGCCGTGCAGAAACTGCCTCCGCCTCATTACAGGTAACTTGAGTAGCCGCCTTGACAATTTTAACATTTTATTTCGACTTTTGCAATAATCAACATCTTGATTCAACTCTCACGATTTGTGTTACAACTGTCACAAGACCAGTGAAGATTTGAAAACGCTACGAGCAGTCGTTTGGGAACTTCAGAGCAAAAGAAGTTTCAAGGTCGAATGTTCATAATTGCGCTAGGAGCATAAGATAAACGGCATCGGGCTTATATCGACTTACAGATTGTTCATATGAAATTTCGTGCGGTTTCGTTTGCTTTTTCGAGTTTTCAACTGGTTCCAACTTCGGTTGGAAATCGAAAAATGTCTCTTGAAGAGCGGGTAACGGTCAGCATTTGTACCAAGTGATTCTGGTGTGAAGACCGTGCAATTTCAAAGCGTCCTTGCAATCAATTTTGAAAGAAAATTTGAGATGAGTCATAGAAAATGAAAAATTTTGGAATTCTTTCCAAATTTTGATAGTCATCGGCAAATCTTGATTTGGAAAAAATCGCAAAAATAAGCTGCGAAAATATGTTTTTGCGTGTTGACGTGCTGTTATCGTGGACGTCGTAAATGTTTATGGTTTTTGTTTCAAGAGGGGTCTTAACGCACACGACGACAAACGCGTCTTTTGTTCTTGTTGCTACCTCCGTCAAGGTCAATGCTAGGATGCTCGGAATCAAAAAGAAAACTTGAATATTTTCACAATTATCAATTATTGCTTGTTTGAATCTTCTCCAAGGAGAAATGGGAGAGTAAGATTTTCATGTACTTAATTGATGTTTTTTGTTGTGATTTCAGGACTCTGGAATACCTGATGAGGCACTTGGCCAAAGTGGCGAAACACGGGGTCAATACTGGAATGACCACAAGAAACGTGGCCATAGTTTGGGCTCCTAATTTGCTGCGATGTGCCGAGCTGGAAGTAGGAGGAGTTGCTGCGCTACAAGGGGTCGGAGTTCAGGTATTTTCATCTGCTCAGTTTAACCCGTTCTGTTGTTTCTCGATCTCATTGAGTGTATCTCGAATTTTATTCCAAATTTAAATTCAGGATGAGATTCTGGAAACTTTAATACCAAACTCGATGTATCTGTGGTAAAATTTGCAAAATTCCTGTAAAGTGAGGCTGCTGCATGAAGAGTCAAACTTGTGAGAGTGCTGTACGGAAGCTAAACTTGTGAGGCGATCGAGAAGGTTTTGCTGAAGCTTTATGCCAAAAATCGCCGCTGAAATGTGAAAATCGAGCTAGTTTTAGCTATAAATGCATCTCAGTCGCAGTTGGCTGTGGAAGAAAAGGCAGTTTTGGCTGTACTCGGCTATTTCAGTAATTTGTACGATAAACCCGTCGAGTTTCGGCTCAAACTCAACAGAACTTTGCTGTGAACTGAAATAAAATTGATTCAATCAAATTTAGTCGTTTTTTAAATATTAAAGAAAAAATTATCAGCTTGTTGTTGAAAAACTGATTTTTCTTCGAGCTGATCTGATAAAGAGATTTTTTCAGGTCATCTACGAATGATCATGGCGGAAATGTGAAATTTGAGCCAGTTTCAGCTAAAAATGCATTCTAATTGTAGTAGGCCATGGGAGAAAAGGCAGTTTTGTCTGTATCTCGGTCATTTTTAATGATATACGTGTCAAGTTTGGGCTCAAATTTCACAGAATTTCACTGTGGAGTCAAGTATACATTAGGCTTAGTCAAATGTTGTCCTTTTTTAAATTTGAAAGAAAAATATTCAGCATGCCGGTTTAACAGTTGGAGTTTTGCGGTGTTAAAATGGAGTTTTTTCATCAATTATTGTTAGCAAAGAATCGTGGCTAAAAAGTAAATTGAGCCAGTTTCAGCTGAAAATGCATTCCATGCGTAGTTGCCTATAGGGAGTTTTTGGCTATAATTTGACCATTTTTGACTAGAAATATGTCAAATTTTGGCTAGAAATTCTTCAAACCGTATTGCCAATTCAAATTCAGCAAGCCTGAACTTGAACCTTTTGCGAAATTATTTAGCAGGCTTGAACTTGAGAGCGATTTTCAAAGTGTTCCGAGAAAAATCACAAAAACTACATTATCGCCGTTTTGGATTTCACCGATTCATTCATTATTTAGTTTCGCAATTTTATCCCGCGAAAAGAAGTCGCCATAAATCGGCCATAATTTCTTCCGCAAGAATTATTTTATTAGACTTTTTCTGTACTTTGTCTTGCTTTTTTTTTATGAATGACGAAAACCATAAAATGCCATATACATATCATGTAATGCACCTTTTTATCGAATGTTTATACAAGTGTATGATCGCTGTACTTGATACGATGAGCCGTATAGTAATAATAAGATGAAACAGATTACGATCGGAAAACAATCGATTTTTACATTCTTATCTCTTATCGTTTCGCTCACGTATTTTCAGGAAATTTGGATTACGCCCGGCGTCACACAAACACACGCAAGGTTACAGTTTCGCAAATGCGTTATTTCCCAAACTGGATCCGTGCTTCCGACTTCCTTTTTCATCTTTCAGCAGTTGGATTGTTCACCAGTTCTTGAGCTAGCTTGCAAATCTCTGGTTGTTTCAAATAATCGATGCCGTAATCAAAGAGTACTCAACGAAAGCTTTTCTCAGAGGTGTCACTCGATATGGTATTTAAATGACAGTCGTTGCTAGGGGCATGACAATTTTGACAGCTGTGACAACTCGATATTTTGAACCCTATCGAGTGACACCTGTCAGAAAAGCTTACATCGAGCTCGATTTGTTAATGCATGTAGTTCTAGAAAAAGCCAATTGTGCCAACCGTAAGACACAAAATTGGCATTTTTCAAATCGTTTTTGACACTCGTCACTCGATACAAACGATTTAAATCTAGACGACAATTTTATGAACGAATTGTGCAAAACGAGAGCTCTTTTTAGAGGTGTCACTTGATATGGTTATGGAAGCGCTGGAAAAATGCTTTACTAGGGGATTAATATAACAACAATCGTCGCTAGGGGTATGACAGTTTTGACGAGTTGATAATTGAAACCCTATCGAGTGACACCTCCCATAAAAGCTCTTGTCGAGCTCGTTTCGTGCATCAACCTAGTTTTATGTAATAGGTACACCAACCGTACCAACTGAAAAATACTAAACTCTTGTTTTCTGAATCGTTTGGGGCTTATAACTTTATACAGTCGATCTGAATCAAGTTGACACATCTAGAAATGAATTGTGCTTAACCTTTTCTGAAAGGTGTCACTCGATATGGCTATACGAAAACGCCAAAAAGTGCGTCGCTAGGGGTTCAATTATTGTCGCTAAGGGTGTGACAGTTACCGCAAGTGGTGCGACACTTTTGACGACTCGATAATTCAAAACCTATCGAGTGACACCTCTCAAAAAAGCTCTCTCCGAGCTCGTTTTGTTCACGAATCTGGCTTTAAGAAATACCAATCATGCCAACTGAAAAATCCAAAATGTTCGTTTTTTCAGCCGTTATTGCATGATTTTTCACTGGTATGTTTTTTTGTTGCAGGCTGTGGTGACCGAGTTTTTGATATGCTACGCCCACTTGATCTTTTGCGATCACCTGCCCAGCCTGGACGTCCCGGTGATGCCCAGCACGTACGTGATGTCCCCGAGGAAGTGTCGACCGAAAAGCCTGGCCATTTCGACTCCGACCAAGCTGATAACGTTGGAAGAGGCGAGAAGCAAGCATTTGCTGAGCAAAAACGAAGAGTGCAACTACATAGAGGTGGGCGGCGGTCCGAAAAATCTACCCAAGAAATACCACACAGTCATCGAACTACCCGGAGGTGAATATTGATCAAGTCTTGACCAAGTTGTCATTTTTGTTGAACATTTTGGTTTGATTACAGGAAATTTGGCTGATTAGTTTATAGGAGTATGTATAGGTTTTTTCTTTAGTTGATTGGATATGGTTGATAGAAGTGATAGAAGGTGAGATTTACTTAACAAAACAATCATAAAAAAAATTACTAAACAATTTTTTAGCTGCTTCTGTGACTAATCTATGTTTTTCTATACTCAAACTAGAATTTACCTGTATAATTTTTTGTATCGTCTTAGAGAGTGTTCCTAAAAATAAAAAATCAAATTGGAAAAGTGAAAAAGGAAAAATCAGATTGGTAAAGTACAAAAAATATCGCTAGCGCTTACCTTGAAGTACACATTTTCCACTGTATAAAACTATAGTGTTTTGGTATAAAAACAAACAAGCTTTTGGCGGTACTTAGGTAAACTCTCGATGAATACCAAATAATTTTGAATAACTGCATCATTTGCTTCATCAATATATAATTACGCCTGTTTTCTTCATGTGGTATGAAGGCAGAGTACGTCATGTTCATGCAAAGATAATTAATTAAAATTCCTAGAATTGAAAACACTTCTTGAAGGTTTCACGCTGAAATCCGTGTTCATCATTGGGTATTTGAGGTGCAAAAGATTTGCATATTTGAGACATATCAAGCTGAATTTTTCTATGATAAAAATGCCAAGAAAACAATAAGTAATTAGTGAATTAGATTTTTATCCACAACGAAGGTTGATTACCGACGCATGAATCATCCAAGAATTACGTGCAAGTTGAATTTTTTTCAGGGTTCAAGTTGAAATTTTTTTCAGTGCATTTGTAGTTTTTCCGCCCAAAATTTGAACTGCTCGCAAAATTCTGCGTAGTTCAAACCCAAACTCGACGCGTCTAGCTCGAATCGTTTCCGAGATATGACCGAAACTGCCTCGAATTCCACAGCCTGCCGTGATCATTCAATTTTTCGTTATTTAACGCTTCGTTTTGGTCATTGAAGCATTCAAATTTGTGGCAACCAACTACCTCTATATGTTTCTTGAATAATCTAGAAATCAATTTCAGTTCTGAACCATTTCATTCTTCAACCATTTTTCATTTTGCAACCAAACCTAATGTTCCAAAAAAAAAATGAAAAAAAAAACAATATTTGGAAATGGCAACGGCAGATTTGTATTCGTAGTAAAATTCGGCGTTGTCAGACATCAAACATGAAACCGCTATTTCGAACTGTTCGCGTTCCCGAGATATAGCCAAAACTGTCATATCCAACGCCGCCTTTGACGAATTATATTTTTCGTTGAAAACGCACGATTTTTTTTTCTATTTCTTGCGTTGTCCGCCGGGAATTGTTAGAAAAAGTGCTGCTGCTGCTACCATATCCAGTAATTCCCAGGGATTATTTTTTTTTGAGTCATGTTTTCACTTGAACAAAGATAAAATATCTAGCTGGAAATTGTTTAGCTGGCTGTAATTTCCTTTTTTTTTGCAAGTGGTCAAGCGGGTTACACTACGTGCGCTTTTTACGATAAAATCGGTGCTTAATTGTGATATGTAGTTGAGCTGGTTTTTTTGCTAATTAAGCTTCCCACTCGCGGTTGGCCATGGAAAAAAAGACAGTTTTGGCGATATCTCCGCCATTTTTGAGAATAAACTAGTCGAGTTTGGACTCAAACTTCACAGAATTGTACTATGAATTGATGTAATCATAGCTGGATCAAATTTGGTGATTTTCGAAATTTGAAAGAATTTTTTTTTGTTCTATCTAAAAAAATTTTTTTGCTAGAACTCACGTACTATTGTACAGAGTAAAATTATATTCTATTTCAAAGCTTCATTTCATCAAATCATTGCTGAATAATGACTTTTGAGCTAGATTTTGCAGAATTTTGCTAGAAATGCATTTCAATCGTAAGTAGACTGTGGAATCCAAGAAAGCAGTTTTGAGGCTATCTCGGTTGTTTCTAACGGTGAACATTCTGAGTTTAATATCTAAATTCGTGGAATCTTGCTGCGAAATAGCTGGATTTTTTCCCATTTTGCAATTCCTGATTTTTTTATTAAAATTTTTTTTTAATATTTTCGAATTTTCAATGTATTTTCATAATGTCTCAATTTTCATAATTTATTCAATTTCCGTCATTTAAAATTGTTCTAGTTGGAATTGGTATATTTCCAACTTACCAATTCATTCAATTTTTTTCTACAATTTTCAGTATCTTCAATGTTTTCAGTATTGCTGAATTTTGAATTTTTTGTGGATTTTTGACTTGAATAATTTGAATTTCAAGATTTCAAAATTTTCAGTTTCTTGCATTTCAATTTTTTCATTCCAAACTTTTTCAAATTCTCAATTTTTTTTAATTGAAAAATTTTTTATTGTCGAATGTTGAATTTTTGTGGATTTCAATTTTAAAATTTTCAATATTTGAAAGAACATCAATTTTTCATTTTTTTCAATTTTTGAAGTCAATTGTTTAAAATTTTTCCAAGTTCAATTTTGTTAGTTTTTTGTTCATAAAAAATGAAGCTGAAGCTTAATTTGTTTTTGTTGAAATTGCAGGTGCCAGAAAGCGAAGTCATAATACGAAAAGGTCGCCTTTGGGTTGGAGGTCGCTGTTTTCCAAGGCGAGGAACAATTCCAGTCCGAGTCCCAGTGGGATCTCTAAGAATCGGAAAGCCTCCACCCCTGGAATTATCATTGCTGTGAGTTTTTGTGATTATATCGACATGTTGAATGTAAATCAAGAACACGTGGTGCAAGAAATGGGCTGCTTTAGAACAACTATTTTTTATTTGGAACGGAAGTGGGATGAACCGCATGAGTTAGTAGAACAAAAACATCTATAGATGAAACTATTTTTCTTAAAATTTGGTGTTTTTATATTTTTGTCTTATTACAGGAAAAATCGCAGACTGAAAGCGACTTGACCGACTTGAAGCTGCGCAACTTGCGCTCGGTCAAATCGGCCGAGAGCCTGACTTCCGGCCACTCGGAGCCGCACAGCAACAGCGCCAGCGCCGCCAACAACGACGACATCCTGGGCCCCTTGTACTCGCTGTCCGCCAAACCGCCGGGCCACAACCGTTCCGTGTCCCACGATTCGTACTTTGACACCCTCCAGAACTCCCAGAACAACTCCGAAGGCTCCTTGCTCGACCTGAGCGAGATACAGTTGAACTTTGAACTGGAAGAATCAGAAATGCGCATATTTTCCGAGGACGAGAGCCTGGTTTCGAGCCCGCGCGTCGTGCCGCGAGACCGAAGGGTGCTCACCAGGGCCAGACCCGAAGAGTTCAGCAGCGCGGCCAACTCCGGAAACCCCAGTCCGAAGAAACAGGCCAGGGTCGTGCTGAATTCGCCCGACATCGGCTCGCGGAAACGCACCCGCCTCGAGGATCAGCTCAGCGATATCCAGTACATCGACTGCGGCACGCCCGACAACTTGGTCTGTACCATGGCGATCGTGCACCAGCCCAAGAACAAATCGCCGAGGAATTCGGAAGTGCTGCTGCCGGCCTCGCCGTCTAGCAGGCGTGGCGTTTTCGATCTGTCGCCACAGCAACGTCGCTCAGCCGTATTCACGTCTTCCCCCAATGATAGGTGCGACGACGTGTATTCTAGTTACCTAAGCGGCGGTTGCCACAGAAACGCTGAAACTTCATCGGAAGGTTTCCGCCCACTTCAGCAAACGCCCACTCCGCAAAGCCCTTGTTACAAACAACTGGAAGAATCCAGCAACACCACTCCCGATTTCAGCCCGCAAGATTGGAACAAGAAAGAAGTGACCACGACGACCATCAGCATAACTTACAAAAGCCCACCGCGCTCCATCGATTCCAGTCCGGTCAAGAACAATCCCGCCAATGCCGTGTACGAAAACGTGATCGAAAAAGCGGTCATCCCGACGTCGACGGCTTCGCTGCCCAATCAAGAAGCCTCCCAGCCAGTCATCGCGAAAGACAGACCCAAGTCGCTCAGCGCCCTGGAAGACCTTGACGTGACGCTGAAGCAGCAGAATTTCAGCTCGAACGCCGTCTGTGATACTTCCGAAAACATCTCGTTGAGCGGCGATTTTTCGAACATACTCAGCTCGGCACGTTCGTCCCGCTCCAACATCCAGTACACGCCCAGTTTGAGCTCGTACCAGCACATCGCCGACGATTCGGAAGAAGTCCAGAACACCCTGGGCAGCTCCACCGAGCTAAGCATCACTAGTCAAACGTCCATGAGCTTAGCCCTCAATTCCACGCCGACGCTCAGTCCGAGGGACTTCAACATGTCCAAGGAGGATCTGGACGAGTACCACGACCGAGGAAACTCGAGGGAAGATCTGGATTACTCCTCTAACTGCGTGGGAAGTTCCAGGGAAGATTTGGACTTTTCGGGACGGAAGGAGCTGCCCAGGGATTTCCGGAACGCTTCGCGATTTCGCATTCGGGAGTTCAACGGCAGTTCGTTGGGTAGCTCGCGCGAAGACCTGGTGGAGTTCGAGAGCGAGCTCAGAGACGAGTCTAAAAGCAGGTTCAAAGATGAATTTGAAGGCGAGTTCAAAGAGGAATTCAAAGGCGAGTTCAAAGATGAGTGTAAACGCGAGTTCAAAGATGAGTTCAAAGACGAGTTTCGCATGGAAGACGACGGTATGAGTGCGACGAAAGAATTTGAAGACTTGAGAGTTGAAGATGGGTACGGCAACAAAGATTGTACGAGTAAAGAGGACGTGAATTTGATCGACTTCAGTCCGGTGATTGAGGAAAGGGAGAAGAGGAAGGAAGAGTTTGATGATTCGGTGTATCAGCAGGTGAAGTTTTTCCGGAGGAGTGTTCACGAAATCAATGAGCTTCTGGAGTTGGGTGGGGAAGCAAGTTCTTCCGTTGAAAACGTTGATTGTGAACAGCTGCAACGAAATCAACCGCAACAATCACAGCAGCAGGAGTTGCAAATGGTAGAGAAGAAAGAAGAGCAAGTGGAGCAAGAATTGGAAGAGGACGAGATCAATTACGATTCGTTGGAGGCAGAGAACGTCCACGTTTATGAAAATTTGAATCTGGTGAGTTGTTGAAAAAATTTCTACATTGTTTTAATACTTTGTCCCATAAAGCATTTGAGCTGTCTTTAGTAGCACCGTTTTACTTTTCGAGTTGAGTCCTTGTATGCACTATTATTTGGGCGCCACCACGCTTTAGAGGCCGTCCTGGACGAAGGGGTGCATTGCCGACGAAGTTGTTGAGGCATAGGCCACTGCCACCTAATTTCCCTCATCGGGAGTGAGCACTGCTCCAACTCGCAAGTCTAGACGCGTCCGTCTGTAGTATGAAAAATCTTTTGGCGAAGTCCGGAGAAGTCAAAATAGTCTACTCTTTTCTGTTTAAACTCACAGTTTGGCAGTACCGTTTTTAGTTTCCCTTGCAGCGTTTCGAGTTCACTTGTTGCAGCCTGCTAAGTGGTGGTAGCTTTGACCGAAACACAGCTAGAGGGTCTGTATCCCCGCAGCAAGCCTTCCCTTCACCTAGTTGCATAGCTCCGACCTGCTCATTCGGCATCGATGCACGAGCCAGGGACAGCTTATCGAAGTAATAAGCGCTTAGAAATTAGCTTGCACTAGTCGACTGAGAGATGGAGAACTGCGAGGTGTTGTTCGGGCGCCACCACGCTGTAGGGGCCGTCCTGGCCGAAGGAGTGCTTTGGCGATTCGGATGGAAGGGCGACAAGACGGGCAGCTTCGTAGGTCAAACTGAAATCGCACATAAGGTAGTTATTTGAACAGGCGCAGGCGCAGTCGAGATCGTCGCAAGAACCAAGAGCAAGTTGATGAAGCTCAATCGCCTCAAAATTAGCTCAAACTTGTCAGCTGGAAAACGGAGTCTCCGTGTGTTGTTCGGGCGCTAGCTGAAATAAGGAGTCTCCCTGTTTTGTTCAAGCGCCACCACGCTTCAGGGGGCGTCCTGGCCGAAGGGCTGTATCGGCCTGGGCGCTTCGGATGGAAGCGACAAAAATCGGAGTTCAAACTGGAATCACATAAGTGGCAGTTATTCGATATTGATCAGGTGTCAAAATGCAGGCCAAAACCGGCTCTGCATGGCAGCGGCACACTAAAATTTGAAGCAGGCAAAACTAAATTCAGTTCAGGGTGATCAAACAATAAACAAGGTTTTAACGCAATCTACAGAATAAAGTGAGGTTATGCCAATCACGGCGCCTAATTTGACAAACTTTTGTGCTCAAAGTTCTATGACCAGTGACGTGCCGTGAAAGCGTAGCGTACAAAAAGCGATAGCAACATTAAACTGTTCGCTGTGCATAACAAGATTAGGAGAAAATTGTGCTTTGACCTATAAAAGCAGGAACTCGTCTTCTAGCTGTTTTCCGCAGCGGTGTCATTTGACACGGCAAAAGGGTGCTGGTGCTACACGAACGCGTCTAAAAGGGCTAGAAAAACTTGAAATATTGAATACCCGGTGCCTCCACCATGTCACGAACTGGTATAACGTTCGCTCAAGGGCATCGCTTAGCTTACCACACATGTTATAATGCTGTCCTCTGGCGGTGAGAGGGTAGGGAATGCGTCCCTCACAGAATACTGGTTGATTCACATTGAAAGCAAGGCCCAAGGCAGACCACCTCGCGGGAGAAGTGATAGCTCCCCGTGTCGAAGCAGTGCCGCCGTCCCAAAGAGGCTACCTAATAATTACTCCGAATCAGATCAGCACCAAGCCAAGCAAACCCCTACATTGCTGCGGTCCGTTGTCGGAGAGATGGGCGCCACCACGCTCCAGAAGGCGTCCTGGCCAAAGGAATGTATAGAAGTGGGAACTTAGAATAAAAGAACGACAAAACGGGCTGATATCAAACTGGAATGCCAGCGATAACACCCGGCTGTCGGCGATTTTCATTCAACTGATGATTCAGGCGCTTCTCGATGTATAATTGAGAATTCAACTATATCTCAGCTCAAAGGTTCAAGTTCGCAATCGAATAACAGGTGCTTCCAATTGGCTTTGTTCTTCTTTCTCTATGCGGTCAACCCTTTTTCAGGTTAGACAAGCATTAGTTAGTGCGTTGAAATGTAAGCCCAAGAAGTGAGATTTAGATGCGTGAAAATGGGCTAAATCAGGTGTGGGATTGCGAAATAAACAAACAGCGCTTGACGTCAGGAGCGTACGACGAACGCTCTAGCTTCACAAAGAATGTGAGAAGGTGGCACCATCAGCTGTGCTAAACAAAAGCAACAATTGGTCACCGACCAAAAGGGGTAATCAACAGGTGGTTCCCGACGACAAGACGGACTTGACGAGACCCGTCTGGAAAGATGCTCACTTAAATTGCTGTAATTATGGAAATCAAAGGCGCCAGAAATTTCCCACACGAAATCTGAAAAGCCAAGTCATTTGAAGCTATCTGATACATGAGGCGAACTGAAGTTTCCTTCGAGTAATGGCTTTAACAATCAAAGACCCAAAGGGTCATCTCATGACTACAACACCTATATGAACAAACCACAAACCTATTACCTAGTTGAAAGGTATTGTGTAAACTGACGGCATAAGAATGTATTGTGAAGCGACAAAACTAGGAATTATTGCAATTGTGAACATCTTCAGTGCTAACTCTTTCAATTAATAACCCTTTGCCAGGGGAACTCCATCAATTTCGAATTTGCCATGCTGTTGAAAATGCAATTGAACGCGTGTGAACTATTGCTAAAGAAGGCGATAACTCATTACAGAGATTAAACACAACGTGGGGGGGTCGAGTGCCATATGCGAGTGCCGATCGGTACAATATCTATGGAAAGCTCTCAAAACTTGTTAAATTCAGTCTTTTCTTGCAAATTTCACATGTACCAACCTTGGGTTTGAAAAATCACTCACGTTTCAATTTCCAATTTCCAGAGCGCAGAAACCACCCCCGATCCAATCACAAGTCAATATCAAGGCCTAGTCTATGAAAACGTCAATTTCAATCAAGAAGCTGCAGTAACGAGCCATCTGGTCGAAATGTCTGGTGATGAAGAACCAACAGCGGCAAGCGCAGTGCTGCCAACAGAAAACAACCTGAATCACCATCATCATCGCCAGCATTCATCCGGAATCTGTTCGGATCGAGTCGAAAGTCCCAAAAGTGATCTGCTCGCCGTTTCCGATTTGAACTTCGACAGCCGGAACGACCACAGAAGCGGCAGGAGGAGTTCAAATTCTGAAACGAGGAGTCTGCTGAAAGAAAAGACCAATTACACCGACGAAGATGCCGGCAGGACCAATCACGCTAACGAAGGTGCGGACAGAGAAAGCCGGAAAGGAGCCGCCAACAAGAGAGAGGAGAAAGTCTGCGTTAAAGAGCTGACCAGTCGATTCGAGCAGCCGCAAAAACCGCCAAAGAGATTCTACGAAAAAGACAGCCTGCCGCCGTGTTTGCGGGCCCGCAACCTGAAGAACCAGCTGAAAACGCGCTCGTTGGACGAGGAAGAGTTCAAAAAAGAGTTTGGCGATTGCTTGCGCCGCAAATCCCTCGACGAAAGCCTCGGCTACAAGACGAACTCGCTGCCGAAGACGCTGAACCCGCCCAAGATCCTTCCGATGAGCGACGACAAGCTCAACGCGATCCTGCACATGGCCCACAGCTCCGAGAACCTGAACCTGAGCTCGGAAGAAGAGCTGAAGAAGCGCGAGCGGATCGAAAAGTACAAAGAAGAAAGGCGGAAGTTTCTGAGCGAAAAGTACCGATCGGAGAGCTTCAAGGAGGACAAGGACGTGCTGCTGAGCAAGCTGAAGGTGTTCAAGGCACCGTCGCCGGCGCCACCGACATCGCCACCAGCACCAACACCAGTACCAACAACACCGCCACCCAAAGAAACACCCGAAGCACCGCTGGTGGTGGATTTCAAATCGAGGGCCAAAGTATTCGGTGAAGTCGGGACGAACAAGAATAAGACTGTGAACAAGAGAGCTGTTGTCGAGAACAATTCCAAGAGTGAAAGCGGTGAAGATTTCATACGGAAAAAGTACCCCATCGCAGGAGGAGGCGGGGGTAGAGGCGGAGGAGGTGGAGGAAGAGGAGGCGTGCAAGAAGAAGAGAAAAGGAGGCACACCTACGAAAGCAGGGACAGAGACAAGGACAATGTCGGAGGACTGAGGAGGGTGTCTGTGGATAGCAAAAGCCCAAGGTTTGTTCCCATTGTTCATCGTTTATTGAACTTTGTGATTGATTCAAGTTTTGTTTGCAGAAAAGAAAAATCGCCGTCGCATCATCCGAGCTATTGCATCAAAGACATGAAGGCGATCTTCGAATCAAAATCCAAACCTTAGGTATATTTAGAACAAAATTGACACCATTTTTCTTCTCTCCATTGTTCGGTTCTGGCCTGAAAACGATGGTTGTTCTGCTGGGGCCTAAAAAGTGAAATAGTTTACTGCTCTTTATCCAAATCTTCTTCTATACCTGATAGTCGCGTGCGCCTTTTTATATGATCATATCCATCTTCAGTGATTTTTTTTTATTTTTACTATCATACCTACATAGAAATACCTATAATACTTATTTTTATATAACGTGAACTTTAAAAAAAAAACTAACGTTTTATTTAAGTTTTCCATGTGATATAGTGAATCATCATCTCTTCTGCTCTTTTGTTAATTTTTGTTATTCCTTCAAGGTTTTGATGTATAAATAATACTACTAGACTGATTTTTTTTTATGATAAAGAAAAGAATATCTAGTGACAATAATAATGTGTATGATACACAGTATTAGCGCACTTTTTTTGTTGTGTTACATGATTGTAAAATTATTACTATTAATCTGTTTTTTTCACTCGTAATTATCGAATAGTTATTTATTTACTTTTATCATGATGTAAATAGTGTAATATGGCTTTCAATCATTATTATTATGATATAAAAGAGCGAATTATGTTGAATAATAATAAATTATATATTACTTGATTGTGTTCCTTTGGATCAGTGGTTTCTAATTGGTAGTAGATCCCTTCACTTAAAAAAAAGTTTCTCATGCAGTGAAAGGAGTGTTTCCCGCCGAAATGGGGTGAAATTTTGGGTCAGTCCAAATATGGAGCTTTCCTTGAAAACCAGGCACGTACTGGCCCAATTTGTAGGGCTCCACTCAAGATCCAGGGCGCCTCTAGCGTATGTAGGCGCAGCAAATGCTTGAAATTCTAAGCCGACCTGGCCGTGACACTTCATTTGAAAATCAATTAAAAAACAGGGTTGAACTGGGCCAAATTATTGGGGCCCGAAAAAAAGGGCGTGGGTACAATCCCACTTCTGAAAAATTGTCACAAGCGACATTTTCAGTACACCCTTACAGCAAAACAGCCCGAATCATGTGTTCGAATGGCGTTTTTTGGGTCCGAAATTTTGGACTGATCCAACCCTGTTTTTTAAATAAAAAATGAGTCCGCACTCAGCCCAACATTCAAAATTCATAGCGTCCGAGACCGCCGTTCCGTCTCACGGCCTTCAGCGACGGCGCCAGCATTTCTTGAACGGGTGGGCACAAAAAGGCACACTATTCAGGGAGGTGGGCACTCATCTTGTACATGTTTAACCTCCTACCCTCCAAACAACTTTTTCTAGATAAAAAAACAGTCAAGGGCAATAGTTTTGTTCTAAAACAAAAAAACAACGAGATACATTCGTATTTTAGGTTGTTTTCATCAATATCTACTGAATTATGCAAAATTATTCAGGTTGTGTGGTATATTAACATTTTTCGAAACATTTTCTGAGAAATCGGGTGGCACACGGGTGGGCACCTATGATTTTAGGGGAGGCACGTGCCCACCCTGGCCACCCCCTGGCGCCGTCGCTGACGGCCTTACTTTAATTTCCATGCTTTAACAAGAGAAATAGTGATGAAGCCGTTGAACTGAGAGAAGTTGACATCAGCATTCGGGCTGGCGATTCAAAGGAACTGAATGCCTATCCCTAATTTTGCTTTTGGTCGCCAGATGTCGCCAGTCAAGTGATCTTAGAATGTACACAGCGGGTATCTTGCTTCATATGAGGCAGATACGGGCATCTAACTTCACCGAATTTGACATGTAATTTGAATTTCTTGTTAGTTTAATACGTATTTAATTAAAATAAGAAGTATACAATAATACTTTTTTATACTATATCATTTTCTTCATTGGAACTGTCAGTCCATTTCAGAACTTGCGTCTTCTATTAGCTTTGGGTGTGCTAGTGGCAGGGCCGCCTTTTCCATCAGGCCGCCCGAAAGATACACCCGACTTGTCATTGTCGTCCTCGGTAGTGTCGCCCTCTAGTAGCAAATTTGATCTGTGTGTGTGAAGAAAAACAAGTCATTTTATACTTTCGTTCTGCTAGTTCAGACAGATTTTTCTGGAATTCTTACTGTGTTCTATTTTGGCTTCCGAGGTTGGAACTTTGGGATGACGATCGTCTTTTGGAACAAAAAAAATTTTAGGTTAGTGTTTAAATTCAAAAAAAAATGGGGGCAGGTGCCGACATTTTTCTCCCAGATGGCGCTGAAGTGGCTGGAGTAATTTTGTAGCAAACCGGGCTAGTCCAACCCTGTGCCTTATGTTTTACTTTTTTAGTTTTACCGCCTAAGGGTTAGTATCGATGTGACTGTTGAATTATATTCCGAAATAAGGAAAGAGAGAGAGAATTAATTTTGGTTTGAAAATTGGCCTGGTTTTAAATATTCGCAAGGACCGAAAAGTTGTGAATCATGTTGGGTAAGAAACTAGTAAAATGTCACGTCCGCTTGACTCATTTTCGAGGTAATCTAGACTTATCGACCCGTTTGCAAAACAGCCTAATACACCCTTTTCGTTTTAAGGCCATCTTAGCGCAAGCGTCGGCAGGGTGGTACAAATTCTGACAGACGACAGTTAATGGCGAAACAACAGAAATTTCAGCTGTGTTTTGACACATATTTTTAAGGTTATGTCATTTCAGAACGCGATTTGCTTAGAAAAGCAGCTTCCTTACTAACCCTGCACTGCAGAAGGACCTTACATGGTAATTCCATGCTCTCATCGTCCTAACAAGCCCAACTGGAAAACAAATTGTCAACACATCTACTGTTCCAAATGTTCGTATCAATATTTTTGTAGGAGTCGAACAGTAATCAAAATTGAAGCTCGAATAGAAAATATTAAAATACTCCATATCTCTCTCCCTATCTCCTATCCCTACTTACGTCATGTGCACGAGCCATGACGAATGAACTCCAAATTGGCGTCGTGACAGTTGTTGCATTACTCTCTTACATCATCAAACGTCACAGCGACAGCTGAGTTTTGTTTTTGTTCACTTAATTAATTCTTACAGGCCACGTGGATGGCTACAATTGTAAATACTTTCAATACTAGTTTGTGATGGTAAACCTATGCAGTATTGTACTTATTATTATTAATTTAGCTTATTTGAATATATAATGTCTGTTTTGAAAATTTCTTGTTTACCTGACCACCCTTCACACGGAACCAGGTGAAAAGCTGGAGGTTTCTGATCGATTCAAATACCTCGTCTGCCGGACTCATCTAAGCGCCTCCCCGAAGAGTTAAAGCCAGAAATAGATAAGCTAAAATGCACGCTACCCCAACCAAGATTAAAACTCTAAGATGTACCCAGATGGTCTGTTCCCCTCCCCCTATGGATCTGTCTCTCCATATAAAATAACTGAGCCAGTAGTGGCAGTTCACGTTACTACCCTCAGGATTAAGCACACCCCTATTCTGAATGACCATACAGGGTCATCTGCTATAGTTCCCCCAAGCAGTATACAGGGTGGTCCAGGTTATAGTAGCAATAATTCACCATTCGATAGTCCATCGAAAACTAAGTCGACATGCATAATTTAATTTTTTTCTAAAACGCTTCCTAAGAGAGATACAGCCCTTCAAAGTTCAGTTTTTGAAATCTTTTTTTTGCAATAACTCTCAGTCATCAAAGCGATTTCAACCAAATTTGACATAGATAACTTTTGTCAAAATTGTCCAGTGGCGTAGATACCAGGGGATTGTTCAACTTCTCCCACCCGATTTTCTACGCTACTGGATATTTTTGAAAAATAATTTTTTTTTTGAACTCCTTGTTCAATTTAGAAAAAAAAGTTACTTCTGTAAAATTTTGATTAGAGGCTCAATTTTTAAGATATTTGGGTTTCAAACTTTGGAAAACATCTCGAAATCGCCACTTTCCAGAGCCCAAATTGTCTTTTCTCTGAAAACGCCTCGTTTCTTAACTAAAAATGGCAATAAATCAACTTAAACGACCTAGAAATTTTTTTCCAGTTGAGGAATCATGAGTTTTCTTGGATTTTAGCAGTGCCGTAACTAGGGCGTGGCGGAGGTGGCATTTGCCACAGGCGCAAAAATTCCAGGGGCGCAAAATTCGGCTTGGGTAATACTTTTTACTATTTTTTTTCAATCTTCATTTCAAATTTTTTCCTGACCCTATATCTACTTCTACCTACAACTTCACTAACTTTCTAAATGAAACAATCAAAAGCGGCTTTTTCTACCACCTTTTCATGACATGATCCAAAACAGCCATAAAACGGATAAAATTGAAGAGCACGGCGCTACAGGAAGTAGCATGCTGAGGATGAGGCAGCGCTCGCGCTCGGCGCTCGGCGCCCTCCGCCAACGCCGGTCAGCCTAGGTGCTTTTCGAGCTCCAGCCTTACTATTACCGCATGTATTTACTTGCAATTTGCACCAAATGAATACAAGAGCGCCGAACCAGTCTGAGATGAGGCCTCTCTATATTTTGCGAAAAAATTTCATCTCAAATGCAGCAACTGAGGCTTGTCAAGTCGTATTTGCGCCCTTTGTCGGCCAAAAAAGATTAACAAAGATATCATCTCTACTTTCAATCGATGAAACAGCTACGTCAAGCTTGAATTTTGTGGAATTATAGGCATATTTTTTTAATCGAAATCTAGAAAAGTTCAGCTTGGTGGTTGAAGTTTCAAGATTTTTCTCATTTCCCATTTTTTTTTCGTCATAAAATTTATCTCCAATTACTCACTTGGGTATTTGAAAATGGGGAAGCAACGTGCATCTTTTTCCATTTTGATTATAAATCGAGTTATAAATATTTTGTCAATAACTTGACAAGTTTTGTTTTGTTGCTCAATTTTCAACTTTATTATCCTATAGTATCGTGTCCTATAGGTACTGGTACTATTAGTATTCTGTTAACTTATTTGTGTGAAAAGATTATCGCTTTGTCTCAATGTTTTTATTTCTGGATTGGGAAGATTCTTTTGCTTGACTGCAAAAGAATGGACGGCCGGGAGTTAGAAAAATTCTTCTAGGAGCCGAATGAGTTTATTCACCTATTTTTCATGAAAGATTTTAAAAATATGTTTTTCTAGGAGCCGAATGAGTTTATTATTGATTTCACCAATTTTTTATGAAAGATCGAGTGAAAGATTTTAAAAATATGATAATCATCTTATTGGCCATTTTTCATTTTTTTTTATAGATAATTGTGTTCTCATTGTCATCAAAAATCTGGAGGGGGAGAAAATGGAAGCTTCCGGCCTAAATTTGCGATATTAGCATTATTATTATTATCTGAGAAAATTTTCGCCTCCGGCGCTCTAGCCAAGCCTGGCCCCCTTGGGTTGTTTACTTCCTTGGGGCGCTCAATTGCTACATTGCCACAGGCGCCAACAAGCCTAGTTACGGCACTGGATTTTAGTTTTTAGGCCTTTGAAAGTCGCGATTTCGAGGTGTTTCCCAAAGTTTCAAACCCAAATATCTCGGAAATGAAGCCTCTAATCAAAATTTACAAGAGTAACTTTTTTTTCTAAATTGAACAAGGAATTTAAAAAAATGATAATTTTCCAAAAATATCCAGTACCGTAGAAAATGGGGTGAGAGAAGTTGAGCAATCCCCCGGTATCTACGCCACTGGACAATTTTGACAAAAGTTATCTACGTCAAGTGATGGGTATTTATTTCATGAGTATTTGTACCAAATTTGGTGAAAATCGCTTTGATTACTTGAGAGTTATTGCAAAAAGATGATTTTAAAAACTGAACTTTGAAGGGCTATATCTCCCTTAGGAAGCGTTTTGGAGAAAAATTAAATTATGCATGTCGACCTAGTTCTTGATGAACCATCAAATGGTGAATTATTGCTACTATAACCTGGACCATTCTGTATAAGGTACAGGAACTCGCAATACTGATTATCATTTATACCTATATTCATGTGTTTCAATTGTGTTAGTTTATTTTGAACATCAACCACCCCAGGTTTTACAATTGGTGGTATTTTCATATCATTTAATACCTTGGAAATGTCCTTTGACTTATTTCCATTGCGTCTTCAGTTTTCGCTCATATTATATTTTAATCAACATCTCCTATACATTGGTGTTACAAATGACGATCAGTGCTGGGATTTTTTCTAGTTGATAAATTTATATATATTTTCAATAAAGGGGTAAACCACCCCTAAACCTCGCTTGTTACAAATGGTGATTTGCGGTGAGATTTCTGTTCATGTTTTGATACTTTATATTTTTGATACGTAGCAAAAAGCTATAAAGGGTGTTTCGAAATTACGGTTACAAACTTTTAGGGGAGATTCTCCATCAAAAATGAACCAGGAAAAAATATAACTTTGATGTCCTAAAATGCTCCGTTACAAAGATACAGGGTGTTCAAGTTCACTTTTTTAAATCAATTTTTTGACATAACTTTTGAACCGTTGAACTGGTTTTGTTCAAATTTTGAACAAAGTTAACCAGAATAGGTCTCTATCGAATAATAGCAACGTGTTTAAAAAACAAAGTTCAGGGGCGTGGATAATGGAGGGTGTCTTCATATTTCCCCCCCTATTTTTCACCCCCCTAGCTATTTTTCGAAATTGTTTTAATTTTTGGATTCTACGTTCAATTTGGAGAAAAAAGTTACTCTTGCAAAATTTTAATTAGAGGCTTCGTTTTTGAGATATCTGGGTTTGAAACTTTGGAAAACATCTCGAAGTTGCCACTTTCAAAGGCCTAAAAATTAGAATCTAAAAAAACTCATGATTTCTCAGCAGAAACAGGTTCTCTAGAAATTCTGAGTTAATCAACCATCATTCTTCCTGAAAAACGGGAAGTTTTCAGGGAAAAAAGAATTAGGCTCAATAAAAGTGGCGATTTCGAGATGTCTTCCAAAGTTTCAAACCCAAATATCTCAAAAATAAAGCCTCCAATCAAAATTTTGCGGAAGTAACTTTTTTTTTTAAATTGGACGTAGAATCCAAAAATTAGAATAATTTGGAAAAATTGCTAGGGAGGTAAAAAAATAGGGGGGAAATATGGAGACACCCCCCATTATCTACGCCCCTGAATTTTGTTTTCCAAACACGTTGCTATTATTCGATAGAGATCTATTCTTGTTGACTTTGTTCCAAATTTGAACAAACTCAGTTCAACGATTCAAAAGTTATGTCAAAAAATCGATTTTTAAAAGTCAACTTGAACACCCTGTATCTTTTTAACGGAGCATTTTAGGACATCGAAGTTATATTTTTTCCTGATCCATTTTTGATGGAGAATCTCCCCTAGAAGTTTGTAACCGTAATTGCGAAACACCCTGTATATTTAACTGAACCCTCATCCCCTAGGTTTTACAATTTAAATTTTACGGTATTATTGAACGGCTGGAATTCGTCATACCTGTGCCATGTAGGCAGTTGCGTGCGATTGTAATGATGTCATCGTGAACCGAAAAAAACGTTTCTAGTTTCCAGAAAAATTTCAACTGAAATAATATGGTCAATGCGAGACGTGTCGATAATTTTCATTTCTAACCTCTATAACAATGACAGGCACGTGACAGGCTGACAGGTACATTGGTGAGATCAAAGGCCCTTTCGTTTTCGGACAGGAGCTGCTCCTGGTAGATCACTGGACAGAGAAGGTAGAAACATACACCAATCACGGCCCAGCTGGATCTACTTTCTTTGTCTAGTGATCTGCCCGGAGCAGCTCCCGCTGGCAAAACGAAAGCGGCTCAATTTGACGACTTTGACACTGATGACATTTGAATGTCAATTTTGAATTACTCCAGCCACACTAGCGCCCTCTGAAAAACTGTCAGTATTTGCCCCCCTCCCATTACAGGTTTCTGTAATTCCGTCGGCTTCATTACAGAAAACTGCAATGTCTCGGGGATTGCTGGTGAAGAAATCGATCTTGGTGAGTTGCTTGACGATCACCTTCTCTTTTCTTCACGTATCATGGTGTGACGCAGCCTCTGGTGCGGTTCCGTATCGTGGAACAGTGATTTTTCTTGCACCAACTTAGACTTGCGCGATTGTTTCGATTGTCGCGATTGCCGCGATTTATTGTCGTCGTCTCCCGTGGTGCTTTTGTAAAGCGAATTGTTCCTGGGATCGTCCCCTGCCGATCGGTAAAGGGTGCCATCCGGATCTTGACCTTCATCCCTGATTGCCGAAAAAATATTTTGTTCAATAATAATGACCATTGCTTACAAAAAACCTGGTCAAGTACTCGGAATGAAATTTTAATTGTTCGGTTCGTTCGCTCACCTGGAGTAGTACCTGGTCGAATCCGGTCCGGTCCTGTAGCGAATCATGAAATCATTCAATTCAAACGCCTTGTTTTGAACATTGTGACTTACTCTTCTTGTTGCGACGGTGTGATCTTAGCGGGAGAATCACTACGTCTTCCTTCGTCCCTTGACGGTTTTTTTTCATCCTTTGACGGCCTTCCTTCATCTCTTGACGGTCTTCCATCATCCTTTGACGGCCGTCCATCATCCCTTGACGGCCTTTCATCATCCCTTGGCGGTCTTCCTTTGGAAGTCAGAAATTACTTCATTCAGTGAAACGATTGAAATTCATTAATTGATAATGAAATGAAGTTTGATAACAGATACGATGTGTTTACGACAAGCGGGTAGCTGTTGCGGTGATGTTTGATGCACATTACCGGACGTTATTAAGTTGAAGCGAAAAGCTTTAGCACAATGCTTTAGCGTTAAAATTAAGTGAGACGTGAGGACACGAATCTATTCACCTCTTCCGCTAGAACTCCCATCCGTCGTTGGATCTGTAGAACGCCTTGACGACGAACCGGAGTTTCCAGAATTTCTAATTTTTTCAGTGGAATATTCATTTAAAGATTATTGGATATATTTTCTCAATTTGAAATCGACATACCTTGATTGGCTGCCGTATTCAGAACTCGAATCTTCAGCACACGAGTTGTCGCATGATTCTTTGTTGGCACAAAAAATTATTTGAAAAATCATAAAAAAACGCATTATTGATTGAAAACATACTTTTCTGCCTGGAAGCACGGATTTTATAGCAGATGAACGTGGAACCAAGCAGGAACCATAAACAAATCGTCGTTATCAGCGCCAACAGCACCATGTTCATTTTCGTCATTTTTTTGTTTTCGAAAATGTTCTGGAATTTTCAATTTTAGTCGAGCATTCAAAACTTTTGTCAAAGAAATTTTACAGATGGTATCGAACGTCCCGCCAAGTCTCCTGTAGCTGCTCCTGATACATCCCTCAGATCATTATCGCTCTCCATTTCAATCCGTCCTTGCTTAACTCCTGAAAATTACGAGTCATGAATGGTTTTTTTCGATGGCATAGCTGGCACGATAGGAATAATTCAAAAATTTTCTCAGGAATGAATAGCATTCTTGAATAGCTTTTCGGAGAGGTGTCACTCGATTGGGCTGTAACGGTGTTTTGGATTGGTCAAAATGTCACCAATGTCAATTTTCAGAGTAAAAGTAGTTTAGTGGATAAAATTGTCAAGAAAAGTGTTCTCGAAAAAAATTGCTTTTTTCCATAAGTTTTTCGAAGAGGTATCACTCGATTGGGTTGTAAAGGTTCTCTGAAATGGTCAAAATGTCACTAATGTCAAAGCTCACTGCCCCAGTAGTGCAACAAGCAAAATTTTCGAAAAAGTGATTACCTACAGAGCAAATAGCATTTTTCAAGAGCTTTTCGGGAAGACGTCAGTCGATTGGGTTATGACGTTTATTGGAACAGTCGAAATGTCACTAGTGTCAAATTTTACTTCATCAGTAGCGAAATAGTCAAGAATTGAAAAAGTGATCCCGGAACAAATCGCATTTTTGAAGAGCTTTTTGGGGAGGTGTCGTTCGATTGAGTTTAAACGTTCTCTGGAATAGTCAAAATGTCACTTATGTCAAAGCTCACTGTCCCACTAGTGCAACAATCAAAATTTAAAAAAAAGTGATTACAGAGCAAATAGCGTTTTTCAAGAGCTTTCCGGGAAGACGTCACTCGATTGGGTTGTGACATTTATTGAAGGAGTCAAAATCTCGGTCAAAATGTCACTAGTGTCAAATTTTACTTAATCAGTAGCAAAATAGTCAAAAAATTGAAAAGTGATCCCGGAACAAATCGCATTTCTGAAGAGCTTTTCGGGGAGGTGGCGCTCGATTGACTTCAAACGTTCTCTGGAATAGTCAAAATGTCACTTATGTCAAACTTCACTGTCGCAGTAGTGAAATATCTGAAATAGTCAAGATATCGAATAATGTGATCTCGAAGCAAATAGTGCTTTTGAGAGCTGTTTGGACATGACTTGATTTGTTTATGACGTTTTTTTAATAATCAGAATGTCACTTGTGCCAAACTCCATTGTGATAGTAATATAACTGAAATAATCAGAATTCCAAAGAACTTTTCTCGAAGCAAATCGTATTTTTGGAGAACTTTTCGAATGTGTCAGTCGATAGAGTTTTAAGGTTTTCTGAAATAGTCAAAATGCCACTAACGTCAGTTCACTGTCCCTGTAGTGCAATAGTCTAAATTTTCTGAAAAGTGATTACAGAGCAAATGATATTTTTGAAGAGCTTTTCGGGAAGATGTCACTTGATTGGGTTGTAAAGTTTTGAAATAGTCAAATGTCACTAGTGTCAAATTCCACTCTATCAGTAGTAAAATGGTCAAAAATTGAAAAAAGTAATCTAGAGGCAAATCGCATTTTTGAAGTGCTTTCCGGGAAGACGTCACTCGATTGGGTTGCGAGTTGCGACGTTTATTGAAGCAGTCAAAATGTCACTAGTGTCAAATTTTACTTCATCAGTAGCAAAATAGTCAAAAAATTGAAAAGTGATCCCAGAACAAATCGCATTTCTGAAGAGCTTTTCGGGGAGGTGGCGCTCGATTGATTTTAAACGTTCTCTGGAATAGTCAAAATGTCACTTATGTCAAACTTCACTGTGGCAGTAATGAAATATCTGAAATAGTCAAGATATCGAAAAATGTGATCTCGAAGCAAATAGTGCTTTTGAAGAGCTGTTTTGACATGACTTGATTTGTTTGTGACGTTTTTTCAATAATCAGAATGTCACTTGTGTCAAACTCGATTGTGATAGATATAACTGAAATAATCAGATTTCCAAAGAACTTTTCTCGAAGCAAATGGTATTTTTGAAGAACTTTTCGAATGTGTCAGTCGATAGTTTTAAGGTTTTCTGAAATAGTCAAAATGTCACTAACGTCAGTTCACTGCCCCTGTAGTAGTGGGGACGGTACGCGACGAAAATCCCTCGGATACTGCACTTTTGAGTAGAGTTATGAAACTTGGCACATAGTTTCTAGGGACCATAGGAAGAAATTTCGCCCGATGTTCCCAGAAAAATTTTCGACGGAATCCGTTATATAGGCTCTTTTTTCCAAAATGGCGTCCAAATTTTGAAAATTGGCGATTGGTCGTACAGTGGCGCGCAAAGTATCAATTCCTAACATTTTGACCATAAAGAGTTGATTCAAGCCACCCCTGATTTGATCCGTCTGATATTTTGGCCATTTGGGCCTTTTTTCCAAAATGGCAGCCAAACTTCGAGAGTTGGAATTTGGTCGTATAGTGGCCTGCGAGGCATCAATCCTGGACATTTCGACCATGACAAGTCGATTTAAGGCTACCCCGACTCTGCCCAACCTAAATTTTGACCTTAATACTCAATAATTATAGTGCTGATTTAGATTTTTTTCTTATCTTGAGAAGGGTTGTGAAAAACCCGAGGGAAAACCACTTCTTGGGCTTTCTGTGTGTCCAACATGTGAGTAATCCGGAGAGCAGAATCACTACATTTTTCCGAAGAAATGAAAGGCTCTCCCCAGTGGCAAAACCTATTTCACGCATGTATAAAACTGTGACAACCATCAAAAACGTCGAAAGTACATACCTGCATACCAACTGCAAGTTGTTTCAGAATATTTTCATCAGTTCAGAAGAAATTTGGCATGTTGATTAGGAATAAATTCTTGCAAGGTTTGATTTTCTGCATGAGAGAGCGTCCCACTGATGTAGAGCATCTGAGTTGACTGTGCGCTGATAAGGGGTGCAATTTATTTGGAAATTTGCACGTTTGCACGAAGTATCAATTCGTTACATTTTGACTATGACGAGTTGATTCAAACCACCTCTGACTCGATTCGGCTGATATTTGGGCCATTGAGGCCTTCTTTCCAAGATGGCAGCCAAACCTCGAAAATCGGCAGGTAGTCGTATAGGGGCACACAAGGTATCCATTCCTGGACATTTCGACCATTGCGAGTCGATTAATATCATTCCCGACTCGACTTGATTTAAATTTTGGCCTCAATCCCCATTTATAGTCCTGTCCTCCTGTTAGTGAAGATCTCGTGGCATCAAAACCGCAAGAAATTTCGAATTGCAAGTTGTTTGAATATGTACCTACGGAAAGGGATCGAGATGAGCGGTTTTTGCAGATTTATACGTCGATAAGAGTTGTATTTGAAGATATTTGAGCAGAAGACAATAACAATGTACCTCTTATTGGATCGTAGTACTGTTTATAAAAATTTCTGCAAGTTTCTAGTGTGTCCAAGGCACAAAGATCTCTCCTATAGGTCTTAGTTTGTCCCATGTAACACATTTTTGGCAAAAAATGTAGGTATAGTTTTAGATTTTTTGAACTTATAGCCGTAAAGTCCCTCATTATTAAAACCTCTTCCTAAATCCTGAATCGCGATCGGATTTTTCAGTGTCTATGACAGGAAGAATATTATACCTTCGAGAAAAGCATTACAGCTTCAGCGCTTTATGTTCATAGTTCTTTCCCAACCTTGGTATATGTAAGTGACAAAACGAGTATAATGCAACATGTAGAAATTGGATCACCTACAGGAATTAGAATTGAAAAGGGGTTCAGGATAGGTGAGAGTTCTGTTCTTCACCAATGTAATAGATGAAGAAAACAGTAAAGAAGAATGTAGGTGAGCGTCTCGCACAATCGCACAAACGCAAACGTGCAAATTTTTATAAAGTTATTACATCCCATATCGACGCCATATCGAAGTCTGAGGTCTGAGAGGCAGAGAGAAGTCTAACCTCCAAACACCACTGAGAAACAGCAAATACACGAGATAGAGCGCAGATTCCTCAATCACTGTTATTTCTGGTAACGTAATATATAACCTGACTTATCTTTTAGCACAAATACAAATTCTGAAACAACTTGCAATTTGCAATTATTGATGTGTATGTACTTTCGACATTTTTTTCTGGTTTTGACAGTTTTATACATGCGTGAAATGGGTTTTGCCAGTGGGATGGGATGCCTTCTATTTCTTCGGAGAAATGTAGTGATTCTGCTCTCCGGATAACTCACATGTTGGACACACAGAAAGTCCAAGAAGTGGTTTTCCACAACACTTCTAAAAATTGAAAAAACAATTCCAGTATCAGCACTATAATTGAGTATTGAGGCCAAAATGTAGGTTGGATGGAGTCGGGGTAGGCTTTAATCGACTTGTCATGGTCGAAATGTCAAGAATTGATACCTTGCAGGCCACTATACGACCAAATGCCAACTTCCAAAGTTTGGCTGCCATTTTGGAAAAAAAGGCTCAAATGGCCAAAATATCGAACGGATCAAGTCAGGGGTGGCTTTAGTCAACTTGTCATGGTCAAAATGTTGGGAATTGATACTTTGCGCGCCACTGTACGACCAATCGCCAATTTTCAAAATTTGGTCGCCATTTTGGAAAAAGGGGCTTATATAACGGATTCCGTCGAAATTTTTTTTGGGAACATCGGGCGAAATTTCTTCTTATGGTCCCTAGAAACTATGTGCCAAGTTTCATAACTCTACTCAAAAGTGCAGTATCCAAAAGCGTACCGACCCCACTATAGTGCAATAGTCAAAATTTTCTAAAAAGTGATTACAGAGCAAATGATATTTTTGAAGAGCTTTTCGGGAAGGTGTCTCTTGATTAGGCTGTAACGTTTCGAAACAGTCAAATGTCACTAGTGTCAAATTTCACTCTATCAGTAGTAAAATGGTCAAAAATTGAAAAAGTAATCCAGAGGCAAATCGCATTTTTAAAGTGCTTTTCGGGGAGGTAGTGCTCTATTGACTTCATACGTTCTCTGGAATAGTCAAAATGTCACTTATGTCAAACTTTACTGTGGCAGTAATGAAATATCTGAAATAGTCAAGATATCGAGAAATGTGATCTCGAAGCAAATAGTGCTTTTGAAGAGCTGTTTGGACATGACTCGATTTGTTTTAACGTTTTTGTAATAGTCAGAATGTCACTTGTGTCAAATTCCATTGTATAGTATAGTATAGTATTTTTTTATTTTGCCAGAAAAAAATATTTACAATGTGAGTAATTTATTAAGAAACTTAGGCAAAACCCCAGGGCCGTCGTTCAGCTTTCCTGGTGGCCCAAGAGGCTGATCTTCCACAACGGCCCTGTACCTTCCAGTGATAACTGACCGTTTACAAAAAATAAATAAATAATCATACATACACAGCATAATAATAACAAAAATAATAAACATTTCAACGCTTGCAGGAGGATAATTGACTAAAAGTGAAAGAAAAAAGCATATAATTAATAATCGAAGGAAATCCCAATACACCACAAAACACATCAGGAGAGAAAATCAATAATATTTTAATGAAATCTTGGAAATTAGACAACAGCTCATCACCAGTTCGACAAGAAGTTAAAATTGAAATAGGCAATACAAATCGCTACTCTCTCTCAAGCAAGGACATTTTTAATTTTCTTCTGAAAACCGGCATCGATGAGGCTCTCAGTGAAGGCTCAATGCCATTTAGGATGCTCACAATATTGTAGGAGAAGGAACGTTTAAATTGTTCAGTTGAGTGAGCAGGAATTGTAAGGAGATCCTTACGCCTCACATTAATACTATGAACATCCGTCCTGAATTTGATTTTACGTATTAGATATTCAGGCTCCCGCCCAATCAGGATTCGGTGGAACGCACAAGCCGCATGGAAAAATCTTGTATCCCTGTGGTAGTAATATAACTAAAATAATCAGAATTCCAAAGAAATTTTCTCGAAGCAAATAGTATTTTTGAAGAACTTTTCGAATGTGTCAGTCGATGAAATTGTGAAGTTTTCTGAAATAGTCAAAATGTCACTGATGTCAAAGTTCACAATAGTCAAAAAATTAAAAAGTGATCCCGGAACAAATCGCATTTCTGAAGAGCGTTTCGGGGAGGTGGCGCTCGATTGACTTCAAACGTTCTCTGGAATAGTCAAAATGTCACTTATGTCAAACTTCACTGTGGCAGTAGTGAAATATCTGAAATAGTCAAGATATCGAAAAATGTGATCTCAAAGCAAATAGTGCTTTTGAAGAGCTGTTTGGACATGACTCGATTTGTTTTAACGTTTTTGTAATAGTCAGAATGTCACTTGTGTCAAATTCCATTGTGGTAGTAATATAACTGAAATAATCAGAATTCCAAAGAAATTTTCTTGAGGCAAATAGTATTTTTGAAGAACTTCTCGAATGTGTCAGTCGATGGGATTGTGAAGTTTTCTGAAATAGTCAAAATGTCACTGATGTCAAAGTTCACTGCCCCTGTAGTGCAATAGTCAAAATTCTCGAAAAAGTGATTACAGAGCAAATAGCATTTCTCAAGAGATTTTCGGAAAGACGTCACTCGATTGGGTTGTGACGTTTATTGAAGCATTCAAAATGTCACTAGTGTGTCAAATTTTACTTCATCAGTAGCAAAATAGTCAAAAAATTAAAAAGTGTTCCCGGAACAAATCGCATTTCTGAAGAGCTTTTCGGAGAGGTGGCGCTCGATTGACTTCAAACGTTCTCTTGAATAGTCAAAATGTCACTTATGTCAAACTTCACTGTGGCAGTAGTGAAATATCTGAAATAGTCAAGATATCGAAAAATGTGATCTCGAAGCAAATGGTGTTTTTGAAGAGCTGTTTGGACATGACTTGATTTTTTTGCAACGTTTTTGTAATGGTCAGAATGTCACTTGTGTCAAACTCCATTGTGGTAGTAATATAACTGAAATAATCAAAATTCGAAAGGAATTTTCTCGAAGCAAATAGTATTTTTGAAGAACTTTTCGAATGTGTCAGTCGATGAAATTGTGAAGTTTTCTGAAATAGTCAAAATGTCACTGATGTCAAAGTTCACAATAGTCAAAAAATTAAAAAGTGATCCCGGAACAAATCGCATTTCTGAAGAGCTTTTCGGGGAGGTGGCGCTCGATTGACTTCAAACGTTCTCTGGAATAGTCAAAATGTCACTTATGTCAAACTTCACTGTGGCAGTAGTGGAATATCTGAAATAGTCAAGATATCGAAAAATGTGATCTCGAAGCAAATAGTGCTTTTGATGAGCTGTTTGGCCATGACTCGATTTGTTTTAACGTTTTTGTAATAGTCAGAATGTCACTTGTGTCAAATTCCATTGTGGTAGTAATATAACTGAAATAATCAGAATTCCAAAGAAATTTTCTCGAGGCAAATAGTATTTTTGAAGAACTTTTCGAATGTGTCAGTCGATGGGATTGTGAAGTTTTCTGAAATAGTCAAAATGTCACTGATGTCAAAGTTCACTGCCCCTGTAGTGCAATAGTCAAAATTCTCGAAAAAGTGATTACAGAGCAAATAGCATTTCTCAAGAGATTTTCGGAAAGACGTCACTCGATTGGGTTGTGACGTTTATTGAAGCATTCAAAATGTCACTAGTGTGTCAAATTTTACTTCATCAGTAGCAAAATAGTCAAAAAATTAAAAAGTGTTCCCGGAACAAATCGCATTTCTGAAGAGCTTTTCGGAGAGGTGGCGCTCGATTGACTTCAAACGTTCTCTTGAATAGTCAAAATGTCACTTATGTCAAACTTCACTGTGGCAGTAGTGAAATATCTGAAATAGTCAAGATATCGAAAAATGTGATCTCGAAGCAAATGGTGTTTTTGAAGAGCTGTTTGGACATGACTTGATTTTTTTGCAACGTTTTTGTAATGGTCAGAATGTCACTTGTGTCAAACTCCATTGTGGTAGTAATATAACTGAAATAATCAAAATTCGAAAGGAATTTTCTCGAAGCAAATAGTATTTTTGAAGAACTTTTCGAATGTGTCAGTCGATGAAATTGTGAAGTTTTCTGAAATAGTCAAAATGTCACTGATGTCAAAGTTCACAATAGTCAAAAAATTAAAAAGTGATCCCGGAACAAATCGCATTTCTGAAGAGCTTTTCGGGGAGGTGGCGCTCGATTGACTTCAAACGTTCTCTGGAATAGTCAAAATGTCACTTATGTCAAACTTCACTGTGGCAGTAGTGGAATATCTGAAATAGTCAAGATATCGAAAAATGTGATCTCGAAGCAAATAGTGCTTTTGATGAGCTGTTTGGCCATGACTCGATTTGTTTTAACGTTTTTGTAATAGTCAGAATGTCACTTGTGTCAAATTCCATTGTGGTAGTAATATAACTGAAATAATCAGAATTCCAAAGAAATTTTCTCGAGGCAAATAGTATTTTTGAAGAACTTTTCGAATGTGTCAGTCGATGGGATTGTGAAGTTTTCTGAAATAGTCAAAATGTCACTGATGTCAAAGTTCACTGCCCCTGTAGTGCAATAGTCAAAATTCTCGAAAAAGTGATTACAGAGCAAATAGCATTTCTCAAGAGATTTTCGGAAAGACGTCACTCGATTGGGTTGTGACGTTTATTGAAGCATTCAAAATGTCACTAGTGTGTCAAATTTTACTTCATCAGTAGCAAAATAGTCAAAAAATTAAAAAGTGTTCCCGGAACAAATCGCATTTCTGAAGAGCTTTTCGGAGAGGTGGCGCTCGATTGACTTCAAACGTTCTCTTGAATAGTCAAAATGTCACTTATGTCAAACTTCACTGTGGCAGTAGTGAAATATCTGAAATAGTCAAGATATCGAAAAATGTGATCGCGAAGCAAATGGTGTTTTTGAGGAGCTGTTTGGACATGACTTGATTTGTTTGTAACGTTTTTGTAATAATCAAAATGTCACTTGTGTCAAACTCCATTGTGGTAGTAATATAACTGAAATAATCAGAATTCGAAAGGAATTTTCTCGAAGCACATAGTATTTTTGAAGAACTCTTCGAATGTGTCAGTCGATGGGATTGTGAAGTTTTCTGAAATAGTCAAAATGTCACTATTGTCAAAGTTCACTGCCCCTGTAGTGCAATAGTCAAAATTCTCGAAAAAGTGATTACAGAGTAAAATAGCATATTTCAAGAACTTTTCAGGAAGGTGTACTTGATCGGGTTGTAACGTTTTGAAATAGTCAAAATGTCATTAGTGTCAAATTCCACTCTATCAGTAGTAAAATGATGACCAAAAATTGGAAAAAAGTGATCCCGAGGCAAGTCGCATTTTTGAAGAGCTTTTCGGGAAGACGTCACTTGATTGGGTTGTGACGTTTTTTGAAGCAGTCAAAATGTCACTAGTGTCAAATTTTATTGTATCAATAGTGGAATAGTCAAAATATGAGTAGAGTGATCCCGAAGCAGAAAGCTTGCTTATTTGAAGATCATTTTGAAGAAATGTTGTTATTCGATTGATAGCTATTTTTTTGAAATTTGAAAAAGGTCACTAAGTGTCCAATGTTATTGTGTCAGTAGTGAAATGGTGAACATTTTGAAAAGTTATCTCGACGCAAATAGAATTTTTGAAGACTTTTTCGGAGAAGTGTCACTCGATTTGACCCCAAATTTTTCAAAAGCGATCAAAATGTCTCCTGTGTCAAGCTTTTTACTGTGTCACTTGTGAGATAGTTGAAATTTCAAATTAGTTATTTCGAAGTGAACCATATCGAGTGACACCTCTACGGAAAGCTCTTGCCGATTGCTGTTCAGTTCTGCATTAATTTCCTCAGTGCTTTCTCGAATACCGAAGTTACTGCTTTGGACGCCACTCGAATACTTGATTTTACGATTTCTCACCCATACGCCTGAGAGTATTTCGAACGCGGAGGACCCCGCCGAAAGCCGCATAGAACGCTTCGTCGTGCAACCGGGGCTCGACTTTTTTCTCGATCCACACGCACAATTCGCTGATGAAATTGTCCATCGAAACGGGCGGCGCGTGCTTGTTCACCAGACACTCGTAGGCCTTGATGAAGAACTTCATTACGATGTAAGCGGAAGTGTTGGCGGCCACGTTGTACAGGCTGCAAGATTTGTACGGCATGGCAATGGCCACCGGTTTGTTGTTGGAGTCCATGAACGGCATCGGCAGTGAAACTCCGCAAGAACCGAACCTTCAAAGTTACAGGTTTGCTGAAGAGAATTTTGGTGTCTTCCGGCAAAGCGTTTTGAATATCATGTGCAATTCTTTGTGTCGGTGTACGTCAAATGGACGGATAGCAGGATAGATTGGTGCCGTTTTCGTCAGCTAACAGCTAACACCGAGCTGATCGCCGATCAGAAGATGCTGGCTCAATAGTAGTTCATCAGTAGTAGTTTTCTTGACAATTTTGTGTTTCAGCGGGCATGCGCAAGATTTGAAAGTTCGGGTCCGCTAGCACCAGAGGTATAGAGTGGGAAGAATAATTACAGAGCTGTGCGAGTCTGGCAAGCACGCGAAGGTCGAATTTTTTCCGACCGGCAAGGAACGTGAGCATGCGCTCTAGACGTGATGAAAACTACTATTACCGAGCGTGGCTTAACATCTTTCTCGCTGCTATCCGCTTCATTTTTTCCACCAAGACTGCTATTACGCTTGTTGCACTATTGAATTTCAAAAAGAAAATTTGCCAATGATATTGAACCAGTTTTACGCGTGAAAACAGAATTCATACTCGGTGGTTTCATTTTCGCGAAGCACCAGTCCATTGCATGCGTCTTCGCGGTCCTTCGACGACTTCTTCAGGACGATCCTTTCGATGGCGAAATTGTCGCCGGCTTGCTTCATGGGTTTGGCCCAGCCGCGACCGTTGGTCCTCAAAAAGAACTTCAGTTCGTCGAAGAGCTGCAGCAGGTTCTCCATCGAATCGTAATCGATGATGCCCGCGTAGTACGCGTACCTTGCCATCGGCAGCACGGCGTGGTTCATGTAGCCACCTGGAATCAGCAATGCCAGCTATACCGCAAAGAGACAGTGTCGCATGCAATCGTACCAACCTAACAGATCGGTCAGGGCTATGAGGGTGATCCGTTTGCTCTTGCCGGCGGCTTCCGTCCGGATGACGTCGAGGATCAGCCGGAAGTACTCGACCAGGTCGTTGACGAACTCGTTGCTGTCCATCACCAGCACGGCGGGGCTGGGCAGGAGGTCTTCCAGTATCATGCGCGACGTCAGCAGAGCTATGCCTTCTTCGGACCAGCATTCCCGTTGACAGTCGGCTTTGGTGAACAGGGTCGTACCGACGTTGATCCCTTCGCCGGTCGACGGCCCGTCGATCAACGCCACGACGATGATGGCCAGGAACAGTGAAGGAAGGGTCGACTTTTTTGACATGGTTTTGACAACGGTGTCACGCACGGGTCGCCTTGGATACGACCACTGTTCCGGTCATGGTTCCGGTTTTCAACGCGATTTGTTTGACAAATCGTACAGTGGCGTATGCAAGAAATCATTTAGGGGGCGCCACAATCTTTGAAGGCGTGACCCCTTCTTTGAAGACACAATCCTCGACACAATCTCTGCATTAATGAGCTTGCTCTCTACAACTCCCTCTGAATGATCTTGTACGATTTCAAGCTTTTTTGTTTGGAAGCCTTGCAAGCCAAGCCACTTTCGTGCTTTACTACCGTGTAAACCCTGGGGTGGTTAGCCCCTTATTAAAAATATATCAAAATTTAGCACTAAGAAAAATCCCAGCGCTGACCGCCAATTTGTAAAACTCGGGGGTTGAGGGTCAATGTTAAAAATACTATGATCAATGAAAACACTATAGAAGTAGTCAAAATAGTCAGGGACATTTCCAAGGTATCAAATGATATGAAAATGCCACCATTTGTAACACCTGGGGGTGGTTAATTATACAGGCTGCCACCAATTGTAGCACGCCAAGGGGTTGTTTTGGGTAAATATACAAGTATAAATCAAAATTAATCAGCAAAATTGATCAGCAACTTTATGACAAATTCAGACTGCTTGGGGGAACTATAGCCGGTCGATGACCCTGTATGGTCGTTCAGAATAGGGGGGCGCTTAACCTAAGGGTAGTAACGTACAACTGCCACCACTGACTCAGCTATTTTATATGGAGAGGCAGATCCATAGCGGGAGGGGGGCAGACCATCTGGGCACATCTAGAACTTTAACTTAGGTTGGTAGCGTGTATTTTGGCTTATGTATTTATGGCTTCAACTCTTCGGGGAAGGCGTTTAGGTGAGTCCGACAGACGAGGCATTTGAATCGAGTGGAACCCTCCAGCTTATCACCTGCTTCCATGTGAAGGGTGGTCAGGTAAACAAGAGATCTTTGAAATAAACATTATTATATTCAAACAAACAAAATTATCAAGTACAAACCAAACACTGCATAGGTTTACTAGCAAAGACTAGTATTTAGTACTGAAAATATTCACAATAGTAGCCACCTCATGGCAAATTAATAATTAATGTAGAATTGGTTCATCTATATAATAATTGTTTAAGTAAACAAATTCAAAACTCAGCTGTTGCCGTGACGTTTGATGACGTAAGAGAGTAATGCAACATAATGTCACGACGCCATTTTGGCTTTGGCGTTCATCCGTCATGGCTCGTGCACATGACGTAAGTGGGGATATGAGAGAGAGAGAGAGAGAGAGAGAGAGAGAAAGAGAGAGAGAGAGAGACATAGAGCGAGAGACAGAGCCGCTAGAGAGGTCTGGCAGATGACTCATTGCTCTGCGAAAGCGCTCCACAGCATGATATATCAATTAGATCGGTTCTACTTTATACGTTGACATCTCACAATAAAGGACTTTATCTTTGCGTTCCACCCTGGGTACCAACAGGGTAACACTCGCGTAAAAACACAGGGGTAATATTTTCAGGACGATTGGTTTCAGCGTTGACGAGGGAACATCGCGCGTTCCGCGTCGGTAAATTATCTATCGAAATATACTCGGACACGCGACTGTCGAGCTATTGTGATTCACTACACACACCACTTCCAACGGTTCATTAATTATTCACGCGCGTCTTACAACAATACTACTGTGAAAATGATCACTAGAAATTCGGAAATTTTACGGCCGCTGGGATGCCAAAGCGGCGTCCTGGCCGGACACCATCCGAGGTGCCTGAATTAAGCGACTCTTAGTTGATTGACTGTGAATGGACTATTAATGAAAAATGACCGCGTCGAGTCGCGGGTGGCCAGGCAAGTCTTTTGGCCGAGTCGCAAGACCAGTCCCCTTATCTTATAGGCAGTTTGCACATTTTAAATTCCGCGCCTGTTTTCGCGCCTCTAGCGGTAGAAAAGCACTCCTTTGGAGGGTAGACATGCGCATGTCACGTTGACAAGCGCTTTGAAAGTCTGTGCCGCGAGATTTTTGAGTGACTGATTGTGAGGTGTGATGGATAAATCTATATCATTTGGGTTCAGGCCGGTTTCCTTCCGGCATAAAACAGCCGGCAATGCCGGTAAAGGGAAGATGCTGAAGGAAGCAAGCCATAGGTATTTTCAATCTTGTGGAGGTAGCAGGCCAAATAAAGGCGAAGGTAATTCGCCAGACCTCAGTCAACTTGCCTCCTCATGATGTAGTGCCAACTTGGTGCCATCTTCCAGGGAATCTATAAAATACCACAGATCTTTTTCCTGCATTATAATAAGTGTTACGGCATCCAATAACATAACTAACAGCCTAGTTTCGATTTTTTTTGGTTGTACCATCTTACAACTCTGTAGTTTGCTTCCTTACTTTCTTGAAAGGGGAGACAATTTCTTAATGAATTCAAGGTATTTACCTAGTAATAATAAGGCTAAAGCCTACCTCAGTCACATACAGATAGCGAGTGATGACGTTTCGCGACACCACGGTGTGACAAAACCGTCATCAATTGACTTTTTTTTATGACAATGATATTAATAATACCTAGTCTTTTTGATTCTGAGCAATAATGCATTTTAGTTCATCCCTCCACAATGGCGCTGGGGGCATATCTGCTAATCGCCCATACTGCACTCTTACTTATAGTTTCGCCTAATTTCACAATCCCGTGGTCTAATGGACCAATCAGAGCGGACCTTTTTGGGAGGGAAAGCGTTCCCACGACAGGTGAAATTAATGCCTTAAGGTGCCCATTCACTAGGGAACCCGGTTGGCCAACCCGGTTGGTCCGTGATGGCTGTCAGGTTGGCGTGTTTTATTGCTTTGCCCACACACTGGCGAACCGTGTTGGCGAACTGGGTTGGCGAGAGCAGTTCTTTGGATAGTTGATGAAGACGAAGTCATGAACGGATCAAAAAGAAAATTACTGGCGCTATGTGTCATACAGCAAACCATTGAACAAAACAAAAGTGGGTAAAAAAAAAAAATCGACACGCAAAATTGTGTTTCTTCAAGAAACGCAACATCGGTCTAACGACTCAGAAATTAGTCGAAAAAAGGTAATTTATTTTCAACTTTGAAGAGATATATCAGAGGATATATCCGTTGAGTAGTTACGTACTTACGTCAGTTACTTTTACAGATATGGTTCCCAGAGTGAATCTTCACCTTAATTCTTAAATCCTCTATCGACCCTTGAATTTAGGCGATTAAATCTTAAACGTCCTGTATACACCTATAAATAGATACCAGAAATAAGTTCAAAAACGGTTTATGACCGTTAGGTACCTACATCGGCATCTGCCTACTTACCTACCTGCCTGCCTGTGTCCACTTACCTACTCACGTATCTACCTACTCACGTATCTACCTACCCACCTCCACCCAACTACCCACCTCCACCTACGCACCTACCTACCCACCCCCACCCAACTACCCACCTTCACCTACGCACCTACCTAATTGCCTACCTACATCGACGTAAAAATGCATCTGAATACAGATTACAAATCAGGCGTAGAATCGCGAATTTTTTAGGGTTTTCTCTTTGCTCATACATATAGCTTTTCATCCTGAATCCACAAGACGCGAGAAACTATCAGTGTTGCAAAAGGGAAATGGTTCCTAACTCTACACCATGGATGTAGCTCAACACATTATTTCTTGATGAATTATTGAGCCTTGCGTTTGCCCCCGCCCCTCTCCCCGCATCTTGCCGCCGCCTTGATGTGTAACGCGACTGTAATGTAGCAAAAACAAAGGAAATCAAGTAGGTACCTACCTACTGTAAATTTCTGATTTCTTGAATTGAATCAAGGTCGAGATCAAGGTATCCTGTATCACATGTACCTATATTACACACACTGACATGAATAAAATGTCATTCCCTCGCAGATATTCTTTTTCATAACCGTATCGTAACCGTAACCGGGACGTTCAGCAGCAGTCGTCGAGAGCGGACGTGTTTTTGCTCCGATCGTGCGGCTGTTTTGTGTACATTGCGATAAGATTTTACCAAGTTTTTTCAATACGGAGTATCAACATAAATTACTGAATTATTAAAGTTTCGGCGAACAAAATTTATAAATTGGTGCACCCAAACCTAAGCATTCATGCTGCGGGACGGTGCACCCCAACAACACGACCAAGTGATGAAGGTAGCAACATCCCAGGAGAGCATTTTGAGCGAAGGCACCTTTTACAGCCCAGACAATAAAACCCCAAGGAACGAAACCACCAAAAAGAGAAGAATAATGTCTAGCCCGGACCTACTTTATGCAGTCAATGAAGAAGAGGGCGTCGCGGAGGATGAGCTGGTCGAAGACATTTTTACAGCACTGAAAAAGATCCAGTTAGCGTCGGGAAAAGAAGAAAACGGTGTCTTGCAATTCCAGCGAGCTGACCAAATCAAAATTCACAACCAGATAACAAAAATACACGAAAATATTACCAGATTAGTTCAGAAAAAATGGAAACTTGAAAGAGAACTAATGCGAAACCAATTTAAATCAGTAACCGAACGGGCGGAACAGATGCGTCACCAACCAACAACGGAACAACACCCTGACCCAATTGAAGAAGAAGGGGGAATTTTAAGAAGAAAAACTTATGCAGCGATCGCAACAACAACAGGAAATCTGAAGTCATACGGACAATTCCCACCAAGGCCAGAGTCAAACAAACCGAAGGAACCGTGGAAGACACCACCGCAAAAACAAGAAAACCGGAACGAAATCGTAATAACAACAGAGAAAGAAGACATCGATGACAAATGGAAGACGATACAGCAAACAATAAACCCGAAGGAAATAGATGGCGGCTTAAAGAACACTGTAAAAATCGGAAAGAATAGGATAATTTTGGAAACACAAAACGAAGCCCAAAAGTACAAAATCGAAGAAATTCTTAAAAGAAAAAACATCGAAGGACTGCATATTGAAGATAGAAACTGGAGAAACCCTACACTGCAGCTATGTGGCATACCAACCGAATTGGACGAAGAAGAAATAAAAAACAACATTCTGCAACAAAATGAAGACCTAATTCAAAAGTTTGGTGCAGATAACATGAAGAAGGGCATCAAAGTAATCACGAAGAGGAAATGTAGAAATCAGATGAGAAATAATTGGATACTGGAAGCAACACCTGACGTGGCAAACTACATTCTGAAACAAGGAAAAATTAACATAAACCTCACTAGTGTTTATGTGATTGAAACATTTTCTACCCCTATCTGCTTCAACTGCTGCATGTACTCGCACCTTGCCAAGAATTGCTCCGAGAAACCAGTCTGCCATGTATGTGGCAAACGTGAAAAACACCAAGATTGCACGAGACCGCTAAACTGCATCAACTGCCAACGTATGGGTATCGAGGAGAGAACACATTCGGCCAGAGATAGGAACTGCCCCTGCTACACGAGAAAAATTGAACAAATGAAGAAACACACCAGCTACACCTCATAGCAAAAAAAGACAAAAGAACAGAGGAAACTGAGACAAGAAGAAAGACGCATCCCAGGAGAACAGACAAAATCCAATGAAGAGGAGTGCACAAGAATAGGTTGTAGCTTGATGTTTTGGAACATTAACGGTATCAAAAACTTTTTAAATTTAGATGAACAGGAACTGGATCTTATCTATAACAGCGACATAATATTTTTACTAGAAACGTGGGTGTATTCGAACGACTTTTTTATACAAACTCCAACGGGCTATAAGTCTTTGATATTTCCAGCCCAGAAAAACAAATCTAAGGGCAGGGCCAGCGGAGGCATTATCGTGTTAGTTAGTGATAAGATCGAGGTTTCAGTCATTGATCAGTCAGACTTGTGGGCAGTACTGATGTGTAAAACAATCGACCTAACTTTCGTAGCGGGAGGGTTTTATATTTCGCCGAGCTTGAATGACGAAGATTGTATAAATAAAATTTCTGAGCTTCTTAGTGATGATAAATTGAATTCTAGGTTACCAACGTTCCTGGGCGGAGACTTCAACTCCAAGGTTGGCTCTCTGAATCAGGGAGAGGAATATGTGTTTGAGGGGACGAGATTCACGGAACGCCGAGAGACCACTGATGATCGATGCGACGCCAGGGGTCGAGCACTTCTTGAGTGTGTGGAGTCGGGAGGGTTCTGGCTGCTGAATGGAAGGTCGGGAAGAGACACCCCGGCACAACCAACCTTCACAAGTAAAAACGGTAAAAGTATAATAGACCTGATGTGGACAAACGTGGAAGGCTTAGGTCTTTGCGGGGATTTCGAAGTGCGCTGCGATTTCTCGAATTCGGACCACTTCCCAATCTGCGCAAGGATATCGGAGAGGGGGGATTGTACGGATTCGGAAACTCAGATCAACCAAATTACTAACCCTAAATATACAATAAATTTTGCCTGGAATGACGAAAAAAAGAACACCTATCAATACCACCTGAATGTAATCCTCTCAAACCTTAACAAACACGATACAGTATACACGACGACAGACATCTATGAACTCGTAAATAATAGCCTTAAAGAATCAGCTGCCAAATCGGGAATGCTACAAGTAAACAAGTGTAGAGAAACAAATAATTCATATTATCTCAGGACAGATTCAAAACCATGGTTTAATTATCCCTGCAAAACAGCAAAGAGAGAAGTCAAAATTAAATTGCGCAAATGTAAAACACATAATTTCAAACAAAAATACGTCACAGAATATCACGAATCGAAAAACGCATACAAAAGATTACTATCGAAAACAAAAAAAGCCTTCTATGATTTGTGTCAGAAATCGCTGTCGGATGTGAATAATGCAGGGGAATTCTGGGATGTGTTGAAAAAATTCAAGCCTAAAAAGAAAATCACTCACAACACAATAATTGATCCACTACAATGGGATATGTACCTTAAGTCATACTATGGACAACAACTGATAAATAACACAACCTACTTTGACGCATCCCACCCCTTCCTAGACGATCCCATAATAGTGACGGAGTTAGACAGAAACATACAAACTCTCAAAACAGGAAAAGCACCAGGGCCAGACAGTCTGACAAATGAATTCTACAAGAACCTCACAGTCGAGTATAAGTATGTTTTACTAGAATTGTTCAATAAAATAATAACAGATGAAAAACCCCCAGCAGGGTGGGGTGGGGCTAATTTAATAATGATCTATAAAAAGGGTGACAAGGACAAACCAGAAAATTACAGACGCATAGCACTGTGTAACCATATATTTAAATTATTCACCCGTATATTGAATAACAGACTTACCACCTGGGCGGAAAGCAAAAAGATGATCCCGGAATCGCAAGCGGGATTTCGCGGGGGAAGGGGATGTGCCGACAATATCTTTGTGTTGATGAGTATAGTACAAATACACTTGCGTGCACCCAGGGGTAGGATATTCGCTTGTTTTGTAGATTTCAGGGCTGCTTTTGATTCGGTAACACATCAATTATTATATGACAAACTTTATAATATGGGGATTAGTGGCAAAATAGTACGAATTATCAAGAACCTATACAGTGGCGCTACAGTTCGAATTAAAGGCAATACAGAATATGGCGACCCAGTTGAGGTAACCAAAGGGGTACTTCAGGGGGATATCACTAGCCCACTATTGTTCTCTCTTTTCATAAGTGACCTCGAAAAAATCTTCAAGGAAAATAATTGCAGAGGAGTCAGCATAGATAGAAATAGCGAAGTTTCAGTTTTGATGTACGCGGACGACTTAGTGCTTCTTTCTGATTCCCCAGTTCAACTTCAGAGAAAGCTCGATGTGCTGCATAGCTATTGTATCAAGAATGAACTAATAGTGAACACAGAAAAGACTCAAATTTTGATATTCAGTAAGGGACCAATACACTGCTCATATAAATTCAAATACGCAGAAACACAGGTGAAAGTGGTAAATAGATATGTATACTTAGGAATCCCTTTCACTTCATCGGGCCTATTTCAGAAAACAGCCGAACATTTTTCCAGTAGGGCAAATATAGCAATAGGAACAACAACTCAAACCTTACGCAACTGCAAATCTAACTGCTGGGAAACCAAAATCCACCTGTACCGCACTATAGTCCTGGCAACACTACTGTACTCAGCAGAGGTTTGGGCCCTGAGATATGAAGATATCCTGGAACGAGTACAGATGAGGTACATAAAATCCCTACCACACTTACCAAACAATACTCCAAATTTCTTTATACGTCTAGAAACGGGCCTCTTAAAAATAAAAGTAAACATCCTTGAAAAAAGCCTGAAGTGGTGGATCAAAGTCCTTAAAATGCCTTCGTATCGCTTGCCCAAGTTATGCTACGATAGGTTAAAATCACTAGATGCTAACTCGAACAACATTAAGCAAAAATATAATTGGGTGTCACAGTTTAGGGAAATGCTGAGTGAAAGTAACCTAAGTGAGGTATGGGAAGAACAGAGTTTCCTGAGAACAGAAGCAAGACTAGGGGAGATAATAGAAACCTACAAAAAACAAACAATATCAACTGATATAGACCGACTGAATATATCCTCTTATAACCCCATGTTTAAAAAGATCTACCATTCCACCAGTAACACTTTCTACCTCAAACTTAACATAAACATACACAAACTTAGACTTATCAGCCAACTGAGACTTGCGAACCATAAGTACCCCAAATTTTATATAAAAGGCCTTAAAACCTCCCTAGACACAACCATCGCATGCACGCTATGTAACACACGGGAATCCGAAGATCTCTACCACGTATTCTGCGTTTGTCCATTATACCGGGTATATCGCCAAAAATGGTTGAGTCAATACATCCCGAAACCTGATGCTCAAAATTTCTTTCCGACCCTCCTGACTCGGCTCACTCGGGAGAAAATCGACCATCTGTACTTTTTTTGCACCTCGGCTTTTCGTACTCGTTCTCTCATCATAGACGAATTCATTTAAAAACGAGGCATGAACTCACTTGGGGTTTCCGCCGGGGGACGTTTTTCTGTTAAATGTAGTATGTCGTGATTATGTTGCTACACTTCAGGTATACGTACTGTAGATTGTAAATTTGTAAAACTGTAAACTTGTTGCTTGTCAAAAATTCAATGTTACATTTATTTAAACCTTTGTATTTACGTGTTTATTTATTTATTGTAATTTATATACCTATATATATATATAATTGTTGTAACACATTCTGTGTTAATGAACAATAAATATTATCTTATCTTATCTTATCTTATCTTTTTCATAACCGTATCAAAAAAACAAAGTATCTAATCTACTTCGATGATAATTGATCACTTATATCTAATTAATATCAATATTCCATCAAATAATTCGAATACCGTGATTAGCCGTAGTAACTATCCCTGATGTTGGTTGTTATGTTGGCCAACTTACCCATTCACTGACGAACCCAACAACGAACCCAACCGCGTTTTCAAGCTCGCTGGAAAACCGGCCAACTTGGTTGGGTTGGTGTTGGCGCCAACCACACACTAGCCAACATCCGGCGAACCCAACCGGGTTGGCCAACCGGGTTCCCTAGTGAATGGGCACCTTTAGAAATGTTTAGTTTAGCGATTCGATAACACCTGGAATTTTTCAAGAAACGAATTTCGCAGCCCGGTTGATTCATCTGGTGACTTTGAGGCTTCGAAATATTATTAACAGGGAAGAAAGGCTGTCGTGACTTAGTATCGGAATCTCTGTTATACTTTAAATTAACTATAGAAAAATAGCAGTTAGGCTACAATAAGAAAAATTAAGCTTCAGCAATGATTCAAAAGAAATCCCGAGTAGGGGAAAACCAGGCAAATAAGGCTCGGTTTGCTACAACTGCACATCTCTTGTCAGGTCACTGGAAATGGCTTTTGCCCGCGTCTTTTGGGACCGGACCTAGCAACGTGATATTTGCCAAATTGTGCCAGAATGATACGCTGGCGTGCAAAATTCACGCAGCACTAAAATTTTGCCATAACTTTGAAGTCGTTTTTTTTTCAAACCATCCGTCTGATTTGAGAAATTCTTCTTTTGGGTGAAAGGCTGATTCCTCAAGAATAACACTGTGTAAGAAATAATCAAAAAAAGTCAATAATGGCTTTATACCGGGTGTAACATTGGTGTTGTGTTTTTTCCCATATTTTTGGAGTCTTGCATGGAGAGTAGGTACCAGCGACAGTGAAAGATCACGATTCATGGCCAACTGTACCCTGGTCTTTTCTTAACAGTCCTGTTTTTGTTTCATTTCATTATGCCAATTTTTAAGGAAGATACAATTTTTTCCTTTCTACATCATGCTTTTTCTCATTTTGAGGGTTAGTCACTATTCAAGAGGAGAAATAGGAATGTGTCCATTGCTCTTATAATTCTTGTCACAAAGTTGCACCGAATGGTGACCACTTACAAAAATCTTCATCCTCTAAACTTTAGGCTATGTACAGGGTGTGACATCATTAGTGTGGATGCACAGTTGGCCATGAATCGTGATCTTTTACTGTCGCTGGTAGGGGAGAGTGGGGCACAGGGGACCATCTAAGCAAAAAGAAATCGTATCTTTCCAAGGTTGATTGATAATGAATTGCTTTCATGATATGATGAGCAATAATCACCTGGCTTTCGACTGATCTTGTCAGTTTTAGTCTAGTCTGTTTTTTGTAGGTTCTAACGTATGGTCCGAAAGTTTTGGGAAATAGTTCCAAGCTAATAACTTTTTCTGAAGAGTCTTTATTTTCGTACTTGATATTGCAAAAATTAACACCATATATAACAATAACAAATTCATATTCAACATATTAAAAATGGACCATTATCTTCGATGGATCTCAATTTTCTTCTGCCATGTTCCATGATTTTCTGTATCAATTTCACAAATGCGAAATTCTCTAATGTTACTGAAAAATGTGACGCCGTAATTGGTATTCATTCGCAGCTTCTCATCCCTTGTCGTATACTATCCTGCTCAATACTTACAAAAAATCTTATATTGGTCGAGCTTGCGGTACATTGGGAGGCAGGAGCTCTGAGAAATTAATCCTGGTGTTGTCCAGAGAATGACCGAACATGGCAGAAGAAAACTGAGAGCCATCAAAGTTAATGGCCCATCTTCAATATGTTGAATACGAATTTGAAATTGTTAAAGATGATGCTAGTTTTTGCAATTTCAAGTTACAAAATTAAAACTACCCAAAAAAAGTTATTAGCTTTTAAAAAAATTCCCAAAACTTTCGGACCATACGTTATTACAAAAAGTTCAGACCATTGCACTCGGACCTGTCTGCCCCACCCCTCGGGGCACATCGGACCACCATGCTTACCATATGGAGAAAATGTAAACATGTTGTTGAAAGCTGAATAAGCTATTTTATTCAAGGTAATTCTACGAAAAAGTACGAAACTTTAAGCATGTAATATAGAAACACAAAGATCACATACTGAAACAAGAAAAATCGAAACATAAATAAAAAATATCTAAAGAACATTTCATAAAGTAATGTAAGAAAAAAACATTCAAGAAATAGGAATCTCATTTGTAATATAAATTTTCAGCATCATCTCTGTCAGCCTAACATTTGATGTACAGGAAATTGTCATCATCTTCTGAAGGCCCTTGCAGGCACCACGCACCGGTCCTCTCTGCCCCAAGTGCACGTTTTATAAACAAAAAATTGGTTAGGAAACCAAAACGTTTCATAATGCCCAACCATCAGGGGGTTTCTAAGCTTCATTTAGAGCACTATCAAACTACTGCAAACGATTGACTTAGATCCAACTTGTTTAACTTCTTCAGATGGAATTTAGATAAGTACCTAAATTTTACAAGACTGACCTCGAAAGTCACATTTTTTGCCGGCTCCCTCACAGCTTTAACCACAACGGCGAAATGTCATTACCGACCGATGCAGATGCCTTTTGAGCTGCAAACACGATATTTGCCGTACAGATTGCAGCACATGTACCATAGTTATTCACGAAGACCTCTGTGCCCCGCCGGACTCCTGTGCCCCACTCTCCCCTACCTCCTCTCCATGCAAGGCTCCAAAAATATGGGAAAAAACACAACACCAATGTCACACCCGGTATAAAGCCATTATTGACTTTTTTCGATTATTTCTTACACAGTGCTATTCTTGAGAAATCAACCTTTCACCCAAAAGAAGAATTTCTCAAATTTTAGTGCTGCGTGAATTTTGCACGCCAGTGTATCATTCTGGCACAATTTGGCAAATATCACGTTGCTAGGTCCGGTTTTTAACAGTTTCCAGCGAAGAAAATGTTTTTGACGCAGGGAAGTAAGATTTTCCTGCCTAAGCAGGCGAGGACTTTATCTGCCTAGGCATTGAAATCTTACTTTCCTGCGTCAAAAGACGCTCGTAATGGACACTTTACCTACCTGTCAGTTCCGAGTAAAATAACATTCCATAAAGGCTCTGTTACGCTGTTATTATTATTACCTAGGCAACTAAAGGTAATCACAGGCCGACAGGAATTTTCATATAACAGAGCATTCATGGAATCTTATTTTGTACAGAATACCATACCTATATCCTATAGCCTATAGGTAGATAGATTCCAACTTTGGTGTAGTTTGTGTGTGATGTGGTTATAAAAGAATATAAAAATTTAAAATAGGTGATGAGAGGTGGATTTGCCCATATATGGATTTGACATTTGTGATTTGGAGATATTTTTCCAGTTTGGTTGGCTGTCAGCTGTCACACTTGCCGCGCCATCTAGGGAACTTGAGAACTGCGCAGGAACATCAATAACATCATAGGGACGTCAATCAGAGGAGAGAGATGAGAGATGTTGGCTAGCTGATCCGTGGCTAGCTGTCATTAATACTCTCTCTATTTTTCGAAACACACGACCTCCCTGGCTGTATTTTCAAATGGCGGAATAAATTATCGTCTTCAAGTTAGTGATTTGATTCATATCGGTGACACACCCATCATAATAGGGCGCGACGACCTCTGTTGTTTATCGTATGTCGTATTTAATCGTATGTGATTCAACCAGTATTGTTTCTCGTGTTGCTGACACTACTCCCGATCTGTTGTACCTCTTCATCAACACAAAATAATTATGTAAGTTGCTAGCAATGCCTTGGATAGTAGATATTATCAAAATCCCATTTCTATGCTATTTTAGGTTTGAATTACCAAAGATGATCGACACGTACAACTGTTCGCAATGTTCTTCACAGACTGAATCCGTTTTTCAACTCAATCACCACGTCCAGAGGTTCCACCGAAATGTTTACGCGGTCGAACTCTTCCATGCCATCGTCGAACCGCGGCAGTTGCCTTGCATCTGCTGCAACTACAAAAGCTACTATCAGTTCGAATTGTACGAACATTGCAAACAAGTACATAGTCTGCCGGAAACGACCAGAAACAACGAAAACGGGCCGTTTCGCGAAGAAATCAAAACATATCGGTGTGACCACTGCAGATACGAGTCGGATTCGAGTTTATCCATCGTGAATCATCACAATTTGTGTGAAAATAAGTCGGCAGGGAAACTACAACAAACCTTAGAAGAGGCCGAAGACATGCAGTCACCAGATTTAGATGAGGCTGGTGCAAGAAGAACCGTCAGAGATACTGGAGTAATAGAATTGAACATGTCGACGGATGATTCAAGAGGAAAAATCGTCGAGTATAATTGCAATCATTGTTCGTACCGAACTAAGATCAAGTCGCATTTGAAACGGCACATAATAAATGAACATGCTGCGAATGAAGACATCAACTGGTTCCAGTGCAGCCATTGCTCGTACCGAGCGAAGCGAAAGTCACATTTGAGAGTGCACATGATATGTAAACATGCCGCGAATGAAGAAAACAACCGGTTTCAGTGCAACCATTGTTCATACCGAACTAAACAAAAGTCAGAATTGAAAAGACACAATATGTTGAAACATGTTGCAGATGACGCAATCAACTGGTTCCAGTGCCACCATTGTTCGTACCGTGCGAGACTCAAGTCATCTTTGAAAACGCACATGTTGAAACATACTGCGAATGATGAAATCGACTGGTTCCAGTGCAACGATTGTTCGTACCGAGCGAAGCAGAAGTCACAGTTGCAAACGCACATGTTGACACATGCTGCGAATGAAGAAATAAACTGGTCCCAGTGCAGCCATTGTTCGTACCGAGCTAAACGAAAGTCTGAATTGAAAAGACACAATACGTCGAAACATGTTGCAGATGACGAAATCAACTGGTTCCAGTGCAGTCATTGTTCGTACCGAGCAAAAGATAAGTCGCTATTGAAAGGGCACTCTCAAAATAAACATGCTGCCAATGAAGAAATCAACTGGTTCCAGTGCGGCCATTGCTTGTACCGAGCGAAACGAAAGTTATATTTGAGAGAGCACATCATAAATAAACATACTGCTAATGAAGATATCAACTGGTTCCACTGCAACGATTGTTCGTATCGAGCTAAACTGAAGTCATATTTGAAAATGCACATGTTAACACATGCTGCAAATGAAAAAATCAATTGGTTCCAGTGCAGCCATTGTTCGTATCGAGCCAAGCAAAAGTCAAGTTTGACAGTGCACTTGAGAGTGCACATGACATCTAAACATGCCGTGAATGAAGAAATCAACTGGTTTCAGTGCAACCATTGTTCCTACCGAGCTAAACGAAAGTCTGAATTGAAAGTACACAATATATTGAAACATGTTGCAGATGACGAAATCAACTGGTTCCAGTGCCACCATTGTTCGTACCGTGCGAAACTCAAGTCATCTTTGAAAACGCACATGTTGAAACATACTGCGAATGATGAAATCGACTGGTTCCAGTGCACCGATTGTTCGTATCGAGCGAAGCAGAAGTCACAGTTGCAAACGCACATGTTGACACATGCTGCGAACGAAGAAATAAACTGGTCCCAGTGCAGCCATTGTTCGTACCGAGCTAAACGAAAGTCAGAATTAAAAAGACACAATACGTTGAAACATGTTGCAGATGACGAAATCAACTGGTTCCAGTGCAATCATTGTTCGTACCGAGCAAAAAATAAGTCGCTATTGAAAGGACACTGTCAAAATAAACATGCTGCGAATGGAAAAATCAACTGGTTGCAGTGCAACCATTGTTTGTACCGAGCCAAACATGAGTCACGTTTGACGGAACACATGAAGAATAAACATGCCACGAATGAAGAAATCAACTGGTTCCTGTGCAAACTTTGTTCGTACCGAGCTAAGCAAAAGTCAAATTTGACAGTGCACATGACATGTAAACATGCCGCGAATGACGAAATCAACTGGTTTCAGTGCAACCATTGTTCGTATCGAGCTAAATTTAACTCATCTTTAAAAAGACACTTGTTGAAACATGCTACGAATTGATAATATTATTATCTTGTATGTAGGTAAAACAACAACTCTAAATGTAATCACGTGCTCGTACTGGATTAAAATATTCATTAAAAAGTACAGAATAATCATAAATAGTAGGTATATACCATACCTGCCTATTGTAAAACCATGTTACAATGACGATTATTGTGTCAAGCAAGGATAAGGACGGCATTTCCTAGCATAAACTTAGATTTGTTTTTCCATTGTTTTCTTCTAAGGTGCATAAACTCAAAATTAGTTTCATGCCACAACAAGGGTTCCTAGAAGCTTCTTTGTTTAGTTTTGGTTTAGGTGTTAAGTTCTTTTATTAGTAGTTCTGTATTGATCGTTTAGCGTTTAGTTCGCATCTAAGAAGATGACCTTGTCATAGAGGGAACCTGAAGCCGCACATTTTACAGCAACGATTCTACCACCATTCTCTTCCTTATGCAATTTTGATTCGATGTAGATACGGAAAAATGCGATTTACTTATGTTCACTATTCCATATCGCACTTGAACATTGCCCACTGACGTTTCATCCACAACTGTCAACGTTTAACAGCTATAGCCGACCGCTACGTGTGTGACATTCCGACATTGCTCATTGCAGAAAAGAAGGAATAAAACACAGAGAAGGGGAAGAAAGTCGCGAAAAATAGGTAGTGATAGGCAACCAACAATACAGCTTGAGAACAACAAAAATTGAGTGGCGACTTGTTAGGAAACTGGGTGATGTTCAAGTGTGAAATTGGAATAGTTGACGTAAGTAAATTGTAGTACCCAGGTACATCGACTCAAAATTTCATACCTACCTAAGAAGGGGAATGGTGGTGGAATCGTTACTGTGAAATGTGCGGCTTCAGGTGGCTCCCCTTTATGACACTGTTACCGGGAAAGCGTAAAATTTCAAAAATTTCTGAAAATTTTGTGCGGGCATGAAAAACTCCGTCATTTGCTTTGTCCACTAGGTATATTATGGGAGCTGATATGGGAGCCCTGCTTCATTGTCGAACGCAGAAATTATCAACGTAGATTTTGTAGAACGCAATTTTCACATTCTTAGGTATTTTTCGGATAATTTGATGAGTGGTAAAATAAAAAAGAGAACAACAATAATTTGCCATATTGTTTGTCATAGTATGTGTCAAGTATGACAGTTCCGAGTGTTGTCACTTCTGTCTTCTGCCTGTTCTCTGCTGCATTAAATCGTCTGTGATTCAACCAGGAGGACGTATTGTTACTCGTGTTGCTGACATAATTTCCGATGAGTTGCATCCAAGGTTGCATCATTCTTCATCAAAACAAAATGTAAGTTGCTAGCGAATGCCGTGAAACGTCCATATCAAAGCCTCATTTCTGTGCTATTTAAGGTTAGAATCACCAAAAATGGATGACACATACATTTGTTCACAATGTTCGCATCTGACTAAATCCGCCTTACAACTCGCCCACCACGTCCAGAGGAATCACAAAAATGTTTATGCGGCTGAACTGTACCAAGCTTTTGTCGAACTGGAACAGTTTCTTTGCATCTGCTGCGACTACAAAAGCTCCTATCAGTTCAAATTGTACGAACATTGCAAACAAATACATAGTCTGGCGACGACCGGATACGGTGAAAATCAGGCGTTTCCTCGGGCGTTTCGCCAAGAAACTGGAAAATATCGGTGTGAGTACTGCAGATACGAGTCTGATTCGAGCTTACCTTTTGTGGAACATCACTTTTTGTGCGAAAAGAATCCAACGACGGGGGTGCCACAGGAAACCACAGAAACGCTTGAAGACATGGAGTCGCCAGATTTGAGTAGGACTGGTGAAAGAAGAACCGGCAGAGATCTTGAAACAACACTGTACATGTCGCATCATTCAAAAGAAAAAAACGACGAGTATAATTGCAATCATTGTTCCTACCGAGCTAAACAGAAAGCGCATTTAAAACAGCACATAATGTATAAACATACTGCGAATGAAGAAATCAACTGGTTCCAATGCAACCATTGTTCGTACCGAGCTAAACAGAAGTCAGATTTGAAACGTCACATGTTGAAACATGCCGGGAATGAAGAAATCAACTGGTTCCAGTGCAATCATTGCTCGTTTCGGGCGAAACGAAAGCCATATTTGAGGAGACACAATATGAGAAAACATGTTACCAATGTTGAAATCGAGGTAGAAATCAATTGGTTCCAGTGCAACCACTGTTCCTACCGAGCTAAACGAAAGTCACATTTAAAAAGACACAATATTGTGAAACATGCTGCGAATGAAGACATTAACTGGTTTCAGTGCAGCCATTGTTCGTACCGAGCTAAACAGAAGTTTTGTTTGAAAAGTCACATGTTGAAACATGCTGGAAATGAAGAAATCAACTGGTTCCAGTGCTACCATTGCTCGTACCGAGCTACGCGAAAATTACTTTTGAGAGAGCACATTATAAGTAAACATACTGCGAATGGAGAAATCAACTGGTTCCAGTGCAACCATTGTTTGTACCGAGCTAAGAAGAAATCGTATTTGAAAACGCACATGTTGACACATGCTGGGAATGAAGAAATCAACTGGTTCCAGTGCAACCATTGCCCTTACCGGGCTAAACAGAAGTCTTATTTGAAAATGCACATCATATCTCAACACACTCCAAATGAAGAAGTCAACTGGTTCCAGTGCAATCATTGTTCGTACCGAGCTAAACAAAACTCATCTTTGAAAAGACATTTGTTGAAACATGGTACAACTAAAGAAATGAAATGGTTCCAGTGCAACGACTGTTCATATCGAGCTCAACAGAAATCTAATTTGAAAATGCACATGCTTCAACATACTCCGAATGATGAAATCAACTGGTTCCAGTGCAATCATTGTTCGTACCGAGCCAAACAAAACAGATATTTGAGAAAACATTTGTTGAAACATGCTGTGAGTAACAAATAAACTTGTTCCCATGGAACCATCAGTGGTCGTACCAAAGTAAATTTATATCTACCTGTTTTGAGAGTGCACCCAGAAAATATGTCGTACCTACTATCGAATTACAATATGGACACTGGACAGCCTATACGAAATAAGACAATTTGACGCTCCTGCTGAGGCCAGTGGATAAACCTAGTGACGACGATGAAGCTAAGACACTAATGCTCGGTTTCACAAAAGCGTTTTACCCGCATACGACGTGTTTATACTCGGGGGTTTCACAACCGCCGTCGTAGGTATAGCTCCGAGTATCTATAGCTTCTACAGGGTGATTCAAAAGTGTCGGACCATCTCAACGGTGCGTAATATGGAGGTGTAGTAGAGTGCTGGAAAGTTGTTGAAAAATTCTATGTCTTTTAATTTTGGAGTTATGGAGGGACAAAAGTTGGTCCTTCGATTGCTTCTATTTCCGTTGTTTCCAAAGGTTCTAGTAAACTGTTTATGGAAAAATAATGAGTACAAAAAATCAATTTCTGAATCTGTATTGAATTTCTGTTTACTATACAGGGTGAATCATAAACTACAAAAATTTAGTTTTCCTAAAAAACTAGAAGCAGCAGAAATCTATCAAAATAAATTGTGTTTCATAGTTTTATTGTGCTCTACATAGGTTATGGGACCAATGTGGCTGATTACAGGCACTTTCAGATATAAATAATTTTTGGGATTCATGACTCACTTTGTATACAAAACAGAAATTATTTGCAGATTCAGAGGTTGATTTTTTGTGCTCATTCTTTTTCCATAAACAGTTCACTAAAATCTTTTGAAACAGCCAAGGTAAAAACGATCGAAGGACCAGCTTTTGTCTCTCCTCAACTTCAAAATTAGAAGACATAGAATTTTTCTAACAACTTTCCAGCTTTTGACTACACTTCCATATTACGCACCTTCAAGGTGGTCCGACAATAGCTATAACAACACAAATTTGTGTCGTCTTATGGGACGACGATTTTTCACCTTTGTGAAACCGAGCATTATCCTTGTTCTCTTGAAGGCCCAGCGTTATAGCTTTTCATCAGACCGTTGCGCAATGCGAGCAGAAGGACTTAGCAGAAGGAGCTCACTCAGCGGTCCACAGCAAAATCAGTCCACAGCTCAAACATTCCACTAGAAAAATGTCCACAACTCATTTATCCCCGAGTTCTCCCACCGCGGAAACATCCGCTGTTGAAACGATCCACCGGAAAAAAGTCCACCACGCATTTATCCTCGAATTCTGTCACGCAAAGACATTCACTGCTCAAACGATCCAATGGAAAAAAGTCCACCACACATTTATTCCCGAATTCTGACACCGCAAAGTTATCCACTGCTCAAACGGTCCACCAGAAAAAGGTCCACCACGCATTTATCCCCGAGTCTTCACACCGATAAATCATCCGACGGCTCAAATGTCCCCTCGGAAAAAAGTCCGTCGCTCATTTAGCCACTGTCATATGTCGCCTACACCCATAGACATTTGAAAACTAGTAGATGGTCTGTTGAATGTATGTTTGGTTGCATAATTAGATTAGCATAAAAAATAGCAGCAGTTTATTTCTTGTCCAAAATATTACTTTGAATAATACTTGACAATTGCTGGTTTTCTAACAGTGATCAGTGGAAAGTTTGGAGATGCAAAGAGGTATAGGCTATCTGATTTCAAACATACACTCAACTTCATTTAGTTTTACATTGTCTATGGGCGAAGTCACCTGACAGTGGATGAATGCGTGGTGGACCTTTTTCCGGTGGATCGTTTTAGCAGTGGATGTCTTCGCGGTGGTAGAACTCGGGGATAGATGAGTCGTGGACTTTTTCCGGTGGATCGATTGAGCTGTGAGCTGATTTCGCCGTGGACTGCTGAATATGGACCCGCTATAGGTGTCTACCTACCTACTTAGGTAGCTTAAGGATGGAGTTGAATTGTTGAAATTAGACGTTGCGGAATCAATCGCCGAATAATTTTTGCAGTTGCAATTTTTCACAATAAACTTTTCACTATGATCCGTATTTCTCGACTGCGGCCACAATAATTGACGTTGACCTGACATTCGGGTTGATATAACAGTACCGAAAAATGACCTTGAAAGCATAACTGTGCTAAAACATGACAAAAGAGTGCCGAAATGTAACATAAGAGATCTGAAATATGTCGCAATACTGAAAAATGCCACTTTCAAAACTGTCTTTGTTAACGATAAAGTAAGCAATAATAAGGGACGATTGCACATAAAATTAGTTTTTTTTACCGATGTATTATAATCGCTAATCGCATCATTACTTCCACAAAGTAACCCAAACCCCGAGAAAAGTTAGGTGTGAATAGCGCGCCATTATTTTAGTTCAAGGCGACAAGCCATCCACTTATCAGAGGGTGCAACGACCTTTGTTGTTGCATGATCGACAGACAGTTCCCTTTCCAGTTCTGTCTAACCTGGATTAGGCTAGAGTGCCTGTTCTCTGCTGCATTCTGAGACGTACATATTGTTCCTCGTGTTGCTGACATCACTTCCGAGTAATTCCACCTCTTCATCAACACAAAATGTAAGTTGCTAGCGAATGCCTTGAAACGTCTACATCAAAGTCCAATTTTTCGTTTTATTTCAGGTTAGAATCACCAAAAATTATTGACATGTACATTTGTTCACAATGTTCGCATCGGACAGAATCCGCCTTCCAACTAGCCCACCACGTCCAGAGGAATCACAAAAATGTTTATGCCGCCGAACTGTACCATGCCATCGTCGAACCGCAACAGTTCCCTTGCTTCTGCTGCGGCTACAAAAGCTATTATCACTTCGAACTGTACGAACATTCCAAACAAGTACATGGTCTGGGGACAACTGGAAACAATGGAATTGACACGTTTCGCCGAGAAATTGGAAGATATCCGTGCAATTACTGCCGATACGTGTCGGATTCGGGTTTATCTCTTGTGAAACATCACTATTTGTGCCGGAAGGCTCCAATGATGGGGATGCCACAAGAAACCACAGAAGAGGCCGAAGACATGAAGTCGCCAGATTTGGATAGGGCTGGTGAAAGAAGAACCGTCAGAGATCTTGTAACGCATGATTCAAAAGGAACAATTGATGAGTATAATTGCCACCATTGCTCGTACCGAGCTAAGCGAAAAGCGCATTTGAAAAGCCACATGTTGACACACGCTGCCAACGAAGAAATCAACTGGCTTCAGTGCAACCATTGTTCGTATAGAGCTAAACTGAAAGCGCATTTAAAACAGCACATCACGAATAAACATACTGCGGATGAAGAAATCAACTGGTTCCAGTGCAATCATTGTTCGTACCGAGCTAAACAAGAGCGATATTTGGTAAAGCACATGTTGAAACATGCCGCGAATGATGAAATCAATTGGTTCCAATGCCACCATTGTCCATACCGAGCTAAACTCAAGTCATATTTGAAATTGCACTATATGTTGAAACATGCGGCGGATGAAGAAATCAACTGGTTCCAGTGCAGCCATTGTTCGTACCGAGCTAAACAGAAATCTTCTTTGGGGATGCACATGTTGAAACATACTCCAAATGAAGAAATCAAATGGTTCCAGTGCAGTCATTGTGCGTACCGAGCTGAGAAGAAGTCACATTTGAGAATGCATATGTTGACACATGCTGCGAATGAAGAAATCAATTGGTTCCAGTGCAACCATTGTTCGTACCGAGCTAAACGAAAGTCACATTTGAAAAGACACTTGACAAGACACAGTATCTTGAAACATGCTGTGAATGAAGAAATAAAATGGTTCCAGTGTGACCATTGTTCGTACCGTGCCAAACATGAGTCACATTTGAAAAGACACTCGAAAAGACACAGTACGTTGAAACATGCTGTAAATGAAGAAATCAAATGGTTCCAGTGTAACCATTGTTCGTACCGTGCGAAACATAAGTCAAGTCTGAGAACGCACGACATGTTTCAACATACTCCGAATGAAGAAATTAGTTGGTTCCAGTGCAGCCATTGCCCGTACCGAGCTAAACAAAACTCATCTTTAAAAAGACACATGTTGAAACATGCTGCGAATCAAGAAATTAATTTGTTCCAGTGTGAGCACTGTTCCTACCGAGCTAACCGAAAGTCACATTTGAAAAGACACAACATTATGAAGCATGTTGCGAATGAGGAAATTACCTGGTTCCAGTGCGATCATTGTTCGTACCGAGCTAAACAAAACTCATGTTTGAAAAGACATATACTGAAACATGCTGCGAACGAAGAAATTAACTGGTTCAATTGCGACCACTGTTCCTACCGAGCTAAACGAAAGTCACATTTGAAAACACACAATATTATGAAGCATGTTGCGAATGAAGAAATTAACTGGTTCCAGTGCAATAATTGTCCGTACCGAGCTAAACAAAACAAATATTTGAAAAAACATTCGTTGAAACATGCTGCGAATAACGAATAAACTTGTTCCAATCCACATTTACTCTCACTTACATCGCTTCTGCGCATACATGAGGACGCATACCTGCAGAGCGTGGTAATTTAGGTAATTTTGACGCACGAAGTGTCAATGGGTGTTTCCCATTTAAAACCCTTGTCACTTGTGTTGGTTTGTGTCAGCTGGTGTTAGCTTGTGTCGATGACACAAAAGCAACACAAATCAAATGGAACGCGTTTGTGACGATTTGTGTCGACCCAAGTCGACTTGTGTCGGTAAATGGAAAGCACCCAATGTCAATGGCAACTTTCATACTGTCAATAATCGAAATGCAAACAAACATAACCTCCTAACCATTCAACATTTAATATTGTTCAGAATGAAATGTTGGGTGCTTTCCACCTAGCTCCAAGTTTGGTACACCTTCCATTTGCGCACGTGCGGGTTCCAAACGGTGCTTTCCATCTACGTGTTCTTACCTGGTTTTGTGCCGTCCGGTGGATCACCTAAAATTTTGTGCCGTCGGAAGGCACACCGGAAACGGATGCGACAAATGACGTACCGTCAGCTGTAATCCAGCACTCCGTTGTCATATGTCTCTCTCTGTGTCGTTTCATCCATGCATCCGTGTTTTATTTTATTTCTCTGCAGGGATAACGTACGATCGATTAAGATTTACGCTGTCATTTATTTATTTCTGAATGCCATAGTCATCTTTCGCCTCTAGACCAGAGATGTCGCGTCGGTCAACGATGCCGGTGCTTTCCATCTAGGTGTACCCAATCGTGGAACATGTTCCGTCTGGTGGTATTTGTACCGTCTAGGTGGAAATCACCCGTTACGTGCCGTATTATGCCCATGATTATCACGGAATAATGGCGGATTTTCTCACCACTCCAATAATAATCCCTAAAATAAACGTACATATGTATTTCGATCATCATCACTTTCGATATATTGTAAATTCGACCTTTTCTTTTTCGACCTTATGCATTCGATGTTTTGTTTTCGACCTTTTGTTTTTCGTTCTTTTTTCCGTCACTTACTTGGTATATAATATACTATTTCCTACGACCACCGATGAAAGTGACGTTTTCTACATGTTCTTGACACTTCGAAAATACATCATATCACACAAGTGTGATATTTTTTAAAAACGCACCTACTTGATTATCAATTTCAGGAAAGGATTCGCCATCTCGCAGAAGGATATGGAGTATCATTAAATAAACTGCACGCAGTCTTCCTTCAAAATATTATTTTTTCCTTATTCAATTTCGTCTAACAATTTGGTGATAACCAAAGCTGATAAGGGTAACTGCCTTGTGGTAATGCACAAACATGACTATTTAGATAAGGTTGAAAATTTTCTAGACAATGATGATTTCCAAAAGTTATCAAAAAATCCAACATTACCTTTTTCTAAAAGAGTTAGAAGTACAATTTCTAGGTTCTCAAATACCATACAAATTTTCAACATGAATCCATATAATCTCCTATTGATGAATCCTGCAACTCCAAGGTTATACGGTCTCCCAAAAATACATACCTAAACCTAATTCCCCTATCAGACCTGTGGTTTCTTTCACAAACTCTCCAACATACAAATTATCTTCTTGGTTGAATTCCATCTCAAGATTTCAGGAAAGGATCCGCCATCTCATCTCTCTCATCAAAATTAGAAACTAATTTTGAAATTTTACATGTTTGTAAGAAAGGAAGGCTTTTAGATAGTTTAGAGGTTCTTGAAATTTGTAAAGCAACTAGTAATTCTGCTCAAAATTGCCTAAATGATTGTATAGATTTCCCTTTTAAACACTTTTACAACGCCTTTGATTTGAATAACCTTTTTCCTCTCTAATCAACCATCCTTTCATTAATTTTTCACCCACCTTGTACCATTATTATTAGCTCTATTATTTCATACATTTCCATCAAGTTCTTTTGTCCTTCCTTCCATGACAACATCATAACTGTTTTATTGACATCTCAAGAATTTGAAACCTTTTACACAAACTTTATTTATTTCATCTTTTTATACATTTTTGGTATGTTATCGTTCTCCTTTTATGTACTTGCTTTATGTATTTTATCTTATAGCTTTACACTTTGACGAAGAAGGGCCAGAGACCTTCGAAACCGGTCAGAATAAAATAAATAACATTTTGAAGGAAGACTGCGTGCAGTTCAATCATCATTAATCCATCTTTAGAGATAAATGTCACTTGAATAACCCTTGTTCCTTAAGAAACACTTTTGATTTAACTGAAAAACTTGCAGATTACATTGTTCCACCTAATAGTAGATAATTTCCTTTGATGTTGCGAATCTATTTCCTAGTGTTCCTACTAACGAATGCATTTCCCTAGTCAGAAATAATCTTTTCGAATCTGACTTGTTGACACATAATATTCTTGATATCTGCTCACTTCTTGGACTTGCCTTAGAACAAAATTTCTTCAAATTTAACAATCATTTTTACAAACAAAAGACTGGTTTAGCAATGGGTTCAAATTTGTCTCCTTTTCTAGCGGAAATTTTGATGTCAAATTTAGAGAACCATCACATAACCAACAACAATCCATTCAAAGATAATATCCTTTTTTTGTTTGTTTAGATCTCGGTTTAGATACGTTGATGATTGCCTGGTATTGTTCAATGGAGATGATAGCATTTTACACACATTTTCACAATATCTCAACTCATTGCATGATAATATCAAGTTCACTTTTGAAATTGAATCTGACAATGCTTCTATGTTTTTCTTGATCTTTTGATTAAAAAAAAATCTTTTTGAATATGTCATCTATCGTGAACCTACCCATACTGACACCATCATCCCTATTCATTCATGTCATCCAATAAGCCATAAACACTCAACGTTCAATTCACTCCATAGACTTTTAAAAATACCATTGTCAAACGATAATTTCAAGAAAGAATTTGACATTATCAAATATTTGGGTAAAGTTAACGGATATAAATACAACACAATTTTTGGTATTTTCAACAGATTTTGTTCAAAAGCGCTATCCTTTCATGTTACAAATACTGATGTTTTTTAGAAAAAGTTACCATAGCCTATCTTATTTTGGCATCCCTTCTAAAATCGTTGGAAACATTTTTAAAACTTTTGGAATCAATATTTCTTTCAAAACAAATCTTAATTTAAATTCCTATCTAGTCATTCTATACAAATACAAAAGACATTCTCTCTCCTCACGACAAATCCGGTGTTTACAAACTTAACTGTAACAATTGTAACTCTTTCTATATCGGACCATCAGGTAGAAAATTTATTGAGCGTCTTAAAGAACACATGAGATATATCAGGCAAGGTCTAGTTACCCTTTCAATTGACACATCTCCATCTTTCGCCAACCATATCATCTCAGAGAATCATGACTTCATTCTAGGAACTAATTTTGAAATTTTACATGTTCGTAAGAAAGGACGGCTTTTAGATAGTTTAGAAGTTCTTGAAATTTGTAAAGCAACTAGTAATTCTTCTCAAAATTGCCTAAATGATTGTATAGATTTCTCTTTTAAACATTTTTACAACGCCTTTGATTTGAATAACCTGTTTTCTCTCTTATCAACCATCCTTTCATTAATTTATCACCCACCTTGTACCATTATTATTAGCTCTATTATTTCATACATTTCCATCAAGTTCTTTTGTTCTTTCTTCCATGACAACATCGTAACTGTTGTATTGGCATCTGAAGAATTTGAAAACAATAATTCACACAAACTTTATCTATACCATCCTTTTATACATTTTTGGTAGGTATGTTATCGTTTTCCTTTTATGTACTTGCCTTATGTATTTTATCTTATAGTGTTACACTCTGACGAAAAAGGGCCAGAGACCTTCGAAACCGGTCAGAAAGAAATAAATAATATTTTGAAGGAAGACTGCGTGCACAACGCAGCTTATAATACTCACAGCGTACCTGTATCTATTTCGTGAAAACGTTTTTCGATCGCTCGCTAGATTTTCATTCGATGCGCGCGCAGCTATCACGTCGTGAGCAGTGTTGCCAGACGTACTACTTTGGTAGTATTTGTACTACTTTTCCACTATCATGTACTACGTACTACTGAGGCTACGGTAGTACACAGTTTCGTACTACAATTGGAATGTTTGTCTGAACTATGAAAAATAAATATCGAAACATGCCTTTAATCCGTCATAATGGAAGCCCGAAATTCTTCCTTTTCTTCAATTTCTTGCGCAATGTCTGATTGGTAACTTGAGTATTTGCAGTGTGTTGGCACTTCCGCACAATGTCACTTTGATGTCACTAGCGTTGAATAAACGTCGAATGAACGAATTTGGCGGTTTTTGGGAGGCGGGCGGCCGGAAATGAACCCAAAGTGAGAACAATGGGTGCTTTCCACCTAGACGGTACAAATACCACCAGACGGCACATGTTCCATAGTGTGGCACAAAATTTTAGGTGATCCAATGAACGGCGCAGAACCGAGTAGGAACACGTAGATGGAAAGCACCGTTTGGAACCCGCACATGCGTAAATGGCAGGTGTACCGAACTTGGGGCTAGGTGGAAAGCACGCAATTTCAAGCCAGACGCTTCCTCTCCCCTCCCGGATCCCTCTGCCCTTCTTGTGTTAAAATTTTCAATAGCGTACTACGTTCGCCAACCAAAATACTACAATTTTCGAATGTTGGTACTACTCGCGACATTCATAAATCTGACAACACTGGTCGTGAGCAACTGAGCACAGAAGTGCGCAATTAGGCATTTCCACATGACGTCACGAGCTCGTCAGTGTTGCCAACCTAGTTGAATTTATAACCTCAAAAAAGTGTTAGGGAACAACCCGCGTTGTTATGATTGTAAAAAAAGTACTTTTTTGAGATTTTGGATACAGTAGGAAGCAAGTTTGTGAGTGATAATTGTTCACGAAACTCTGGCGCTTCGATCAATACTGATAGTTGGAGATGTGCTGCCCCGAATAGCTCAATAAACAAGAAAGTTTGGTGGAGTGCTTAAATCATTTTCGTCGAAAAAAAAAGAAATCCGTGGCTTTTTCGGAAAACTAGATTCCTGGAAGAAAAGAGCATCTCAGGAAGTATATCAAAGTGCCAAGAAATGCGACTTGAAGACATCTGGGAAGGAGAAAATATGCCAGTTTATTATCCTGCCGATAAGGTAAAAAGCTGACTAAATTGTTGGAACACAGAATAAAATTATCCATTACTAAGCGCCCTTCTGATTTCAGAGAGTATGGCTGTGGCAAAAACTATGACCTGTGGCGATTTCAAAATGGGAAAATCCAGCGACCAAGGAATTTTTAAGTTTACCACAATTTTACCTCAAATCCTGCTTACAAGAAGAAATTTCAGGATTTTTTAAGCAATGTGTCTTGACGCGATGAAGCCATCAACTGAAAATTCAAGATTGTCAAGTCAGCTGTACGATTTTGGTCATCAGAAGATACTCGGATCCGATCCCATCTGGTTTACATGTGCTTATATCTCAGTGAATATTACAACTACAGTGGAGTAGAAAATAAATAAATACTTTATTTCCAAAAGGTGTTACACCCTATGCGAAGGAAAAAATATAAAAACAATACTCATATTTTACAAAAAAAAAAACAAAAAAGAGGAGGACAGAAAATAGCAGATAAATTAAAATGAGGTACATTCTGCAAAACATGTCAGCGCATCCATCACTGCCCAACATCAATGCCGTGTGAGTCGTGAATGCTAGAAACAATAAAACGTAAAGAATGAAAATTGATATCGCACTGTCGGGCAAGCTTATTGAATTCACAGCATAAGATTGAGACGGGAGAGTTGAAAAGGAGGTTGGTTCTGGAGGCCTGGTTATAAAAAGTGACACACTGCCTGGAGTTGGCACGTGGAACATAAAAATTAATTTTTGACAATAGATATCAGCAGTCCATTTTATTGTGCAAGATGTTATGTAATAACTTAATGGCCAAAATAGAGCGGCGAATTTCCAAGGAAACAAAGCCAAATCTAGACAACAGCAGACTGTATTCAATACCCCTCGCAGGATAGACGCCATCAAACAAGAAGCACAGGAACTTCAAAAACCGTCGCTGGACCCGCTCAATATAAGGAATATGGACTTTATAGTAAGGGTACCAAATGATCGAACCGTACTCCAATCGGGATCGAATCAAAGCAAAATACAGTTTCTTCAGCGACTCACTGTTGGTAAATTCCCGGCAATTCCTGTAAATCATTCCATACATTCTGTAAGACTTACTGACAATCTCAGCTCTCCCAATGAACATTTTTGGTTATATTAAGGTGATCATTACATTTTCTTCACTAGTTTATGAAACTATAGGTTATATTAGTTTGCGTTCGTTACTCCTACATAACTTTTACAAACCATCTATATATCCAAAGTGGAGAACCCTATAAAGGTTACCGTCACGTATCAGAAGTACCCGTTAGTTTTATAGTCATGGTTATATTATTGTAATCAGCGTATCTTACAAACCTCTTATAAAACCTCTTATATAACTCTGCACAAGTTATTTGTGATCACTATAGGTGATGATATAGTTATTATCTTTCTAGAGGCCATCACATTACACATGTCGCGAAAAAACATATTTTACCGCGACTTTAATGGCATTATAAAGCGTGTCGCGTCTCGCTAAAATCGTCTTGAAAAGGTCCCTTGTCGCGCTATTTCACCTACTTTTCGCGACACCGGTTGCTATTTTCAAATCACTACAGATGTCGCTGGTTGTGTTATTTTCCAAATTGACTTTCTTCAAAAGCTTCGCCGATAAACCACGGTACGCTGTGGCGCCTATCACAATCTCCGTGTGGCGTGCGATATTTTACTTAGTGCACTCCGCCATTACACGCAGTTTGCATGTTTTCGGAAACTAAATTGTGTGAAATTTCTACGGGAGCAGGGAAAAATGAAGTTTACTTTTTAAACCTATAGCGTTTTCGACTTACTCAACTAGTGCAGCACTAGGTACCTGCTTACATTTTTCTTCATACCTACCTCTTTGGAAAGATCGAGAAAGATGCGATATGCGCGCTTAGATCAAGGAGAATTACACGAGAACTCCGGGGAGTCCTCAGAATTTACCCGATATTTCCTTCATCCTGTTCCAAAAAGAAAATTAGTCAACATTATAAAAATTACTTTTTTCGCAAAATCAGCTCGAGTTTTCATGAAACTCAGGGGCAGAGTGTCCAGCAGTCCAGTAGCTGTGATATTTTCTACTATTTGGCGAGACGTGTCTCGTTTCTGACTCTTTATTACAAGACAGTCAATAAGGACCAAGATGAAAATTTCATTTTTTAACGCAAATCCGATCTAATTTTCTTGAAATTCAGAGGCAGGGTGTCAGAAAAGGCCGCTATCAATCTTTTCTGACATGATTTCTGATAATCCTTGAAAAAATCGACACGAAATAGCAATTCAAAGTCAAGTTCGATTACGGAATGACGACCTGGTGTTGAAGTTTGATATTTTCACAAAAAAATTGAGATTGAACACCTGAGGACCTCACATTTGATCTGTCTGACCTTGAACAAGTATTATTTTATTCAAAATTGTTGGCGTTGAAGTGGCACAGCTGTGATATTTTTCAATACTTGGCGAGACTTGTCTCGTTTCTGACTCAACATTACGTGACAGTCAATGAGGGTCAAAATTAAAAATTCCATTTTTATCGCAAATCAGACCCTATTTCCAAGGAATTCAGAAATAAGGTTTCATAAAAAGCCGCTATCAATCTTTTCTGACATGATTTCTGATAATCCTTGAAAAAATCGACACGAAATAGCAATTCAAAGTCCAGTTCGATTACGGAATGACGACCTGGTGTTGAAGTTTGATATTTTCACAAAAAAATTGAGATTGAACACCTGAGGACCTCACATTTGATCTGTCTGACCTTGAACAAGTATTATTTTATTCAAAATTGTTGGCGTTGAAGTGGCACAGCTGTGATATTTTTCAATACTTGGCGAGACTTGTCTCGTTTCTGACTCAACATTACGTGACAGTCAATAAGGGTCAAAATTAAAAATTCCATTTTTATCGCAAATCAGACCCTATTTCCAAGAAATTCAGAAATAGGGTTTCATAAAAAGCCGCTATCAATCTTTTCTGACATGATTTCTGGCAATCCTTGAAAAAACCGACACGAAATAGCAATTCAAAGTCCAGTTCGATTACGGAATGACGACCTGGTGTTGAAGTTTGATATTTTCACAAAAAAAATGAGATTGAACACCTGAGGACCTCACATTTGATCTGTCTGACCTTGAACAAGTATTATTTTAATCAAAATTGTTGGCGTTGAAGTGGCACAGCTGTGATATTTTTCAATACTTGGCGAGACTTGTCTCGTTTCTGACTCAACATTACGTGACAGTCAATAAGGGTCAAAATTAAAAATTCCATTTTTATCGCAAATCAGACCCTATTTCCAAGAAATTCAGAAATAGGGTTTCATAAAAAGCCGCTATCAATCTTTTTCTGACATGATTTCTGATAATCCTTGAAAAAACCGACACGAAATAGCAATTCAAAGTCCAGTTCGATTACGGAATGACGACCTGGTGTTGAAGTTTGATATTTTCACAAAAAAATTGAGATTGAACACCTGAGGACCTCACATTTGATCTGTCTGACCTTGAACAAGTATTATTTTAATCAAAATTGTTGGCGTTGAAGTGGCACAGCTGTGATATTTTTCAATACTTGGCGAGACTTGTCTCGTTTCTGACTCAACATTACGTGACAGTCAATAAGGGTCAAAATTAAAAATTCCATTTTTATCGCAAATCAAGAAATTCAGAAATAGGGTTTCATAAAAAGCGGCTATCAATCTTTTCTGACATGATTTCTGGCAATCCTTGAAAAAACCGACACGAAATAGCAATTCAGAGTCCAGTTCGATTACGGAATGACGACCTGGTGTTGAAGTTTGATATTTTCACAAAAAAATTGAGATTGAACACCTGAGGACCTCACATTTGATCTGTCTGACCTTGAACGAGTATTATTTTATTCAAAATTGTTGGCGTTGAAGTGGCACAGCTGTGATATTTTTCAATACTTGGCGAGACTTGTCTCGTTTCTGACTCAACATTACGTGACAGTCAATAAGGGTCAAAATAAAAAATTCCATTTTTATCGCAAATCAGACCCTATTTCCAAGAAATTCAGAAATAGGGTTTCATAAAAAGCCGCTATCAATCTTTTCTGACATGATTTCTGGCAATCCTTGAAAAAACCGACACGAAATAGCAATTCAAAGTCCAGTTCGATTACGGAATGACGACCTGGTGTTGAAGTTTGATATTTTCACACAAAAATTGAGATTGAACACCTGAGGACCTCACATTTGATCTGTCTGACCTTGAACAGGTATTATTTTATTCAAAATTGTTGGCGTTGAAGTGGCACAACAGTGATATTTTTCAATACTTGGCGAGACTTGTCTCGTTTCTGACTCAACATTACGTGACAGTCAATGAGGGTAAAATTAAAAATTCCATTTTTATCGCAAATCAGACCCTATTTCCAAGAAATTCAGAAATAGGGTTTCATAAAAAGCCGCTATCAATCTTTTCTGACATGATTTCTGGCAATCCTTGAAAAAACCGACACGAAATAGCAATTCAAAGTCCAGTTCGATTACGGAATGACGACCTGGTGTTGAAGTTTGATATTTTCACAAAAAAATTGAGATTGAACACCTGAGGACCTCACATTTGATCTGTCTGACCTTGAACAAGTATTATTTTATTCAAAATTGTTGGCGTTGAAGTGGCACAGCTGTGATATTTTTCAATACTTGGCGAGACTTGTCTCGTTTCTGACTCAACATTACGTGACAGTCAATAAGAGTCAAAATTAAAAATTCCATTTTTATCGCAAATCAGACCCTATTTCCAAGAAATTCAGAAATAGGGTTTCATAAAAAGCCGCTATCAATTTTTTCTGACATGATTTCTGGCAATCCTTGGAAAAACCGACACGAAATAGCAATTCAAAGTCCAGTTCGATTACGGAATGACGACCTGGTGTTGAAGTTTGATATTTTCACAAAAAAATTGAGATTGAACACCTGAGGACCTCACATTTGATCTGTCTGACCTTGAACAAGTATTATTTTATTCAAAATTGTTGGCGTTGAAGTGGCACAACTGTGATAATTTTCAATACTTGGCGAGACTTGTCTCGTTTCTGACTCAACATTACGTGACAGTCAATAAGGGTCAAAATTAAAAATTCCATTTTTATCGCAAATCAGACCCTATTTCCAAGAAATTCAGAAATAGGGTTTCATAAAAAGCCGCTATCAATCTTTTCTGACATGATTTCTGGCAATCCTTGAAAAAACCGACACGAAATAGCAATTCAAAGTCCAGTTCGATTACGGAATGACGACCTGGTGTTGAAGTTTGATATTTTCACAAAAAAATTGAGATTGAACACCTGAGGACCTCACATTTGATCTGTCTGACCTTGAACAAGTATTATTTTATTCAAAATAGTTGGCGTTGAAGTGGCACAGCTGTGATATTTTTCAATACTTGGCGAGACTTGTCTCGTTTCTGACTCAACATTACGTGACAGTCAATAAGGGTCAAAATTAAAAATCCCATTTTTATCGCAAATCAGACCCTATTTCCAAGAAATTCAGAAATAGGGTTTCATAAAAAGCCGCTATCAATCTTTTCTGACATGATTTCTGGCAATCCTTGAAAAAACCGACACGAAATAGCAATTCAAAGTCCAGTTCGATTACGGAATGACGACCTGGTGTTGAAGTTTGATATTTTCACAAAAAAATTGAGATTGAACACCTGAGGACCTCACATTTGATCTGTCTGACCTTGAACAAGTATTATTTTATTCAAAATTGTTGGCGTTGAAGTGGCACAGCTGTGATATTTTTCAATACTTGGCGAGACTTGTCTCGTTTCTGACTCAACATTACGTGACAGTCAATAAGGGTCAAAATTAAAAATTCCATTTTTATCGCAAATCAGACCCTATTTCCAAGAAATTCAGAAATAGGGTTTCATAAAAAGCCGCTATCAATCTTTTCTGACATGATTTCTGGCAATCCTTGAAAAAACCGACACGAAATAGCAATTCAAAGTCCAGTTCGATTACGGAATGACGACCTGGTGTTGAAGTTTGATATTTTCACAAAAAAATTGAGATTGAACACCTGAGGACCTCACATTTGATCTGTCTGACCTTGAACAAGTATTATTTTATTCAAAATTGTTGGCGTTGGAGTGGCACAGCTGTGATATTTTTCAATACTTGGCGAGACTTGTCTCGTTTCTGACTCAACATTACGTGACAGTCAATAAGGGTCAAAATTAAAAATTCCATTTTTATCGCAAATCAGACCCTATTTCCAAGAAATTCAGAAATAGGGTTTCATAAAAAGCCGCTATCAATCTTTTTTGACATGATTTCTGGCAATCCTTGAAAAAACCGACACGAAATAGCAATTCAAAGTCCAGTTCGATTACGGAATGACGACCTGGTGTTGAAGTTTGATATTTTCACAAAAAAATTGAGATTGAACACCTGAGGACCTCACATTTGATCTGTCTGACCTTGAACAAGTATTATTTTATTCAAAACTGTTGGCGTTGAAGTGGCACAGCTGTGATATTTTTCAATACCTGGCGAGACTTGTCTCGTTTCTGACTCAACATTACGTGACAGTCAATAAGGGTCAAAATTAAAAATTCCATTTTTATCGCAAATCAGACCCTATTTCCAAGAAATTCAGAAATAGGGTTTCATAAAAAGCCGCTATCAATCTTTTCTGACATGATTTCTGGCAATCCTTGAAAAAACCGACACGAAATAGCAATTCAAAGTCCAGTTCGATTACGGAATGACGACCTGGTGTTGAAGTTTGATATTTTCACAAAAAAATTGAGATTGAACACCTGAGGACCTCACATTTGATCTGTCTGACCTTGAACAAGTATTATTTTATTCAAAATTGTTGGCGTTGGAGTGGCACAGCTGTGATATTTTTCAATACTTGGCGAGACTTGTCTCGTTTCTGACTCAACATTACGTGACAGTCAATAAGGGTCAAAATTAAAAATTCCATTTTTATCGCAAATCAGACCCTATTTCCAAGAAATTCAGGAATAGGGTTTCATAAAAAGCCGCTATCAATCTTTTCTGACATGATTTCTGGCAATCCTTGAAAAAACCGACACGAAATAGCAATTCAAAGTCCAGTTCGATTACGGAATGACGACCTGGTGTTGAAGTTTGATATTTTCACAAAAAAATTGAGATTGAACACCTGAGGACCTCACATTTGATCTGTCTGACCTTGAACAAGTATTATTTTATTCAAAATTGTTGGCGTTGAAGTGGCACAGCTGTGATATTTTTCAATACTTGGCGAGACTTGTCTCGTTTCTGACTCAACATTACGTGACAGTCAATAAGGGTCAAAATTAAAAATTCCATTCTTATCGCAAATCAGACCCTATTTCCAAGAAATTCAGAAATAGGGTTTCATAAAAAGCTGCTATCAATCTTTTTTGACATGATTTCTGGCAATCCTTGAAAAAACCGACACAAAATAGCAATTCAAAGTCCAGTTCGATTACGGAATGACGACCTGGTGTTGAAGTTTGATATTTTCACAAAAAAATTGAGATTGAACACCTGAGGACCTCACATTTGATCTGTCTGACCTTGAACAAGTATTATTTTATTCAAAATAGTTGGCGTTGAAGTGGCACAGCTGTGATATTTTTCAATACTTGGCGAGACTTGTCTCGTTTCTGACTCAACATTACGTGACAGTCAATAAGGGTCAAAATTAAAAATTCTATTTTTATCGCAAATCAGACCCTATTTCCAAGAAATTCAGAAATAGGGTTTCATAAAAAGCCGCTATCAATCTTTTCTGACATGATTTCTGGCAATCCTTGAAAAAACCGACACGAAATAGCAATTCAAAGTCCAGTTCGATTACGGAATGACGACCTGGTGTTGAAGTTTGATATTTTCACAAAAAAATTGAGATTGAACACCTGAGGACCTCACATTTGATCTGTCTGACCTTGAACAAGTATTATTTTATTCAAAATAGTTGGCGTTGAAGTGGCACAGCTGTGATATTTTTCAATACTTGGCGAGACTTGTCTCGTTTCTGACTCAACATTACGTGACAGTCAATAAGGGTCAAAATTAAAAATTCCATTTTTATCGCAAATCAGACCCTATTTCCAAGAAATTCAGAAATAGGGTTTCATAAAAAGCTGCTATCAATCTTTTTTGACATGATTTCTGGCAATCCTTGAAAAAACCGACACGAAATAGCAATTCAAAGTCCAGTTCGATTACGGAATGACGACCTGGTGTTGAAGTTTGATATTTTCACAAAAAAATTGAGATTGAACACCTGAGGACCTCACATTTGATCTGACTGACCTTGAACAAGTATTATTTTATTCAAAATAGTTGGCGTTGAAGTGGCACAGCTGTGATATTTTTCAATACTTGGCGAGACTTGTCTCGTTTCTGACTCAACATTACGTGACAGTCAATAAGGGTCAAAATTAAAAATTCCATTTTTATCGCAAATCAGACCCTATTTCCAAGAAATTCAGAAATAGGGTTTCATAAAAAGCCGCTATCAATCTTTTCTGACATGATTTCTGGCAATCCTTGAAAAAACCGACACGAAATAGCAATTCAAAGTCCAGTTCGATTACGGAATGACGACCTGGTGTTGAAGTTTGATATTTTCACAAAAAAATTGAGATTGAACACCTGAGGACCTCACATTTGATCTGTCTGACCTTGAACAAGTATTATTTTATTCAAAACTGTTGGCGTTGAAGTGGCACAGCTGTGATATTTTTCAATACCTGGCGAGACTTGTCTCGTTTCTGACTCAACATTACGTGACAGTCAATAAGGGTCAAAATTAAAAATTCCATTTTTATCGCAAATCAGACCCTATTTCCAAGAAATTCAGAAATAGGGTTTCATAAAAAGCCGCTATCAATCTTTTCTGACATGATTTCTGGCAATCCTTGAAAAAACCGACACGAAATAGCAATTCAAAGTCCAGTTCGATTACGGAATGACGACCTGGTGTTGAAGTTTGATATTTTCACAAAAAAATTGAGATTGAACACCTGAGGACCTCACATTTGATCTGTCTGACCTTGAACAAGTATTATTTTATTCAAAATTGTTGGCGTTGGAGTGGCACAGCTGTGATATTTTTCAATACTTGGCGAGACTTGTCTCGTTTCTGACTCAACATTACGTGACAGTCAATAAGGGTCAAAATTAAAAATTCCATTTTTATCGCAAATCAGACCCTATTTCCAAGAAATTCAGGAATAGGGTTTCATAAAAAGCCGCTATCAATCTTTTCTGACATGATTTCTGGCAATCCTTGAAAAAACCGACACGAAATAGCAATTCAAAGTCCAGTTCGATTACGGAATGACGACCTGGTGTTGAAGTTTGATATTTTCACAAAAAAATTGAGATTGAACACCTGAGGACCTCACATTTGATCTGTCTGACCTTGAACAAGTATTATTTTATTCAAAATTGTTGGCGTTGAAGTGGCACAGCTGTGATATTTTTCAATACTTGGCGAGACTTGTCTCGTTTCTGACTCAACATTACGTGACAGTCAATAAGGGTCAAAATTAAAAATTCCATTCTTATCGCAAATCAGACCCTATTTCCAAGAAATTCAGAAATAGGGTTTCATAAAAAGCTGCTATCAATCTTTTTTGACATGATTTCTGGCAATCCTTGAAAAAACCGACACAAAATAGCAATTCAAAGTCCAGTTCGATTACGGAATGACGACCTGGTGTTGAAGTTTGATATTTTCACAAAAAAATTGAGATTGAACACCTGAGGACCTCACATTTGATCTGTCTGACCTTGAACAAGTATTATTTTATTCAAAATAGTTGGCGTTGAAGTGGCACAGCTGTGATATTTTTCAATACTTGGCGAGACTTGTCTCGTTTCTGACTCAACATTACGTGACAGTCAATAAGGGTCAAAATTAAAAATTCTATTTTTATCGCAAATCAGACCCTATTTCCAAGAAATTCAGAAATAGGGTTTCATAAAAAGCCGCTATCAATCTTTTCTGACATGATTTCTGGCAATCCTTGAAAAAACCGACACGAAATAGCAATTCAAAGTCCAGTTCGATTACGGAATGACGACCTGGTGTTGAAGTTTGATATTTTCACAAAAAAATTGAGATTGAACACCTGAGGACCTCACATTTGATCTGTCTGACCTTGAACAAGTATTATTTTATTCAAAATAGTTGGCGTTGAAGTGGCACAGCTGTGATATTTTTCAATACTTGGCGAGACTTGTCTCGTTTCTGACTCAACATTACGTGACAGTCAATAAGGGTCAAAATTAAAAATTCCATTTTTATCGCAAATCAGACCCTATTTCCAAGAAATTCAGAAATAGGGTTTCATAAAAAGCTGCTATCAATCTTTTTTGACATGATTTCTGGCAATCCTTGAAAAAACCGACACGAAATAGCAATTCAAAGTCCAGTTCGATTACGGAATGACGACCTGGTGTTGAAGTTTGATATTTTCACAAAAAAATTGAGATTGAACACCTGAGGACCTCACATTTGATCTGACTGACCTTGAACAAGTATTATTTTATTCAAAATAGTTGGCGTTGAAGTGGCACAGCTGTGATATTTTTCAATACTTGGCGAGACTTGTCTCGTTTCTGACTCAACATTACGTGACAGTCAATAAGGGTCAAAATTAAAAATTCCATTTTTATCGCAAATCAGACCCTATTTCCAAGAAATTCAGAAATAGGGTTTCATAAAAAGCCGCTATCAATCTTTTCTGACATGATTTCTGGCAATCCTTGAAAAAACCGACACGAAATAGCAATTCAAAATCCAGTTCGATTACGGAATGACGACCTGGTGTTGAAGTTTGATATTTTCACAAAAAAATTGAGATTGAACACCTGAGGACCTCACATTTGATCTGTCTGACCTTGAACAAGTATTATTTTATTCAAAATAGTTGGCGTTGAAGTGGCACAGCTGTGATATTTTTCAATACTTGGCGAGACTTGTCTCGTTTCTGACTCAACATTACGTGACAGTCAATAAGGGTCAAAATTAAAAATTCCATTTTTATCGCAAATCAGACCCTATTTCCAAGAAATTCAGAAATAGGGTTTCATAAAAAGCTGCTATCAATCTTTTTTGACATGATTTCTGGCAATCCTTGAAAAAACCGACACGAAATAGCAATTCAAAGTCCAGTTCGATTACGGAATGACGACCTGGTGTTGAAGTTTGATATTTTCACAAAAAAATTGAGATTGAACACCTGAGGACCTCACATTTGATCTGTCTGACCTTGAACAAGTATTATTTTTTTCAAAATTGTTGGCGTTGAAGTGGCACAGCTGTGATATTTTTCAATACTTGGCGAGACTTGTCTCGTTTCTGACTCAACATTACGTGACAGTCAATAAGGGTCAAAATTAAAAATTCCATTTTTATCGCAAATCAGACCCTATTTCCAAGAAATTCAGAAATAGGGTTTCATAAAAAGCCGCTATCAATCTTTTCTGACATGATTTCTGGCAATCCTTGAAAAAACCGACACGAAATAGCAATTCAAAGTCCAGTTCGATTACGGAATGACGACCTGGTGTTGAAGTTTGATATTTTCACAAAAAAATTGAGATTGAACACCTGAGGACCTCACATTTGATCTGTCTGACCTTGAACAAGTATTATTTTATTCAAAATAGTTGGCGTTGAAGTGGCACAGCTGTGATATTTTTCAATACTTGGCGAGACTTGTCTCGTTTCTGACTCAACATTACGTGACAGTCAATAAGGGTCAAAATTAAAAATTCCATTTTTATCGCAAATCAGACCTTATTTCCAAGAAATTCAGAAATAGGGTTTCATAAAAAGCCGCTATCAATCTTTTCTGACATGATTTCTGGCAATCCTTGAAAAAACCGACACGAAATAGCAATTCAAAGTCCAGTTCGATTACGGAATGACGACCTGGTGTTGAAGTTTGATATTTTCACAAAAAAATTGAGATTGAACACCTGAGGACCTCACATTTGATCTGTCTGACCTTGAACAAGTATTATTTTATTCAAAATTGTTGGCGTTGAAGTGGCACAGCTGTGATATTTTTCAATACTTGGCGAGACTTGTCTCGTTTCTGACTCAACATTACGTGACAGTCAATAAGGGTCAAAATTAAAAATTCCATTTTTATCGCAAATCAGACCCTATTTCCAAGAAATTCAGAAATAGGGTTTCATAAAAAGCCGCTATCAATCTTTTCTGACATGATTTCTGGCAATCCTTGAAAAAACCGACACGAAATAGCAATTCAAAGTTCAGTTCGATTACGGAATGACGACCTGGTGTTGAAGTTTGATATTTTCACAAAAAAATTGAGATTGAACACCTGAGGACCTCACATTTGATCTGTCTGTCCTTGAACAAGTATTATTTTATTCAAAATTGTTGGCGTTGGAGTGGCACAGCTGTGATATTTTTCAATACTTGGCGAGACTTGTCTCGTTTCTGACTCAACATTACGTGACAGTCAATAAGGGTCAAAATTAAAAATTCCATTTTTATCGCAAATCAGACCCTATTTCCAAGAAATTCAGAAATAGGGTTTCATAAAAAGCCGCTATCAATCTTTTTTGACATGATTTCTGGCAATCCTTGAAAAAACCGACACGAAATAGCAATTCAAAGTCCAGTTCGATTACGGAATGACGACCTGGTGTTGAAGTTTGATATTTTCACAAAAAAATTGAGATTGAACACCTGAGGACCTCACATTTGATCTGTCTGACCTTGAACAAGTATTATTTTATTCAAAATAGTTGGCGTTGAAGTGGCACAGCTGTGATATTTTTCAATACTTGGCGAGACTTGTCTCGTTTCTGACTCAACATTACGTGACAGTCAATAACGGTCAAAATTAAAAATTCCATTTTTATCGCAAATCAGACCCTATTTCCAAGAAATTCAGGAATAGGGTTTCATAAAAAGCCGCTATCAATCTTTTCTGACATGATTTCTGGCAATCCTTGAAAAAACCGACACGAAATAGCAATTCAAAGTCCAGTTCGATTACGGAATGACGACCTGGTGTTGAAGTTTGATATTTTCACAAAAAAATTGAGATTGAACACCTGAGGACCTCACATTTGATCTGTCTGACCTTGAACAAGTATTATTTTATTCAAAATTGTTGGCGTTGAAGTGGCACAGCTGTGATAATTTTCAATACTTGGCGAGACTTGTCTCGTTTCTGACTCAACATTACGTGACAGTCAATAAGGGTCAAAATTAAAAATTCCATTTTTATCGCAAATCAGATCCTATTTCCAAGAAATTCAGAAATAGGGTTTCATAAAAAGCCGCTATCAATCTTTTCTGACATGATTTCTGGCAATCCTTGAAAAAACCGACACGAAATAGCAATTCAAAGTCCAGTTCGATTACGGAATGACGACCTGGTGTTGAAGTTTGATATTTTCACAAAAAAATTGAGATTGAACACCTGAGGACCTCACATTTGATCTGTCTGACCTTGAACAAGTATTATTTTATTCAAAATTGTTGGCGTTGGAGTGGCACAGCTGTGATATTTTTCAATACTTGGCGAGACTTGTCTCGTTTCTGACTCAACATTACGTGACAGTCAATAAGGGTCAAAATTAAAAATTCCATTTTTATCGCAAATCAGACCCTATTTCCAAGAAATTCAGAAATAGGGTTTCATAAAAAGCCGCTATCAATCTTTTTTGACATGATTTCTGGCAATCCTTGAAAAAACCGACACGAAATAGCAATTCAAAGTCCAGTTCGATTACGGAATGACGACCTGGTGTTGAAGTTTGATATTTTCACAAAAAAATTGAGATTGAACACCTGAGGACCTCACATTTGATCTGTCTGACCTTGAACAAGTATTATTTTATTCAAAATTGTTGGCGTTGAAGTGGCACAGCTGTGATATTTTTCAATACCTGGCGAGACTTGTCTCGTTTCTGACTCAACATTACGTGACAGTCAATAAGGGTCAAAATTAAAAATTCCATTTTTATCGCAAATCAGACCCTATTTCCAAGAAATTCAGAAATAGGGTTTCATAAAAAGCTGCTATCAATCTTTTTTGACATGATTTCTGGCAATCCTTGAAAAAACCGACACAAAATAGCAATTCAAAGTCCAGTTCGATTACGGAATGACGACCTGGTGTTGAAGTTTGATATTTTCACAAAAAAATTGAGATTGAACACCTGAGGACCTCACATTTGATCTGTCTGACCTTGAACAAGTATTATTTTATTCAAAATAGTTGGCGTTGAAGTGGCACAGCTGTGATATTTTTCAATACTTGGCGAGACTTGTCTCGTTTCTGACTCAACATTACGTGACAGTCAATAAGGGTCAAAATTAAAAATTCCATTTTTATCGCAAATCAGACCCTATTTCCAAGAAATTCAGAAATAGGGTTTCATAAAAAGCCGCTATCAATCTTTTCTGACATGATTTCTGGCAATCCTTGAAAAAACCGACAGGAAATAGCAATTCAAAGTCCAGTTCGATTACGGAATGACGACCTGGTGTTGAAGTTTGATATTTTCACAAAAAAATTGAGATTGAACACCTGAGGACCTCACATTTGATCTGTCTGACCTTGAACAAGTATTATTTTATTCAAAATAGTTGGCGTTGAAGTGGCACAGCTGTGATATTTTTCAATACTTGGCGAGACTTGTCTCGTTTCTGACTCAACATTACGTGACAGTCAATAAGGGTCAAAATTAAAAATTCTATTTTTATCGCAAATCAGACCCTATTTCCAAGAAATTCAGAAATAGGGTTTCATAAAAAGCCGCTATCAATCTTTTCTGACATGATTTCTGGCAATCCTTGAAAAAACCGACACGAAATAGCAATTCAAAGTCCAGTTCGATTACGGAATGACGACCTGGTGTTGAAGTTTGATATTTTCACAAAAAAATTGAGATTGAACACCTGAGGACCTCACATTTGATCTGTCTGACCTTGAACAAGTATTATTTTATTCAAAATAGTTGGCGTTGAAGTGGCACAGCTGTGATATTTTTCAATACTTGGCGAGACTTGTCTCGTTTCTGACTCAACATTACGTGACAGTCAATAAGGGTCAAAATTAAAAATTCCATTTTTATCGCAAATCAGACCCTATTTCCAAGAAATTCAGAAATAGGGTTTCATAAAAAGCCGCTATCAATCTTTTCTGACATGATTTCTGGCAATCCTTGAAAAAACCGACACGAAATAGCAATTCAAAGTCCAGTTCGATTACGGAATGACGACCTGGTGTTGAAGTTTGATATTTTCACAAAAAAATTGAGATTGAACACCTGAGGACCTCACATTTGATCTGTCTGACCTTGAACAAGTATTATTTTATTCAAAATAGTTGGCGTTGAAGTGGCACAGCTGTGATATTTTTCAATACTTGGCGAGACTTGTCTCGTTTCTGACTCAACATTACGTGACAGTCAATAAGGGTCAAAATTAAAAATTCTATTTTTATCGCAAATCAGACCCTATTTCCAAGAAATTCAGAAATAGGGTTTCATAAAAAGCCGCTATCAATCTTTTCTGACATGATTTCTGGCAATCCTTGAAAAAACCGACACGAAATAGCAATTCAAAGTCCAGTTCGATTACGGAATGACGACCTGGTGTTGAAGTTTGATATTTTCACAAAAAAATTGAGATTGAACACCTGAGGACCTCACATTTGATCTGTCTGACCTTGAACAAGTATTATTTTATTCAAAATAGTTGGCGTTGAAGTGGCACAGCTGTGATATTTTTCAATACTTGGCGAGACTTGTCTCGTTTCTGACTCAACATTACGTGACAGTCAATAAGGGTCAAAATTAAAAATTCCATTTTTATCGCAAATCAGACCCTATTTCCAAGAAATTCAGAAATAGGGTTTCATAAAAAGCTGCTATCAATCTTTTTTGACATGATTTCTGGCAATCCTTGAAAAAACCGACACGAAATAGCAATTCAAAGTCCAGTTCGATTACGGAATGACGACCTGGTGTTGAAGTTTGATATTTTCACAAAAAAATTGAGATTGAACACCTGAGGACCTCACATTTGATCTGTCTGACCTTGAACAAGTATTATTTTATTCAAAATAGTTGGCGTTGAAGTGGCACAGCTGTGATATTTTTCAATACTTGGCGAGACTTGTCTCGTTTCTGACTCAACATTACGTGACAGTCAATAAGGGTCAAAATTAAAAATTCCATTTTTATCGCAAATCAGACCCTATTTCCAAGAAATTCAGAAATAGGGTTTCATAAAAAGCCGCTATCAATCTTTTCTGACATGATTTCTGGCAATCCTTGAAAAAACCGACACGAAATAGCAATTCAAAGTCCAGTTCGATTACGGAATGACGACCTGGTGTTGAAGTTTGATATTTTCACAAAAAAATTGAGATTGAACACCTGAGGACCTCACATTTGATCTGTCTGACCTTGAACAAGTATTATTTTATTCAAAATAGTTGGCGTTGAAGTGGCACAGCTGTGATATTTTTCAATACTTGGCGAGACTTGTCTCGTTTCTGACTCAACATTACGTGACAGTCAATAAGGGTCAAAATTAAAAATTCTATTTTTATCGCAAATCAGACCCTATTTCCAAGAAATTCAGAAATAGGGTTTCATAAAAAGCCGCTATCAATCTTTTCTGACATGATTTCTGGCAATCCTTGAAAAAACCGACACGAAATAGCAATTCAAAGTCCAGTTCGATTACGGAATGACGACCTGGTGTTGAAGTTTGATATTTTCACAAAAAAATTGAGATTGAACACCTGAGGACCTCACATTTGATCTGTCTGACCTTGAACAAGTATTATTTTATTCAAAATAGTTGGCGTTGAAGTGGCACAGCTGTGATATTTTTCAATACTTGGCGAGACTTGTCTCGTTTCTGACTCAACATTACGTGACAGTCAATAAGGGTCAAAATTAAAAATTCCATTTTTATCGCAAATCAGACCCTATTTCCAAGAAATTCAGAAATAGGGTTTCATAAAAAGCTGCTATCAATCTTTTTTGACATGATTTCTGGCAATCCTTGAAAAAACCGACACGAAATAGCAATTCAAAGTCCAGTTCGATTACGGAATGACGACCTGGTGTTGAAGTTTGATATTTTCACAAAAAAATTGAGATTGAACACCTGAGGACCTCACATTTGATCTGACTGACCTTGAACAAGTATTATTTTATTCAAAATAGTTGGCGTTGAAGTGGCACAGCTGTGATATTTTTCAATACTTGGCGAGACTTGTCTCGTTTCTGACTCAACATTACGTGACAGTCAATAAGGGTCAAAATTAAAAATTCCATTTTTATCGCAAATCAGACCCTATTTCCAAGAAATTCAGAAATAGGGTTTCATAAAAAGCCGCTATCAATCTTTTCTGACATGATTTCTGGCAATCCTTGAAAAAACCGACACGAAATAGCAATTCAAAATCCAGTTCGATTACGGAATGACGACCTGGTGTTGAAGTTTGATATTTTCACAAAAAAATTGAGATTGAACACCTGAGGACCTCACATTTGATCTGTCTGACCTTGAACAAGTATTATTTTATTCAAAATAGTTGGCGTTGAAGTGGCACAGCTGTGATATTTTTCAATACTTGGCGAGACTTGTCTCGTTTCTGACTCAACATTACGTGACAGTCAATAAGGGTCAAAATTAAAAATTCCATTTTTATCGCAAATCAGACCCTATTTCCAAGAAATTCAGAAATAGGGTTTCATAAAAAGCCGCTATCAATCTTTTCTGACATGATTTCTGGCAATCCTTGAAAAAACCGACACGAAATAGCAATTCAAAATCCAGTTCGATTACGGAATGACGACCTGGTGTTGAAGTTTGATATTTTCACAAAAAAATTGAGATTGAACACCTGAGGACCTCACATTTGATCTGTCTGACCTTGAACAAGTATTATTTTATTCAAAATTGTTGGCGTTGAAGTGGCACAGCTGTGATATTTTTCAATACTTGGCGAGACTTGTCTCGTTTCTGACTCAACATTACGTGACAGTCAATAAGGGTCAAAATTAAAAATTCCATTTTTATCGCAAATCAGACCCTATTTCCAAGAAATTCAGAAATAGGGTTTCATAAAAAGCCGCTATCAATCTTTTCTGACATGATTTCTGGCAATCCTTGAAAAAACCGACACGAAATAGCAATTCAAAGTCCAGTTCGATTACGGAATGACGACCTGGTGTTGAAGTTTGATATTTTCACAAAAAAATTGAGATTGAACACCTGAGGACCTCACATTTGATCTGTCTGACCTTGAACAAGTATTATTTTATTCAAAATTGTTGGCGTTGGAGTGGCACAGCTGTTATATTTTTCAATACTTGGCGAGACTTGTCTCGTTTCTGACTCAACATTACGTGACAGTCAATAAGGGTCAAAATTAAAAATTCCATTTTTATCGCAAATCAGACCCTATTCCCAAGAAATTCAGAAATAGGGTTTCATAAAAAGCCGCTATCAATCTTTTTTGACATGATTTCTGGCAATCCTTGAAAAAACCGACACGAAATAGCAATTCAAAGTCCAGTTCGATTACGGAATGACGACCTGGTGTTGAAGTTTGATATTTTCACAAAAAAATTGAGATTGAACACCTGAGGACCTCACATTTGATCTGTCTGACCTTGAACAAGTATTATTTTATTCAAAACTGTTGGCGTTGAAGTGGCACAGCTGTGATATTTTTCAATACCTGGCGAGACTTGTCTCGTTTCTGACTCAACATTACGTGACAGTCAATAAGGGTCAAAATTGAAAATTCCATTTTTATCGCAAATCAGACCCTATTTCCAAGAAATTCAGAAATAGGGTTTCATAAAAAGCTGCTATCAATCTTTTTTGACATGATTTCTGGCAATCCTTGAAAAAACCGACACGAAATAGCAATTCAAAGTCCAGTTCGATTACGGAATGACGACCTGGTGTTGAAGTTTGATATTTTCACAAAAAAATTGAGATTGAACACCTGAGGACCTCACATTTGATCTGTCTGACCTTGAACAAGTATTATTTTATTCAAAATAGTTGGCGTTGAAGTGGCACAGCTGTGATATTTTTCAATACTTGGCGAGACTTGTCTCGTTTCTGACTCAACATTACGTGACAGTCAATAAGGGTCAAAATTAAAAATTCCATTTTTATCGCAAATCAGACCCTATTTCCAAGAAATTCAGAAATAGGGTTTCATAAAAAGCCGCTATCAATCTTTTCTGACATGATTTCTGGCAATCCTTGAAAAAACCGACACGAAATAGCAATTCAAAGTCCAGTTCGATTACGGAATGACGACCTGGTGTTGAAGTTTGATATTTTCACAAAAAAATTGAGATTGAACACCTGAGGACCTCACATTTGATCTGTCTGACCTTGAATAAGTATTATTTTATTCAAAATAGTTGGCGTTGAAGTGGCACAGCTGTGATATTTTTCAATACTTGGCGAGACTTGTCTCGTTTCTGACTCAACATTACGTGACAGTCAATAAGGGTCAAAATTAAAAATTCCATTTTTATCGCAAATCAGACCCTATTTCCAAGAAATTCAGAAATAGGGTTCCATAAAAAGCCGCTATCAATCTTTTTTGACATGATTTCTGGCAATCCTTGAAAAAACCGACACGAAATAGCAATTCAAAGTCCAGTTCGATTACGGAATGACGACCTGGTGTTGAAGTTTGATATTTTCACAAAAAAATTGAGATTGAACACCTGAGGACCTCACATTTGATCTGTCTGACCTTGAACAAGTATTATTTTATTCAAAATAGTTGGCGTTGAAGTGGCACAGCTGTGATATTTTTCAATACTTGGCGAGACTTGTCTCGTTTCTGACTCAACATTACGTGACAGTCAATAAGGGTCAAAATTAAAAATTCCATTTTTATCGCAAATCAGACCCTATTTCCAAGAAATTCAGAAATAGGGTTTCATAAAAAGCCGCTATCAATCTTTTCTGACATGATTTCTGGCAATCCTTGAAAAAACCGACACGAAATAGCAATTCAAAGTCCAGTTCGATTACGGAATGACGACCTGGTGTTGAAGTTTGATATTTTCACAAAAAAATTGAGATTGAACACCTGAGGACCTCACATTTGATCTGTCTGACCTTGAACAAGTATTATTTTATTCAAAATTGTTGGCGTTGAAGTGGCACAGCTGTGATATTTTTCAATACTTGGCGAGACTTGTCTCGTTTCTGACTCAACATTACGTGACAGTCAATAAGGGTCAAAATTAAAAATTCCATTTTTATCGCAAATCAGACCCTATTTCCAAGAAATTCAGAAATAGGGTTTCATAAAAAGCCGCTATCAATCTTTTCTGACATGATTTCTGGCAATCCTTGAAAAAACCGACACGAAATAGCAATTCAAAGTCCAGTTCGATTACGGAATGACGACCTGGTGTTGAAGTTTGATATTTTCACAAAAAAATTGAGATTGAACACCTGAGGACCTCACATTTGATCTGTCTGACCTTGAACAAGTATTATTTTATTCAAAATAGTTGGCGTTGAAGTGGCACAGCTGTGATATTTTTCAATACTTGGCGAGACTTGTCTCGTTTCTGACTCAACATTACGTGACAGTCAATAACGGTCAAAATTAAAAATTCCATTTTTATCGCAAATCAGACCCTATTTCCAAGAAATTCAGGAATAGGGTTTCATAAAAAGCCGCTATCAATCTTTTCTGACATGATTTCTGGCAATCCTTGAAAAAACCGACACGAAATAGCAATTCAAAGTCCAGTTCGATTACGGAATGACGACCTGGTGTTGAAGTTTGATATTTTCACAAAAAAATTGAGATTGAACACCTGAGGACCTCACATTTGATCTGTCTGACCTTGAACAAGTATTATTTTATTCAAAATTGTTGGCGTTGAAGTGGCACAGCTGTGATAATTTTCAATACTTGGCGAGACTTGTCTCGTTTCTGACTCAACATTACGTGACAGTCAATAAGGGTCAAAATTAAAAATTCCATTTTTATCGCAAATCAGACCCTATTTCCAAGAAATTCAGAAATAGGGTTTCATAAAAAGCCGCTATCAATCTTTTCTGACATGATTTCTGGCAATCCTTGAAAAAACCGACACGAAATAGCAATTCAAAATCCAGTTCGATTACGGAATGACGACCTGGTGTTGAAGTTTGATATTTTCACAAAAAAATTGAGATTGAACACCTGAGGACCTCACATTTGATCTGTCTGACCTTGAACAAGTATTATTTTATTCAAAATAGTTGGCGTTGAAGTGGCACAGCTGTGATATTTTTCAATACTTGGCGAGACTTGTCTCGTTTCTGACTCAACATTACGTGACAGTCAATAAGGGTCAAAATTAAAAATTCCATTTTTATCGCAAATCAGACCCTATTTCCAAGAAATTCAGAAATAGGGTTTCATAAAAAGCCGCTATCAATCTTTTCTGACATGATTTCTGGCAATCCTTGAAAAAACCGACACGAAATAGCAATTCAAAGTCCAGTTCGATTACGGAATGACGACCTGGTGTTGAAGTTTGATATTTTCACAAAAAAATTGAGATTGAACACCTGAGGACCTCACATTTGATCTGTCTGACCTTGAACAAGTATTATTTTATTCAAAATTGTTGGCGTTGAAGTGGCACAGCTGTGATATTTTTCAATACTTGGCGAGACTTGTCTCGTTTCTGACTCAACATTACGTGACAGTCAATAAGGGTCAAAATTAAAAATTCCATTTTTATCGCAAATCAGACCCTATTTCCAAGAAATTCAGAAATAGGGTTTCATAAAAAGCCGCTATCAATCTTTTCTGACATGATTTCTGGCAATCCTTGAAAAAACCGACACGAAATAGCAATTCAAAGTCCAGTTCGATTACGGAATGACGACCTGGTGTTGAAGTTTGATATTTTCACAAAAAAATTGAGATTGAACACCTGAGGACCTCACATTTGATCTGTCTGACCTTGAACAAGTATTATTTTATTCAAAATTGTTGGCGTTGGAGTGGCACAGCTGTGATATTTTTCAATACTTGGCGAGACTTGTCTCGTTTCTGACTCAACATTACGTGACAGTCAATAAGGGTCAAAATTAAAAATTCCATTTTTATCGCAAATCAGACCCTATTTCCAAGAAATTCAGAAATAGGGTTTCATAAAAAGCCGCTATCAATCTTTTTTGACATGATTTCTGGCAATCCTTGAAAAAACCGACACGAAATAGCAATTCAAAGTCCAGTTCGATTACGGAATGACGACCTGGTGTTGAAGTTTGATATTTTCACAAAAAAATTGAGATTGAACACCTGAGGACCTCACATTTGATCTGTCTGACCTTGAACAAGTATTATTTTATTCAAAACTGTTGGCGTTGAAGTGGCACAGCTGTGATATTTTTCAATACCTGGCGAGACTTGTCTCGTTTCTGACTCAACATTACGTGACAGTCAATAAGGGTCAAAATTGAAAATTCCATTTTTATCGCAAATCAGACCCTATTTCCAAGAAATTCAGAAATAGGGTTTCATAAAAAGCTGCTATCAATCTTTTTTGACATGATTTCTGGCAATCCTTGAAAAAACCGACACGAAATAGCAATTCAAAGTCCAGTTCGATTACGGAATGACGACCTGGTGTTGAAGTTTGATATTTTCACAAAAAAATTGAGATTGAACACCTGAGGACCTCACATTTGATCTGTCTGACCTTGAACAAGTATTATTTTATTCAAAATAGTTGGCGTTGAAGTGGCACAGCTGTGATATTTTTCAATACTTGGCGAGACTTGTCTCGTTTCTGACTCAACATTACGTGACAGTCAATAAGGGTCAAAATTAAAAATTCCATTTTTATCGCAAATCAGACCCTATTTCCAAGAAATTCAGAAATAGGGTTTCATAAAAAGCCGCTATCAATCTTTTCTGACATGATTTCTGGCAATCCTTGAAAAAACCGACACGAAATAGCAATTCAAAGTCCAGTTCGATTACGGAATGACGACCTGGTGTTGAAGTTTGATATTTTCACAAAAAAATTGAGATTGAACACCTGAGGACCTCACATTTGATCTGTCTGACCTTGAACAAGTATTATTTTATTCAAAATAGTTGGCGTTGAAGTGGCACAGCTGTGATATTTTTCAATACTTGGCGAGACTTGTCTCGTTTCTGACTCAACATTACGTGACAGTCAATAAGGGTCAAAATTAAAAATTCCATTTTTATCGCAAATCAGACCCTATTTCCAAGAAATTCAGAAATAGGGTTTCATAAAAAGCCGCTATCAATCTTTTCTGACATGATTTCTGGCAATCCTTGAAAAAACCGACACGAAATAGCAATTCAAAGTCCAGTTCGATTACGGAATGACGACCTGGTGTTGAAGTTTGATATTTTCACAAAAAAATTGAGATTGAACACCTGAGGACCTCACATTTGATCTGTCTGACCTTGAACAAGTATTATTTTATTCAAAATTGTTGGCGTTGAAGTGGCACAGCTGTGATATTTTTCAATACTTGGCGAGACTTGTCTCGTTTCTGACTCAACATTACGTGACAGTCAATAAGGGTCAAAATTAAAAATTCCATTTTTATCGCAAATCAGACCCTATTTCCAAGAAATTCAGAAATAGGGTTTCATAAAAAGCCGCTATCAATCTTTTCTGACATGATTTCTGGCAATCCTTGAAAAAACCGACACGAAATAGCAATTCAAAGTCCAGTTCGATTACGGAATGACGACCTGGTGTTGAAGTTTGATATTTTCACAAAAAAATTGAGATTGAACACCTGAGGACCTCACATTTGATCTGTCTGACCTTGAACAAGTATTATTTTATTCAAAATTGTTGGCGTTGGAGTGGCACAGCTGTGATATTTTTCAATACTTGGCGAGACTTGTCTCGTTTCTGACTCAACATTACGTGACAGTCAATAAGGGTCAAAATTAAAAATTCCATTTTTATCGCAAATCAGACCCTATTTCCAAGAAATTCAGAAATAGGGTTTCATAAAAAGCCGCTATCAATCTTTTTTGACATGATTTCTGGCAATCCTTGAAAAAACCGACACGAAATAGCAATTCAAAGTCCAGTTCGATTACGGAATGACGACCTGGTGTTGAAGTTTGATATTTTCACAAAAAAATTGAGATTGAACACCTGAGGACCTCACATTTGATCTGTCTGACCTTGAACAAGTATTATTTTATTCAAAATAGTTGGCGTTGAAGTGGCACAGCTGTGATATTTTTCAATACTTGGCGAGACTTGTCTCGTTTCTGACTCAACATTACGTGACAGTCAATAACGGTCAAAATTAAAAATTCCATTTTTATCGCAAATCAGACCCTATTTCCAAGAAATTCAGGAATAGGGTTTCATAAAAAGCCGCTATCAATCTTTTCTGACATGATTTCTGGCAATCCTTGAAAAAACCGACACGAAATAGCAATTCAAAGTCCAGTTCGATTACGGAATGACGACCTGGTGTTGAAGTTTGATATTTTCACAAAAAAATTGAGATTGAACACCTGAGGACCTCACATTTGATCTGTCTGACCTTGAACAAGTATTATTTTATTCAAAATTGTTGGCGTTGAAGTGGCACAGCTGTGATAATTTTCAATACTTGGCGAGACTTGTCTCGTTTCTGACTCAACATTACGTGACAGTCAATAAGGGTCAAAATTAAAAATTCCATTTTTATCGCAAATCAGACCCTATTTCCAAGAAATTCAGAAATAGGGTTTCATAAAAAGCCGCTATCAATCTTTTCTGACATGATTTCTGGCAATCCTTGGAAAAACCGACACGAAATAGCAATTCAAAGTCCAGTTCGATTACGGAATGACGACCTGGTGTTGAAGTTTGATATTTTCACAAAAAAATTGAGATTGAACACCTGAGGACCTCACATTTGATCTGTCTGACCTTGAACAAGTATTATTTTATTCAAAATTGTTGGCGTTGGAGTGGCACAGCTGTGATATTTTTCAATACTTGGCGAGACTTGTCTCGTTTCTGACTCAACATTACGTGACAGTCAATAAGGGTCAAAATTAAAAATTCCATTTTTATCGCAAATCAGACCCTATTTCCAAGAAATTCAGAAATAGGGTTTCATAAAAAGCCGCTATCAATCTTTTTTGACATGATTTCTGGCAATCCTTGAAAAAACCGACACGAAATAGCAATTCAAAGTCCAGTTCGATTACGGAATGACGACCTGGTGTTGAAGTTTGATATTTTCACAAAAAAATTGAGATTGAACACCTGAGGACCTCACATTTGATCTGTCTGACCTTGAACAAGTATTATTTTATTCAAAATTGTTGGCGTTGAAGTGGCACAGCTGTGATATTTTTCAATACCTGGCGAGACTTGTCTCGTTTCTGACTCAACATTACGTGACAGTCAATAAGGGTCAAAATTAAAAATTCCATTTTTATCGCAAATCAGACCCTATTTCCAAGAAATTCAGAAATAGGGTTTCATAAAAAGCTGCTATCAATCTTTTTTGACATGATTTCTGGCAATCCTTGAAAAAACCGACACGAAATAGCAATTCAAAGTCCAGTTCGATTACGGAATGACGACCTGGTGTTGAAGTTTGATATTTTCACAAAAAAATTGAGATTGAACACCTGAGGACCTCACATTTGATCTGTCTGACCTTGAACAAGTATTATTTTATTCAAAATAGTTGGCGTTGAAGTGGCACAGCTGTGATATTTTTCAATACTTGGCGAGACTTGTCTCGTTTCTGACTCAACATTACGTGACAGTCAATAAGGGTCAAAATTAAAAATTCCATTTTTATCGCAAATCAGACCCTATTTCCAAGAAATTCAGAAATAGGGTTTCATAAAAAGCCGCTATCAATCTTTTCTGACATGATTTCTGGCAATCCTTGAAAAAACCGACACGAAATAGCAATTCAAAGTCCAGTTCGATTACGGAATGACGACCTGGTGTTGAAGTTTGATATTTTCACAAAAAAATTGAGATTGAACACCTGAGGACCTCACATTTGATCTGTCTGACCTTGAACAAGTATTATTTTATTCAAAATTGTTGGCGTTGAAGTGGCACAGCTGTGATATTTTTCAATACTTGGCGAGACTTGTCTCGTTTCTGACTCAACATTACGTGACAGTCAATAAGGGTCAAAATTAAAAATTCCATTTTTATCGCAAATCAGACCCTATTTCCAAGAAATTCAGAAATAGGGTTTCATAAAAAGCCGCTATCAATCTTTTCTGACATGATTTCTGGCAATCCTTGAAAAAACCGACACGAAATAGCAATTCAAAGTCCAGTTCGATTACGGAATGACGACCTGGTGTTGAAGTTTGATATTTTCACAAAAAAATTGAGATTGAACACCTGAGGACCTCACATTTGATCTGTCTGACCTTGAACAAGTATTATTTTATTCAAAATTGTTGGCGTTGGAGTGGCACAGCTGTGATATTTTTCAATACTTGGCGAGACTTGTCTCGTTTCTGACTCAACATTACGTGACAGTCAATAAGGGTCAAAATTAAAAATTCCATTTTTATCGCAAATCAGACCCTATTTCCAAGAAATTCAGAAATAGGGTTTCATAAAAAGCCGCTATCAATCTTTTTTGACATGATTTCTGGCAATCCTTGAAAAAACCGACACGAAATAGCAATTCAAAGTCCAGTTCGATTACGGAATGACGACCTGGTGTTGAAGTTTGATATTTTCACAAAAAAATTGAGATTGAACACCTGAGGACCTCACATTTGATCTGTCTGACCTTGAACAAGTATTATTTTATTCAAAATAGTTGGCGTTGAAGTGGCACAGCTGTGATATTTTTCAATACTTGGCGAGACTTGTCTCGTTTCTGACTCAACATTACGTGACAGTCAATAACGGTCAAAATTAAAAATTCCATTTTTATCGCAAATCAGACCCTATTTCCAAGAAATTCAGGAATAGGGTTTCATAAAAAGCCGCTATCAATCTTTTCTGACATGATTTCTGGCAATCCTTGAAAAAACCGACACGAAATAGCAATTCAAAGTCCAGTTCGATTACGGAATGACGACCTGGTGTTGAAGTTTGATATTTTCACAAAAAAATTGAGATTGAACACCTGAGGACCTCACATTTGATCTGTCTGACCTTGAACAAGTATTATTTTATTCAAAATTGTTGGCGTTGAAGTGGCACAGCTGTGATAATTTTCAATACTTGGCGAGACTTGTCTCGTTTCTGACTCAACATTACGTGACAGTCAATAAGGGTCAAAATTAAAAATTCCATTTTTATCGCAAATCAGACCCTATTTCCAAGAAATTCAGAAATAGGGTTTCATAAAAAGCCGCTATCAATCTTTTCTGACATGATTTCTGGCAATCCTTGGAAAAACCGACACGAAATAGCAATTCAAAGTCCAGTTCGATTACGGAATGACGACCTGGTGTTGAAGTTTGATATTTTCACAAAAAAATTGAGATTGAACACCTGAGGACCTCACATTTGATCTGTCTGACCTTGAACAAGTATTATTTTATTCAAAATTGTTGGCGTTGGAGTGGCACAGCTGTGATATTTTTCAATACTTGGCGAGACTTGTCTCGTTTCTGACTCAACATTACGTGACAGTCAATAAGGGTCAAAATTAAAAATTCCATTTTTATCGCAAATCAGACCCTATTTCCAAGAAATTCAGAAATAGGGTTTCATAAAAAGCCGCTATCAATCTTTTTTGACATGATTTCTGGCAATCCTTGAAAAAACCGACACGAAATAGCAATTCAAAGTCCAGTTCGATTACGGAATGACGACCTGGTGTTGAAGTTTGATATTTTCACAAAAAAATTGAGATTGAACACCTGAGGACCTCACATTTGATCTGTCTGACCTTGAACAAGTATTATTTTATTCAAAATTGTTGGCGTTGAAGTGGCACAGCTGTGATATTTTTCAATACCTGGCGAGACTTGTCTCGTTTCTGACTCAACATTACGTGACAGTCAATAAGGGTCAAAATTAAAAATTCCATTTTTATCGCAAATCAGACCCTATTTCCAAGAAATTCAGAAATAGGGTTTCATAAAAAGCTGCTATCAATCTTTTTTGACATGATTTCTGGCAATCCTTGAAAAAACCGACACAAAATAGCAATTCAAAGTCCAGTTCGATTACGGAATGACGACCTGGTGTTGAAGTTTGATATTTTCACAAAAAAATTGAGATTGAACACCTGAGGACCTCACATTTGATCTGTCTGACCTTGAACAAGTATTATTTTATTCAAAATAGTTGGCGTTGAAGTGGCACAGCTGTGATATTTTTCAATACTTGGCGAGACTTGTCTCGTTTCTGACTCAACATTACGTGACAGTCAATAAGGGTCAAAATTAAAAATTCCATTTTTATCGCAAATCAGACCCTATTTCCAAGAAATTCAGAAATAGGGTTTCATAAAAAGCCGCTATCAATCTTTTCTGACATGATTTCTGGCAATCCTTGAAAAAACCGACACGAAATAGCAATTCAAAGTCCAGTTCGATTACGGAATGACGACCTGGTGTTGAAGTTTGATATTTTCACAAAAAAATTGAGATTGAACACCTGAGGACCTCACATTTGATCTGTCTGACCTTGAACAAGTATTATTTTATTCAAAATAGTTGGCGTTGAAGTGGCACAGCTGTGATATTTTTCAATACTTGGCGAGACTTGTCTCGTTTCTGACTCAACATTACGTGACAGTCAATAAGGGTCAAAATTAAAAATTCTATTTTTATCGCAAATCAGACCCTATTTCCAAGAAATTCAGAAATAGGGTTTCATAAAAAGCCGCTATCAATCTTTTCTGACATGATTTCTGGCAATCCTTGAAAAAACCGACACGAAATAGCAATTCAAAGTCCAGTTCGATTACGGAATGACGACCTGGTGTTGAAGTTTGATATTTTCACAAAAAAATTGAGATTGAACACCTGAGGACCTCACATTTGATCTGTCTGACCTTGAACAAGTATTATTTTATTCAAAATTGTTGGCGTTGAAGTGGCACAGCTGTGATAATTTTCAATACTTGGCGAGACTTGTCTCTTTTCTGACTCAACATTACGTGACAGTCAATAAGGATCAAAATTAAAAATTCCATTTTTATCGCAAATCAGACCCTATTTCCAAGAAATTCAGAAATAGGGTTTCATAAAAAGCCGCTATCAATCTTTTCTGACATGATTTCTGGCAATCCTTGGAAAAACCGACACGAAATAGCAATTCAAAGTCCAGTTCGATTACGGAATGACGACCTGGTGTTGAAGTTTGATATTTTCACAAAACAATTGAGATTGAACACCTGAGGACCTCACATTTGATCTGTCTGACCTTGAACAAGTATTATTTTATTCAAAATTGTTGGCGTTGGAGTGGCACAGCTGTGATATTTTTCAATACTTGGCGAGACTTGTCTCGTTTCTGACTCAACATTACGTGACAGTCAATAAGGGTCAAAATTAAAAATTCCATTTTTATCGCAAATCAGACCCTATTTCCAAGAAATTCAGAAATAGGGTTTCATAAAAAGCCGCTATCAATCTTTTTTGACATGATTTCTGGCAATCCTTGAAAAAACCGACACGAAATAGCAATTCAAAGTCCAGTTCGATTACGGAATGACGACCTGGTGTTGAAGTTTGATATTTTCACAAAAAAATTGAGATTGAACACCTGAGGACCTCACATTTGATCTGTCTGACCTTGAACAAGTATTATTTTATTCAAAACTGTTGGCGTTGAAGTGGCACAGCTGTGATATTTTTCAATACCTGGCGAGACTTGTCTCGTTTCTGACTCAACATTACGTGACAGTCAATAAGGGTCAAAATTAAAAATTCCATTTTTATCGCAAATCAGACCCTATTTCCAAGAAATTCAGAAATAGGGTTTCATAAAAAGCTGCTATCAATCTTTTTTGACATGATTTCTGGCAATCCTTGAAAAAACCGACACGAAATAGCAATTCAAAGTCCAGTTCGATTACGGAATGACGACCTGGTGTTGAAGTTTGATATTTTCACAAAAAAATTGAGATTGAACACCTGAGGACCTCACATTTGATCTGACTGACCTTGAACAAGTATTATTTTATTCAAAATAGTTGGCGTTGAAGTGGCACAGCTGTGATATTTTTCAATACTTGGCGAGACTTGTCTCGTTTCTGACTCAACATTACGTGACAGTCAATAAGGGTCAAAATTAAAAATTCCATTTTTATCGCAAATCAGACCCTATTTCCAAGAAATTCAGAAATAGGGTTTCATAAAAAGCCGCTATCAATCTTTTCTGACATGATTTCTGGCAATCCTTGAAAAAACCGACACGAAATAGCAATTCAAAGTCCAGTTCGATTACGGAATGACGACCTGGTGTTGAAGTTTGATATTTTCACAAAAAAATTGAGATTGAACACCTGAGGACCTCACATTTGATCTGTCTGACCTTGAACAAGTATTATTTTATTCAAAATAGTTGGCGTTGAAGTGGCACAGCTGTGATATTTTTCAATACTTGGCGAGACTTGTCTCGTTTCTGACTCAACATTACGTGACAGTCAATAAGGGTCAAAATTAAAAATTCCATTTTTATCGCAAATCAGACCCTATTTCCAAGAAATTCAGAAATAGGGTTCCATAAAAAGCCGCTATCAATCTTTTTTGACATGATTTCTGGCAATCCTTGAAAAAACCGACACGAAATAGCAATTCAAAGTCCAGTTCGATTACGGAATGACGACCTGGTGTTGAAGTTTGATATTTTCACAAAAAAATTGAGATTGAACACCTGAGGACCTCACATTTGATCTGTCTGACCTTGAACAAGTATTATTTTATTCAAAATAGTTGGCGTTGAAGTGGCACAGCTGTGATATTTTTCAATACTTGGCGAGACTTGTCTCGTTTCTGACTCAACATTACGTGACAGTCAATAAGGGTCAAAATTAAAAATTCCATTTTTATCGCAAATCAGACCCTATTTCCAAGAAATTCAGAAATAGGGTTTCATAAAAAGCCGCTATCAATCTTTTCTGACATGATTTCTGGCAATCCTTGAAAAAACCGACACGAAATAGCAATTCAAAGTCCAGTTCGATTACGGAATGACGACCTGGTGTTGAAGTTTGATATTTTCACAAAAAAATTGAGATTGAACACCTGAGGACCTCACATTTGATCTGTCTGACCTTGAACAAGTATTATTTTATTCAAAATTGTTGGCGTTGAAGTGGCACAGCTGTGATATTTTTCAATACTTGGCGAGACTTGTCTCGTTTCTGACTCAACATTACGTGACAGTCAATAAGGGTCAAAATTAAAAATTCCATTTTTATCGCAAATCAGACCCTATTTCCAAGAAATTCAGAAATAGGGTTTCATAAAAAGCCGCTATCAATCTTTTCTGACATGATTTCTGGCAATCCTTGAAAAAACCGACACGAAATAGCAATTCAAAGTCCAGTTCGATTACGGAATGACGACCTGGTGTTGAAGTTTGATATTTTCACAAAAAAATTGAGATTGAACACCTGAGGACCTCACATTTGATCTGTCTGACCTTGAACAAGTATTATTTTATTCAAAATTGTTGGCGTTGGAGTGGCACAGCTGTGATATTTTTCAATACTTGGCGAGACTTGTCTCGTTTCTGACTCAACATTACGTGACAGTCAATAAGGGTCAAAATTAAAAATTCCATTTTTATCGCAAATCAGACCCTATTTCCAAGAAATTCAGAAATAGGGTTTCATAAAAAGCCGCTATCAATCTTTTTTGACATGATTTCTGGCAATCCTTGAAAAAACCGACACGAAATAGCAATTCAAAGTCCAGTTCGATTACGGAATGACGACCTGGTGTTGAAGTTTGATATTTTCACAAAAAAATTGAGATTGAACACCTGAGGACCTCACATTTGATCTGTCTGACCTTGAACAAGTATTATTTTATTCAAAATAGTTGGCGTTGAAGTGGCACAGCTGTGATATTTTTCAATACTTGGCGAGACTTGTCTCGTTTCTGACTCAACATTACGTGACAGTCAATAACGGTCAAAATTAAAAATTCCATTTTTATCGCAAATCAGACCCTATTTCCAAGAAATTCAGGAATAGGGTTTCATAAAAAGCCGCTATCAATCTTTTCTGACATGATTTCTGGCAATCCTTGAAAAAACCGACACGAAATAGCAATTCAAAGTCCAGTTCGATTACGGAATGACGACCTGGTGTTGAAGTTTGATATTTTCACAAAAAAATTGAGATTGAACACCTGAGGACCTCACATTTGATCTGTCTGACCTTGAACAAGTATTATTTTATTCAAAATTGTTGGCGTTGAAGTGGCACAGCTGTGATAATTTTCAATACTTGGCGAGACTTGTCTCGTTTCTGACTCAACATTACGTGACAGTCAATAAGGGTCAAAATTAAAAATTCCATTTTTATCGCAAATCAGACCCTATTTCCAAGAAATTCAGAAATAGGGTTTCATAAAAAGCCGCTATCAATCTTTTCTGACATGATTTCTGGCAATCCTTGAAAAAACCGACACGAAATAGCAATTCAAAATCCAGTTCGATTACGGAATGACGACCTGGTGTTGAAGTTTGATATTTTCACAAAAAAATTGAGATTGAACACCTGAGGACCTCACATTTGATCTGTCTGACCTTGAACAAGTATTATTTTATTCAAAATAGTTGGCGTTGAAGTGGCACAGCTGTGATATTTTTCAATACTTGGCGAGACTTGTCTCGTTTCTGACTCAACATTACGTGACAGTCAATAAGGGTCAAAATTAAAAATTCCATTTTTATCGCAAATCAGACCCTATTTCCAAGAAATTCAGAAATAGGGTTTCATAAAAAGCCGCTATCAATCTTTTCTGACATGATTTCTGGCAATCCTTGAAAAAACCGACACGAAATAGCAATTCAAAGTCCAGTTCGATTACGGAATGACGACCTGGTGTTGAAGTTTGATATTTTCACAAAAAAATTGAGATTGAACACCTGAGGACCTCACATTTGATCTGTCTGACCTTGAACAAGTATTATTTTATTCAAAATTGTTGGCGTTGAAGTGGCACAGCTGTGATATTTTTCAATACTTGGCGAGACTTGTCTCGTTTCTGACTCAACATTACGTGACAGTCAATAAGGGTCAAAATTAAAAATTCCATTTTTATCGCAAATCAGACCCTATTTCCAAGAAATTCAGAAATAGGGTTTCATAAAAAGCCGCTATCAATCTTTTCTGACATGATTTCTGGCAATCCTTGAAAAAACCGACACGAAATAGCAATTCAAAGTCCAGTTCGATTACGGAATGACGACCTGGTGTTGAAGTTTGATATTTTCACAAAAAAATTGAGATTGAACACCTGAGGACCTCACATTTGATCTGTCTGACCTTGAACAAGTATTATTTTATTCAAAATTGTTGGCGTTGGAGTGGCACAGCTGTGATATTTTTCAATACTTGGCGAGACTTGTCTCGTTTCTGACTCAACATTACGTGACAGTCAATAAGGGTCAAAATTAAAAATTCCATTTTTATCGCAAATCAGACCCTATTTCCAAGAAATTCAGAAATAGGGTTTCATAAAAAGCCGCTATCAATCTTTTTTGACATGATTTCTGGCAATCCTTGAAAAAACCGACACGAAATAGCAATTCAAAGTCCAGTTCGATTACGGAATGACGACCTGGTGTTGAAGTTTGATATTTTCACAAAAAAATTGAGATTGAACACCTGAGGACCTCACATTTGATCTGTCTGACCTTGAACAAGTATTATTTTATTCAAAACTGTTGGCGTTGAAGTGGCACAGCTGTGATATTTTTCAATACCTGGCGAGACTTGTCTCGTTTCTGACTCAACATTACGTGACAGTCAATAAGGGTCAAAATTGAAAATTCCATTTTTATCGCAAATCAGACCCTATTTCCAAGAAATTCAGAAATAGGGTTTCATAAAAAGCTGCTATCAATCTTTTTTGACATGATTTCTGGCAATCCTTGAAAAAACCGACACGAAATAGCAATTCAAAGTCCAGTTCGATTACGGAATGACGACCTGGTGTTGAAGTTTGATATTTTCACAAAAAAATTGAGATTGAACACCTGAGGACCTCACATTTGATCTGTCTGACCTTGAACAAGTATTATTTTATTCAAAATAGTTGGCGTTGAAGTGGCACAGCTGTGATATTTTTCAATACTTGGCGAGACTTGTCTCGTTTCTGACTCAACATTACGTGACAGTCAATAAGGGTCAAAATTAAAAATTCCATTTTTATCGCAAATCAGACCCTATTTCCAAGAAATTCAGAAATAGGGTTTCATAAAAAGCCGCTATCAATCTTTTCTGACATGATTTCTGGCAATCCTTGAAAAAACCGACACGAAATAGCAATTCAAAGTCCAGTTCGATTACGGAATGACGACCTGGTGTTGAAGTTTGATATTTTCACAAAAAAATTGAGATTGAACACCTGAGGACCTCACATTTGATCTGTCTGACCTTGAACAAGTATTATTTTATTCAAAATAGTTGGCGTTGAAGTGGCACAGCTGTGATATTTTTCAATACTTGGCGAGACTTGTCTCGTTTCTGACTCAACATTACGTGACAGTCAATAAGGGTCAAAATTAAAAATTCCATTTTTATCGCAAATCAGACCCTATTTCCAAGAAATTCAGAAATAGGGTTTCATAAAAAGCCGCTATCAATCTTTTCTGACATGATTTCTGGCAATCCTTGAAAAAACCGACACGAAATAGCAATTCAAAGTCCAGTTCGATTACGGAATGACGACCTGGTGTTGAAGTTTGATATTTTCACAAAAAAATTGAGATTGAACACCTGAGGACCTCACATTTGATCTGTCTGACCTTGAACAAGTATTATTTTATTCAAAATAGTTGGCGTTGAAGTGGCACAGCTGTGATATTTTTCAATACTTGGCGAGACTTGTCTCGTTTCTGACTCAACATTACGTGACAGTCAATAAGGGTCAAAATTAAAAATTCCATTTTTATCGCAAATCAGACCCTATTTCCAAGAAATTCAGAAATAGGGTTTCATAAAAAGCCGCTATCAATCTTTTCTGACATGATTTCTGGCAATCCTTGAAAAAACCGACACGAAATAGCAATTCAAAGTCCAGTTCGATTACGGAATGACGACCTGGTGTTGAAGTTTGATATTTTCACAAAAAAATTGAGATTGAACACCTGAGGACCTCACATTTGATCTGTCTGACCTTGAACAAGTATTATTTTATTCAAAATAGTTGGCGTTGAAGTGGCACAGCTGTGATATTTTTCAATACTTGGCGAGACTTGTCTCGTTTCTGACTCAACATTACGTGACAGTCAATAAGGGTCAAAATTAAAAATTCCATTTTTATCGCAAATCAGACCCTATTTCCAAGAAATTCAGAAATAGGGTTTCATAAAAAGCCGCTATCAATCTTTTCTGACATGATTTCTGGCAATCCTTGAAAAAACCGACACGAAATAGCAATTCAAAGTCCAGTTCGATTACGGAATGACGACCTGGTGTTGAAGTTTGATATTTTCACAAAAAAATTGAGATTGAACACCTGAGGACCTCACATTTGATCTGTCTGACCTTGAACAAGTATTATTTTATTCAAAATTGTTGGCGTTGAAGTGGCACAGCTGTGATATTTTTCAATACTTGGCGAGACTTGTCTCGTTTCTGACTCAACATTACGTGACAGTCAATAAGGGTCAAAATTAAAAATTCCATTTTTATCGCAAATCAGACCCTATTTCCAAGAAATTCAGAAATAGGGTTTCATAAAAAGCCGCTATCAATCTTTTCTGACATGATTTCTGGCAATCCTTGAAAAAACCGACACGAAATAGCAATTCAAAGTCCAGTTCGATTACGGAATGACGACCTGGTGTTGAAGTTTGATATTTTCACAAAAAAATTGAGATTGAACACCTGAGGACCTCACATTTGATCTGTCTGACCTTGAACAAGTATTATTTTATTCAAAATTGTTGGCGTTGGAGTGGCACAGCTGTGATATTTTTCAATACTTGGCGAGACTTGTCTCGTTTCTGACTCAACATTACGTGACAGTCAATAAGGGTCAAAATTAAAAATTCCATTTTTATCGCAAATCAGACCCTATTTCCAAGAAATTCAGAAATAGGGTTTCATAAAAAGCCGCTATCAATCTTTTTTGACATGATTTCTGGCAATCCTTGAAAAAACCGACACGAAATAGCAATTCAAAGTCCAGTTCGATTACGGAATGACGACCTGGTGTTGAAGTTTGATATTTTCACAAAAAAATTGAGATTGAACACCTGAGGACCTCACATTTGATCTGTCTGACCTTGAACAAGTATTATTTTATTCAAAATAGTTGGCGTTGAAGTGGCACAGCTGTGATATTTTTCAATACTTGGCGAGACTTGTCTCGTTTCTGACTCAACATTACGTGACAGTCAATAACGGTCAAAATTAAAAATTCCATTTTTATCGCAAATCAGACCCTATTTCCAAGAAATTCAGGAATAGGGTTTCATAAAAAGCCGCTATCAATCTTTTCTGACATGATTTCTGGCAATCCTTGAAAAAACCGACACGAAATAGCAATTCAAAGTCCAGTTCGATTACGGAATGACGACCTGGTGTTGAAGTTTGATATTTTCACAAAAAAATTGAGATTGAACACCTGAGGACCTCACATTTGATCTGTCTGACCTTGAACAAGTATTATTTTATTCAAAATTGTTGGCGTTGAAGTGGCACAGCTGTGATAATTTTCAATACTTGGCGAGACTTGTCTCGTTTCTGACTCAACATTACGTGACAGTCAATAAGGGTCAAAATTAAAAATTCCATTTTTATCGCAAATCAGACCCTATTTCCAAGAAATTCAGAAATAGGGTTTCATAAAAAGCCGCTATCAATCTTTTCTGACATGATTTCTGGCAATCCTTGAAAAAACCGACACGAAATAGCAATTCAAAATCCAGTTCGATTACGGAATGACGACCTGGTGTTGAAGTTTGATATTTTCACAAAAAAATTGAGATTGAACACCTGAGGACCTCACATTTGATCTGTCTGACCTTGAACAAGTATTATTTTATTCAAAATAGTTGGCGTTGAAGTGGCACAGCTGTGATATTTTTCAATACTTGGCGAGACTTGTCTCGTTTCTGACTCAACATTACGTGACAGTCAATAAGGGTCAAAATTAAAAATTCCATTTTTATCGCAAATCAGACCCTATTTCCAAGAAATTCAGAAATAGGGTTTCATAAAAAGCCGCTATCAATCTTTTCTGACATGATTTCTGGCAATCCTTGAAAAAACCGACACGAAATAGCAATTCAAAGTCCAGTTCGATTACGGAATGACGACCTGGTGTTGAAGTTTGATATTTTCACAAAAAAATTGAGATTGAACACCTGAGGACCTCACATTTGATCTGTCTGACCTTGAACAAGTATTATTTTATTCAAAATTGTTGGCGTTGAAGTGGCACAGCTGTGATATTTTTCAATACTTGGCGAGACTTGTCTCGTTTCTGACTCAACATTACGTGACAGTCAATAAGGGTCAAAATTAAAAATTCCATTTTTATCGCAAATCAGACCCTATTTCCAAGAAATTCAGAAATAGGGTTTCATAAAAAGCCGCTATCAATCTTTTCTGACATGATTTCTGGCAATCCTTGAAAAAACCGACACGAAATAGCAATTCAAAGTCCAGTTCGATTACGGAATGACGACCTGGTGTTGAAGTTTGATATTTTCACAAAAAAATTGAGATTGAACACCTGAGGACCTCACATTTGATCTGTCTGACCTTGAACAAGTATTATTTTATTCAAAATTGTTGGCGTTGGAGTGGCACAGCTGTGATATTTTTCAATACTTGGCGAGACTTGTCTCGTTTCTGACTCAACATTACGTGACAGTCAATAAGGGTCAAAATTAAAAATTCCATTTTTATCGCAAATCAGACCCTATTTCCAAGAAATTCAGAAATAGGGTTTCATAAAAAGCCGCTATCAATCTTTTTTGACATGATTTCTGGCAATCCTTGAAAAAACCGACACGAAATAGCAATTCAAAGTCCAGTTCGATTACGGAATGACGACCTGGTGTTGAAGTTTGATATTTTCACAAAAAAATTGAGATTGAACACCTGAGGACCTCACATTTGATCTGTCTGACCTTGAACAAGTATTATTTTATTCAAAACTGTTGGCGTTGAAGTGGCACAGCTGTGATATTTTTCAATACCTGGCGAGACTTGTCTCGTTTCTGACTCAACATTACGTGACAGTCAATAAGGGTCAAAATTGAAAATTCCATTTTTATCGCAAATCAGACCCTATTTCCAAGAAATTCAGAAATAGGGTTTCATAAAAAGCTGCTATCAATCTTTTTTGACATGATTTCTGGCAATCCTTGGAAAAACCGACACGAAATAGCAATTCAAAGTCCAGTTCGATTACGGAATGACGACCTGGTGTTGAAGTTTGATATTTTCACAAAAAAATTGAGATTGAACACCTGAGGACCTCACATTTGATCTGTCTGACCTTGAACAAGTATTATTTTATTCAAAATAGTTGGCGTTGAAGTGGCACAGCTGTGATATTTTTCAATACTTGGCGAGACTTGTCTCGTTTCTGACTCAACATTACGTGACAGTCAATAAGGGTCAAAATTAAAAATTCCATTTTTATCGCAAATCAGACCCTATTTCCAAGAAATTCAGAAATAGGGTTTCATAAAAAGCCGCTATCAATCTTTTCTGACATGATTTCTGGCAATCCTTGAAAAAACCGACACGAAATAGCAATTCAAAGTCCAGTTCGATTACGGAATGACGACCTGGTGTTGAAGTTTGATATTTTCACAAAAAAATTGAGATTGAACACCTGAGGACCTCACATTTGATCTGTCTGACCTTGAACAAGTATTATTTTATTCAAAATAGTTGGCGTTGAAGTGGCACAGCTGTGATATTTTTCAATACTTGGCGAGACTTGTCTCGTTTCTGACTCAACATTACGTGACAGTCAATAAGGGTCAAAATTAAAAATTCCATTTTTATCGCAAATCAGACCCTATTTCCAAGAAATTCAGAAATAGGGTTTCATAAAAAGCCGCTATCAATCTTTTCTGACATGATTTCTGGCAATCCTTGAAAAAACCGACACGAAATAGCAATTCAAAGTCCAGTTCGATTACGGAATGACGACCTGGTGTTGAAGTTTGATATTTTCACAAAAAAATTGAGATTGAACACCTGAGGACCTCACATTTGATCTGTCTGACCTTGAACAAGTATTATTTTATTCAAAATAGTTGGCGTTGAAGTGGCACAGCTGTGATATTTTTCAATACTTGGCGAGACTTGTCTCGTTTCTGACTCAACATTACGTGACAGTCAATAAGGGTCAAAATTAAAAATTCCATTTTTATCGCAAATCAGACCCTATTTCCAAGAAATTCAGAAATAGGGTTTCATAAAAAGCCGCTATCAATCTTTTCTGACATGATTTCTGGCAATCCTTGAAAAAACCGACACGAAATAGCAATTCAAAGTCCAGTTCGATTACGGAATGACGACCTGGTGTTGAAGTTTGATATTTTCACAAAAAAATTGAGATTGAACACCTGAGGACCTCACATTTGATCTGTCTGACCTTGAACAAGTATTATTTTATTCAAAATAGTTGGCGTTGAAGTGGCACAGCTGTGATATTTTTCAATACTTGGCGAGACTTGTCTCGTTTCTGACTCAACATTACGTGACAGTCAATAAGGGTCAAAATTAAAAATTCCATTTTTATCGCAAATCAGACCCTATTTCCAAGAAATTCAGAAATAGGGTTTCATAAAAAGCCGCTATCAATCTTTTCTGACATGATTTCTGGCAATCCTTGAAAAAACCGACACGAAATAGCAATTCAAAGTCCAGTTCGATTACGGAATGACGACCTGGTGTTGAAGTTTGATATTTTCACAAAAAAATTGAGATTGAACACCTGAGGACCTCACATTTGATCTGTCTGACCTTGAACAAGTATTATTTTATTCAAAATAGTTGGCGTTGAAGTGGCACAGCTGTGATATTTTTCAATACTTGGCGAGACTTGTCTCGTTTCTGACTCAACATTACGTGACAGTCAATAAGGGTCAAAATTAAAAATTCCATTTTTATCGCAAATCAGACCCTATTTCCAAGAAATTCAGAAATAGGGTTTCATAAAAAGCCGCTATCAATCTTTTTTGACATGATTTCTGGCAATCCTTGAAAAAACCGACACGAAATAGCAATTCAAAGTCCAGTTCGATTACGGAATGACGACCTGGTGTTGAAGTTTGATATTTTCACAAAAAAATTGAGATTGAACACCTGAGGACCTCACATTTGATCTGTCTGACCTTGAACAAGTATTATTTTATTCAAAATAGTTGGCGTTGAAGTGGCACAGCTGTGATATTTTTCAATACTTGGCGAGACTTGTCTCGTTTCTGACTCAACATTACGTGACAGTCAATAACGGTCAAAATTAAAAATTCCATTTTTATCGCAAATCAGACCCTATTTCCAAGAAATTCAGGAATAGGGTTTCATAAAAAGCCGCTATCAATCTTTTCTGACATGATTTCTGGCAATCCTTGAAAAAACCGACACGAAATAGCAATTCAAAGTCCAGTTCGATTACGGAATGACGACCTGGTGTTGAAGTTTGATATTTTCACAAAAAAATTGAGATTGAACACCTGAGGACCTCACATTTGATCTGTCTGACCTTGAACAAGTATTATTTTATTCAAAATTGTTGGCGTTGAAGTGGCACAGCTGTGATAATTTTCAATACTTGGCGAGACTTGTCTCGTTTCTGACTCAACATTACGTGACAGTCAATAAGGGTCAAAATTAAAAATTCCATTTTTATCGCAAATCAGACCCTATTTCCAAGAAATTCAGAAATAGGGTTTCATAAAAAGCCGCTATCAATCTTTTCTGACATGATTTCTGGCAATCCTTGGAAAAACCGACACGAAATAGCAATTCAAAGTCCAGTTCGATTACGGAATGACGACCTGGTGTTGAAGTTTGATATTTTCACAAAAAAATTGAGATTGAACACCTGAGGACCTCACATTTGATCTGTCTGACCTTGAACAAGTATTATTTTATTCAAAATTGTTGGCGTTGGAGTGGCACAGCTGTGATATTTTTCAATACTTGGCGAGACTTGTCTCGTTTCTGACTCAACATTACGTGACAGTCAATAAGGGTCAAAATTAAAAATTCCATTTTTATCGCAAATCAGACCCTATTTCCAAGAAATTCAGAAATAGGGTTTCATAAAAAGCCGCTATCAATCTTTTTTGACATGATTTCTGGCAATCCTTGAAAAAACCGACACGAAATAGCAATTCAAAGTCCAGTTCGATTACGGAATGACGACCTGGTGTTGAAGTTTGATATTTTCACAAAAAAATTGAGATTGAACACCTGAGGACCTCACATTTGATCTGTCTGACCTTGAACAAGTATTATTTTATTCAAAATTGTTGGCGTTGAAGTGGCACAGCTGTGATATTTTTCAATACCTGGCGAGACTTGTCTCGTTTCTGACTCAACATTACGTGACAGTCAATAAGGGTCAAAATTAAAAATTCCATTTTTATCGCAAATCAGACCCTATTTCCAAGAAATTCAGAAATAGGGTTTCATAAAAAGCTGCTATCAATCTTTTTTGACATGATTTCTGGCAATCCTTGAAAAAACCGACACGAAATAGCAATTCAAAGTCCAGTTCGATTACGGAATGACGACCTGGTGTTGAAGTTTGATATTTTCACAAAAAAATTGAGATTGAACACCTGAGGACCTCACATTTGATCTGTCTGACCTTGAACAAGTATTATTTTATTCAAAATAGTTGGCGTTGAAGTGGCACAGCTGTGATATTTTTCAATACTTGGCGAGACTTGTCTCGTTTCTGACTCAACATTACGTGACAGTCAATAAGGGTCAAAATTAAAAATTCCATTTTTATCGCAAATCAGACCCTATTTCCAAGAAATTCAGAAATAGGGTTTCATAAAAAGCCGCTATCAATCTTTTCTGACATGATTTCTGGCAATCCTTGAAAAAACCGACACGAAATAGCAATTCAAAGTCCAGTTCGATTACGGAATGACGACCTGGTGTTGAAGTTTGATATTTTCACAAAAAAATTGAGATTGAACACCTGAGGACCTCACATTTGATCTGTCTGACCTTGAACAAGTATTATTTTATTCAAAATAGTTGGCGTTGAAGTGGCACAGCTGTGATATTTTTCAATACTTGGCGAGACTTGTCTCGTTTCTGACTCAACATTACGTGACAGTCAATAAGGGTCAAAATTAAAAATTCCATTTTTATCGCAAATCAGACCCTATTTCCAAGAAATTCAGAAATAGGGTTTCATAAAAAGCCGCTATCAATCTTTTCTGACATGATTTCTGGCAATCCTTGAAAAAACCGACACGAAATAGCAATTCAAAGTCCAGTTCGATTACGGAATGACGACCTGGTGTTGAAGTTTGATATTTTCACAAAAAAATTGAGATTGAACACCTGAGGACCTCACATTTGATCTGTCTGACCTTGAACAAGTATTATTTTATTCAAAATTGTTGGCGTTGAAGTGGCACAGCTGTGATATTTTTCAATACTTGGCGAGACTTGTCTCGTTTCTGACTCAACATTACGTGACAGTCAATAAGGGTCAAAATTAAAAATTCCATTTTTATCGCAAATCAGACCCTATTTCCAAGAAATTCAGAAATAGGGTTTCATAAAAAGCCGCTATCAATCTTTTCTGACATGATTTCTGGCAATCCTTGAAAAAACCGACACGAAATAGCAATTCAAAGTCCAGTTCGATTACGGAATGACGACCTGGTGTTGAAGTTTGATATTTTCACAAAAAAATTGAGATTGAACACCTGAGGACCTCACATTTGATCTGTCTGACCTTGAACAAGTATTATTTTATTCAAAATTGTTGGCGTTGGAGTGGCACAGCTGTGATATTTTTCAATACTTGGCGAGACTTGTCTCGTTTCTGACTCAACATTACGTGACAGTCAATAAGGGTCAAAATTAAAAATTCCATTTTTATCGCAAATCAGACCCTATTTCCAAGAAATTCAGAAATAGGGTTTCATAAAAAGCCGCTATCAATCTTTTTTGACATGATTTCTGGCAATCCTTGGAAAAACCGACACGAAATAGCAATTCAAAGTCCAGTTCGATTACGGAATGACGACCTGGTGTTGAAGTTTGATATTTTCACAAAAAAATTGAGATTGAACACCTGAGGACCTCACATTTGATCTGTCTGACCTTGAACAAGTATTATTTTATTCAAAATAGTTGGCGTTGAAGTGGCACAGCTGTGATATTTTTCAATACTTGGCGAGACTTGTCTCGTTTCTGACTCAACATTACGTGACAGTCAATAACGGTCAAAATTAAAAATTCCATTTTTATCGCAAATCAGACCCTATTTCCAAGAAATTCAGGAATAGGGTTTCATAAAAAGCCGCTATCAATCTTTTCTGACATGATTTCTGGCAATCCTTGAAAAAACCGACACGAAATAGCAATTCAAAGTCCAGTTCGATTACGGAATGACGACCTGGTGTTGAAGTTTGATATTTTCACAAAAAAATTGAGATTGAACACCTGAGGACCTCACATTTGATCTGTCTGACCTTGAACAAGTATTATTTTATTCAAAATTGTTGGCGTTGAAGTGGCACAGCTGTGATAATTTTCAATACTTGGCGAGACTTGTCTCGTTTCTGACTCAACATTACGTGACAGTCAATAAGGGTCAAAATTAAAAATTCCATTTTTATCGCAAATCAGACCCTATTTCCAAGAAATTCAGAAATAGGGTTTCATAAAAAGCCGCTATCAATCTTTTCTGACATGATTTCTGGCAATCCTTGGAAAAACCGACACGAAATAGCAATTCAAAGTCCAGTTCGATTACGGAATGACGACCTGGTGTTGAAGTTTGATATTTTCACAAAAAAATTGAGATTGAACACCTGAGGACCTCACATTTGATCTGTCTGACCTTGAACAAGTATTATTTTATTCAAAATTGTTGGCGTTGGAGTGGCACAGCTGTGATATTTTTCAATACTTGGCGAGACTTGTCTCGTTTCTGACTCAACATTACGTGACAGTCAATAAGGGTCAAAATTAAAAATTCCATTTTTATCGCAAATCAGACCCTATTTCCAAGAAATTCAGAAATAGGGTTTCATAAAAAGCCGCTATCAATCTTTTTTGACATGATTTCTGGCAATCCTTGAAAAAACCGACACGAAATAGCAATTCAAAGTCCAGTTCGATTACGGAATGACGACCTGGTGTTGAAGTTTGATATTTTCACAAAAAAATTGAGATTGAACACCTGAGGACCTCACATTTGATCTGTCTGACCTTGAACAAGTATTATTTTATTCAAAATTGTTGGCGTTGAAGTGGCACAGCTGTGATATTTTTCAATACCTGGCGAGACTTGTCTCGTTTCTGACTCAACATTACGTGACAGTCAATAAGGGTCAAAATTAAAAATTCCATTTTTATCGCAAATCAGACCCTATTTCCAAGAAATTCAGAAATAGGGTTTCATAAAAAGCTGCTATCAATCTTTTTTGACATGATTTCTGGCAATCCTTGAAAAAACCGACACAAAATAGCAATTCAAAGTCCAGTTCGATTACGGAATGACGACCTGGTGTTGAAGTTTGATATTTTCACAAAAAAATTGAGATTGAACACCTGAGGACCTCACATTTGATCTGTCTGACCTTGAACAAGTATTATTTTATTCAAAATAGTTGGCGTTGAAGTGGCACAGCTGTGATATTTTTCAATACTTGGCGAGACTTGTCTCGTTTCTGACTCAACATTACGTGACAGTCAATAAGGGTCAAAATTAAAAATTCTATTTTTATCGCAAATCAGACCCTATTTCCAAGAAATTCAGAAATAGGGTTTCATAAAAAGCCGCTATCAATCTTTTCTGACATGATTTCTGGCAATCCTTGAAAAAACCGACACGAAATAGCAATTCAAAGTCCAGTTCGATTACGGAATGACGACCTGGTGTTGAAGTTTGATATTTTCACAAAAAAATTGAGATTGAACACCTGAGGACCTCACATTTGATCTGTCTGACCTTGAACAAGTATTATTTTATTCAAAATAGTTGGCGTTGAAGTGGCACAGCTGTGATATTTTTCAATACTTGGCGAGACTTGTCTCGTTTCTGACTCAACATTACGTGACAGTCAATAAGGGTCAAAATTAAAAATTCTATTTTTATCGCAAATCAGACCCTATTTCCAAGAAATTCAGAAATAGGGTTTCATAAAAAGCCGCTATCAATCTTTTCTGACATGATTTCTGGCAATCCTTGAAAAAACCGACACGAAATAGCAATTCAAAGTCCAGTTCGATTACGGAATGACGACCTGGTGTTGAAGTTTGATATTTTCACAAAAAAATTGAGATTGAACACCTGAGGACCTCACATTTGATCTGTCTGACCTTGAACAAGTATTATTTTATTCAAAATAGTTGGCGTTGAAGTGGCACAGCTGTGATATTTTTCAATACTTGGCGAGACTTGTCTCGTTTCTGACTCAACATTACGTGACAGTCAATAAGGGTCAAAATTAAAAATTCTATTTTTATCGCAAATCAGACCCTATTTCCAAGAAATTCAGAAATAGGGTTTCATAAAAAGCCGCTATCAATCTTTTCTGACATGATTTCTGGCAATCCTTGAAAAAACCGACACGAAATAGCAATTCAAAGTCCAGTTCGATTACGGAATGACGACCTGGTGTTGAAGTTTGATATTTTCACAAAAAAATTGAGATTGAACACCTGAGGACCTCACATTTGATCTGTCTGACCTTGAACAAGTATTATTTTATTCAAAATAGTTGGCGTTGAAGTGGCACAGCTGTGATATTTTTCAATACTTGGCGAGACTTGTCTCGTTTCTGACTCAACATTACGTGACAGTCAATAAGGGTCAAAATTAAAAATTCCATTTTTATCGCAAATCAGACCCTATTTCCAAGAAATTCAGAAATAGGGTTTCATAAAAAGCCGCTATCAATCTTTTCTGACATGATTTCTGGCAATCCTTGAAAAAACCGACACGAAATAGCAATTCAAAGTCCAGTTCGATTACGGAATGACGACCTGGTGTTGAAGTTTGATATTTTCACAAAAAAATTGAGATTGAACACCTGAGGACCTCACATTTGATCTGTCTGACCTTGAACAAGTATTATTTTATTCAAAATAGTTGGCGTTGAAGTGGCACAGCTGTGATATTTTTCAATACTTGGCGAGACTTGTCTCGTTTCTGACTCAACATTACGTGACAGTCAATAAGGGTCAAAATTAAAAATTCTATTTTTATCGCAAATCAGACCCTATTTCCAAGAAATTCAGAAATAGGGTTTCATAAAAAGCCGCTATCAATCTTTTCTGACATGATTTCTGGCAATCCTTGAAAAAACCGACACGAAATAGCAATTCAAAGTCCAGTTCGATTACGGAATGACGACCTGGTGTTGAAGTTTGATATTTTCACAAAAAAATTGAGATTGAACACCTGAGGACCTCACATTTGATCTGTCTGACCTTGAACAAGTATTATTTTATTCAAAATAGTTGGCGTTGAAGTGGCACAGCTGTGATATTTTTCAATACTTGGCGAGACTTGTCTCGTTTCTGACTCAACATTACGTGACAGTCAATAAGGGTCAAAATTAAAAATTCTATTTTTATCGCAAATCAGACCCTATTTCCAAGAAATTCAGAAATAGGGTTTCATAAAAAGCCGCTATCAATCTTTTCTGACATGATTTCTGGCAATCCTTGAAAAAACCGACACGAAATAGCAATTCAAAGTCCAGTTCGATTACGGAATGACGACCTGGTGTTGAAGTTTGATATTTTCACAAAAAAATTGAGATTGAACACCTGAGGACCTCACATTTGATCTGTCTGACCTTGAACAAGTATTATTTTATTCAAAATTGTTGGCGTTGAAGTGGCACAGCTGTGATAATTTTCAATACTTGGCGAGACTTGTCTCTTTTCTGACTCAACATTACGTGACAGTCAATAAGGGTCAAAATTAAAAATTCCATTTTTATCGCAAATCAGACCCTATTTCCAAGAAATTCAGAAATAGGGTTTCATAAAAAGCCGCTATCAATCTTTTCTGACATGATTTCTGGCAATCCTTGGAAAAACCGACACGAAATAGCAATTCAAAGTCCAGTTCGATTACGGAATGACGACCTGGTGTTGAAGTTTGATATTTTCACAAAAAAATTGAGATTGAACACCTGAGGACCTCACATTTGATCTGTCTGACCTTGAACAAGTATTATTTTATTCAAAATTGTTGGCGTTGGAGTGGCACAGCTGTGATATTTTTCAATACTTGGCGAGACTTGTCTCGTTTCTGACTCAACATTACGTGACAGTCAATAAGGGTCAAAATTAAAAATTCCATTTTTATCGCAAATCAGACCCTATTTCCAAGAAATTCAGAAATAGGGTTTCATAAAAAGCCGCTATCAATCTTTTTTGACATGATTTCTGGCAATCCTTGAAAAAACCGACACGAAATAGCAATTCAAAGTCCAGTTCGATTACGGAATGACGACCTGGTGTTGAAGTTTGATATTTTCACAAAAAAATTGAGATTGAACACCTGAGGACCTCACATTTGATCTGTCTGACCTTGAACAAGTATTATTTTATTCAAAATTGTTGGCGTTGAAGTGGCACAGCTGTGATATTTTTCAATACCTGGCGAGACTTGTCTCGTTTCTGACTCAACATTACGTGACAGTCAATAAGGGTCAAAATTAAAAATTCCATTTTTATCGCAAATCAGACCCTATTTCCAAGAAATTCAGAAATAGGGTTTCATAAAAAGCTGCTATCAATCTTTTTTGACATGATTTCTGGCAATCCTTGAAAAAACCGACACGAAATAGCAATTCAAAGTCCAGTTCGATTACGGAATGACGACCTGGTGTTGAAGTTTGATATTTTCACAAAAAAATTGAGATTGAACACCTGAGGACCTCACATTTGATCTGACTGACCTTGAACAAGTATTATTTTATTCAAAATTGTTGGCGTTGAAGTGGCACAGCTGTGATATTTTTCAATACCTGGCGAGACTTGTCTCGTTTCTGACTCAACATTACGTGACAGTCAATAAGGGTCAAAATTAAAAATTCCATTTTTATCGCAAATCAGACCCTATTTCCAAGAAATTCAGAAATAGGGTTTCATAAAAAGCCGCTATCAATCTTTTTTGACATGATTTCTGGCAATCCTTGAAAAAACCGACACGAAATAGCAATTCAAAGTCCAGTTCGATTACGGAATGACGACCTGGTGTTGAAGTTTGATATTTTCACAAAAAAATTGAGATTGAACACCTGAGGACCTCACATTTGATCTGTCTGACCTTGAACAAGTATTATTTTTTTCAAAATTGTTGGCGTTGAAGTGGCACAGCTGTGATATTTTTCAATACTTGGCGAGACTTGTCTCGTTTCTGACTCAACATTACGTGACAGTCAATAAGGGTCAAAATTAAAAATTCCATTTTTATCGCAAATCAGACCCTATTTCCAAGAAATTCAGAAATAGGGTTTCATAAAAAGCCGCTATCAATCTTTTCTGACATGATTTCTGGCAATCCTTGAAAAAACCGACACGAAATAGCAATTCAAAGTCCAGTTCGATTACGGAATGACGACCTGGTGTTGAAGTTTGATATTTTCACAAAAAAATTGAGATTGAACACCTGAGGACGTCACATTTGATCTGTCTGACCTTGAACAAGTATTATTTTATTCAAAATTGTTGGCGTTGAAGTGGCACAGCTGTGATATTTTTCAATACTTGGCGAGACTTGTCTCGTTTCTGACTCAACATTACGTGACAGTCAATAAGGGTCAAAATTGAAAATTCCATTTTTATCGCAAATCAGACCCTATTTCCAAGAAATTCAGAAATAGGGTTCCATAAAAAGCCGCTATCAATCTTTTCTGACATGATTTCTGGCAATCCTTGAAAAAACCGACACGAAATAGCAATTCAAAGTCCAGTTCGATTACGGAATGACGACCTGGTGTTGAAGTTTGATATTTTCACAAAAAAATTGAGATTGAACACCTGAGGACCTCACATTTGATCTGTCTGACCTTGAACAATTATTATTTAATTCAAAATTGTTGGCGTTGAAGTGGCGCAGTTGTGATATTTTCCAATACTTGGCAAGACTTGTCTCATTTCTGACTCAACATTACGGGACAGTCAATAAGGGTCAAAATAATAATTCCATTTTTATCGCAAATCAGACCCTATTTCCAAGAAATTCAGAAATAGGGTTCCATAAAAAGCCGCTATCAATCTTTTCTGACATGATTTCTGGCAATCCTTGAAAAAACCGACACGAAATAGCAATTCAAAGTCCAGTTCGATTACGGAATGACGACCTGGTGTTGAAGTTTGATAATTTCACAAAAAAGTTGAGATTGAACACCTGAGGACCTCACATTTGATCTGTCTGACCTTGAACAATTATTATTTAATTCAAAATTGTTGGCGTTGAAGTGGCGCAGCTGTGATATTTTCCAATACTTGGCGAGACTTGTCTCGTTTCTGACTCAACATTACGTGACAGTCAATAAGGGTCAAAATTAATAATTCCATTTTTATCGCAAATCAGACCCTATTTCCAAGAAATTCAGAAATAGGGTTTCATGAAAAGCCGCTATCAATCTTTTCTGACATGATTTCTGGTCATTGTGTAATCCAACTTGGTCATTAATGGATATTTAGTGCAGATTTGTCTGAGGATTGCCGGAAATTATGTCGGAAAATTTTGATTGCGGCTTTTTCTGACACTCTGCCTCTGAATTTGATGGACCTTCCTTCAACAGCAGAGAACGGTAACAACAAACAAGCATGCACGAGAAATGTCTAACGTCAGAACCACGTCAAAGCTGTCAAAGAATCCAGCAAAGGATTTCTTTTTTTTTTTCTCCACGATGAGCTCTATATGTATATCCTACGCCTTGACAGCTGAAGGGCCTGCAAATAGCCGATTCATTTTGTAGATACCTCTGCCAAAACATTGGTCGATACACAACGAGATACACACGCTTTATAGTCTCCTGATACAAAATTCAGCACTTCGGCCACAAAATGGCAATACCCAAAGCTATAAAGGTTGTCGCGTAATAATAGACCCATACCGCGACACCTGCCCACCCCATCTCATGTTCTCCTGATATAAAATTTGGCATTTCGACCTAAAATCAGCCAAAAGGGTCGGCTTGAATGCTTTGCAAAACAGCGCCACTATGGCCAAACCGGTTGAACTAAAATTGGGGAGGGAAACAACCACCTGAGCTTTAAATTTCAAAAATGTGTCCAAGTGACTTAGTTCGGTCAAAAACCAAACATTATCGGACACGGAGCCCGTATTTCTGTATGTTTCTCTGACAGATCCCGGTACAACAGTTACCGACAGAGCAATAGATCGAGGATTATAACGCGACACAAGTTTGTCTCGATTTAGACGCTTGAATTTTGTCTCGCCATACCCTCAAAACACGTGATTTGTATTATCACTTACTAGTAGTGATTATAAACTTAGTTTATAGAAGTTGTTATCATGTTTATATAACTACGTGACTGAGCTACTCCACAAAAAAACTATGCCTCTCTCTTGCTCGCAATATTTATTCATAATGTTGTCTTCCTTTCAATCCGGCATAAGATTTTTGCTAAGACAAGTCATGAATCCTGATTATTACAAATCTTTTCATCTACTATTATGATGGTAATGACCAATTTCTTGCCAGTAGACTCGCGAATAACACCTGGGAAGTACAATATATCGAGTAATTTTCTGACCTACCTCGATAAAAATCACGCGCTCCAAATATAATTAGGTTTTGATACTTTTTCATAGAAAATAGTAAAAATTATCATTGAAAAATTTGTTTTTTTTTGTTTTCCTTGAATGACATTCGATATTCAGACCTCTTTCCAAGAATAAATGAATTTTCTATGATTTCTTCAATCAAAATATGCATTTTTACGAAATGTTCCAAACAAGCTCCATTATTTGAACAAACAAATATGGCCGAAATTACAAGTCGTCAGCTATCACTCTTAAATAACAATTATATCACATGTATCGCAAATTTTAGACCTATTATACCCATAACAAACATTCAAGGAAGCATTGACACCAGTATATGCCTTCAGGTTATATAGGAGAAGTACAAATTACCGCAATATACCCGAAGATTATAAGTGGTAGCGCAGAAGTACAAATGACCGTGATATACCCGAAGGTTATATAATGGTGACATCTAGTCGTAATGGTAATAACTGATCTCTTTATGAAACCTGCAGTAGCAACTGGGTTTCTCCCGCGCCAACTGCATTATTTCCTGTGCGACGCAAAATTTTGTGAAAATTCTGGCAATGTCGTTCAAAATTGTACTTGTGAGATGTTGATTGTAAGATGTTCTCGTAAGAATGAGATTCAGGTTTTGTTTCGCTCTACAATGAAACGAACCCCTTCTTTCACTTTCTTCCAATTATTTTTTATTCGCGAATTCACTTTCTTAATCTCTCCCGATCTGTCATCCATTTTGTTTTGACTTGAAACGACCACATATCACTCGACATATTATAGAAAGACCCCACTGTAAAACTCAGTGTTTTGTAATTGAAGTTATAGGTACTTTTGGTTTTCTAACAGTATTAGTCAGCACTAATCCTTTACTTTTGTCACTAGGAAGATTTCAAATTGGTTACTTATATACCATTTATGAGAGTTGTTTTATTGAGGTTACAGTAATTCTGGGAAGATTTATAGTTGTGTGTTGTTACACCGCTATAAAACCAGATTACCCTCAGTTACATAAGGTGGTAAATGGAGACAACTATATATCCACTTTTATAAACCTATTAGGAATTAAACTTGAAGTGATCATGAACATGGTAACAGATACGTTTATGTCACCATTTTAAAAAACTGTGAGGTATATAACACTTCAGGGTTCTTGAAACTCTTAATATAACAACAAGTTGTTCAGAAAACCCTAATATATCTTTTAAAAAACCAACATCCCTTTAGGTGACCCGAAATGTTCATTGGGCTGTGATTTGAAAAGTCTAGTTCTGGATCAAAAATGATGCCCAAATCCTTCACAGACTCGGCGTGTTCCAAAGTTATACCACTGATGTTATAAGGATAAACGACGTAGGAATGTCTTTTGGTGAATGTCATGACTGTACACTTGTTAACATTGAGAAAAAGACGGTTATTGGAACACCATTCAACCACAGATACAATGTCTCTCTGCAACAGGGCACAGTCAGATACTGAGTCCACTCTACGGAATAACTTTAGATCATCAGCAAAGAGGAGCTTGTCAGAGGAAACATAGTCAACGATGTCATTGATAAATAATAAAAACAGCAAAGGCCCAAGATTGGAGCCTTGAGGAACTCCAGAAGTCGGCGTGAAAATTTTGGAAGTGTGGTTGCGATATCTCACGGATTGCTCTCTTCCCAAAAGATAAGAAGTGAACAACGAAAGCAGTTCTGGAGAAAAACCCCAAGATCGAAGTTTGTTGAGAAGGATATAGTGGTCTATTTGGTCAAAAGCTTTCTGAAAGTCTGTATAGACAACATCAACCTGACCCCCATCATCAACCACCTCTGCAACATACTGTTTGAAAGCGGCTAGGTTAGAGGTGGTAGATCTCTTCTCTGTGAAACCGTGTTGGTGCGGTGAAATGTGGTGTTTGACGGAGGAATATATTTGACTGTATAGCATTGATTCAAACACCTTGGAAAAGTTGCATAATAGCGAGATCGGTCTATAGTTTTCAACATCTGTGTTGTCGCCTTTCTTGAAAATAGGTGTGACAAACGACCTCTTCCACACAGAAGGGAATATGGAATGCTGCAATATTGAATTGTAAATTCTTTCCAAAGGCTTGCTAAGCACATATGCGCAGTCCCTCAACAGAAAACTAGGAATCCCGTCGACTCCGGCCGTTAGAGTATTCTTCGAACGCTTCAAAGTTCGGTGGATCTCGTCGCTAGATAAGTAATGAATAGAGACAGTCGAACAGAAGGAAAAGTTATCAGTGAGAGTTTGTGTACCGGATGAGTCGGAATCAGTATAAACGGAAGAAAAATAGTCTGCAAACGAGTCTACTATGGCTTGAGGTGAGGAAAGTTCAACATCGTTGAACATCATAAGTCCAGGTATACGAGTGTTATTTCTCTTCCTATGTATGAAAGACCAGAATCTTGAAGGATCAGAAATTATACCATCCTCAATGTCAACGATGTAGTCATTGTAAGCACGTGACGTAAGTCTTTTCACAAGAGACCGCTGTTGTTTGTACAATTCGTGGTGGTGATGAGTTTTCTGTTTTTTATATTTTCTGAATAGCGATTTTTTCTTGCGGATCGCGTTAATTAATTCAGAATTAAACCAAGGTGGAAAATAGTGGCTGGATCTGATTTTTAATTTGGGAACGGTTAAATAAAAAATGTCGTACAAAACTTTGTAAAATAGTGAACAGGCGCTGTCAACATCGGCGACCGAGTCCAGAACAGACCAGTCTTGACTCCCGAGCATCTCGTACATCAAGGGAAAGTTAGCTCTTTTGAAATTGTACAGATCAGTCCGATTATTGATAGCAAAATTTTGTGATTTCTTCTTTATCTCAAGATCAACGCACAGAACCGGATGATGGACATCTTCCTCAACTAGAGGATCAAGAGCTCTGGCAACAGCACAAAACGAATCACAAAGAACCAAATCCAGCTGACGTCCATGACCATTGAGAATACCATTGCACTGTGCCAAACCCTGTAGATCAACAAAATTCCGCAGAACGCCTGAAAAAATATTCTTCGGATCAAAACCAGAACTGGGAGTATTGAAATCACCAAGAAACACTACCCTGCCATCAAACACATCCGCATCACCGAGGAGATCGAAGAACCTTTCAAAGTCTGCAATTCGTATATGGGGTGGAATATAAGTAACAAACACGCGCAGAGTGTCACCGTTGGGGAACATAAGCCTAGTGCCCACAACATCAACCAATGGAAGAACGTCAGTAATCGATGATAAGTCAATCCTTGCGGACGCAATATTACTTCTCACAGCCAACAGAACTCCACCACCTCTCGACACACCCAGAGCTCCGAAATTGCGGTCACTGCGAAATACTGCAAAGTTGTCATCGAACAGCTCAGCATCCCCGATGTCATCCGATAACCAGGTCTCAGCAAGCGCGACAATGTCATACTCACACGCTGAAACAGAATTATAAAAATTGGTTACTTTGGTTCTTAATCCTCTGACATTTTGATAGGAGCACCGCAAAAAATTGGCGCATCGCGGCGGTTGTGATTTGGGGTCAGGTGAATTATTCAAAGAATGCCGGACACAAGTATCAGACGAAATCAACTGTGATTGCTACTTAGCTACTTTGAAACTATTGTCAATTCAAACATCTAGGCTTGTCAAAAGCAATAGAGAAAGCATGGCTAGAGATGTAGAGGGCTCAATGAACGTGAAAGCTGGGTTGGAGTTTGGAGTGGTTGAATCTTTTTTTTGAGGAAAAAATGAGAAATTCATGGTTTTCTCGAAACGCTGGGCTCGTGGAAGTACGAGGCATCACAGAATGTATCCCAAAGCGCCAAGAAATGGAAAGGAGGAAGGAAGGAATACACTTGAAAAAATATACGGAGATTGTACCGATAACAATTAGGATGGGTAACTAAATTGCTGTAATACAGCTATGATGTTTCCACAAAATTATCTGTTGCTAAGCCTATCTAGTTTCAGGAAGTACCTGTGTCAAGAATTGTGGCCTTCGGCAATCTAAAAATGGGGAAATCTACGGACTGAGGAATTGCTACGTCGACCACAATTTGGAGCCTAGAATCCTCAATAGAACAATAAATATTTGTATTTTTAAGAAATGTGTCTTGACACAATCAAGTTGTAGTTGAAAATTCAATATCGTTAAATCAGGTGTAAAATTTCTGTCAAGGAGGGCTCCGGTGACCAAATACATCTTCGGTTGCCGAACAGCTGTTCAAGTTAAACTTCCATGTTTTGCCTCTGTCCATATTCTACAACCGAAATGAAGACATTCCTGCACTTTTAAAATATAAAATATAAACAAAAACTATTGTTTGTTTTTTTAATCCAGCAGTAAAAGCTGGGCCTCAAGTATTTGGGTGATTGGGAAGCACAAACCGAAGAGGTACATACCTAGCCCCACACAAAGCATATCACTCCAGCAATGCCGGGAACGTAAACCCCCAACATTCAGGTGAGGTTTGGTGGCAAAGTTCTTGCCCAATTTTGTCGGAAAATATGAATTTTCACCACTACCCTGTGCAGTTAACCTAACATGTTTGGCTTGCTTTTTCACAAAAAAACACACTTTTCCACGAGAACTTATTTTGCAGGCGCATTAAGGACATTGCTTTGAACTTGATACAAAAGTTTCAAACTCAAACTCAAAAAGGTAGCCGAGGGAAAAAATGCAGAAACTGGAACTCCATAAGCGCCCTGTAGTTCGGTTGTTCCCGATCATTATTTCGTTCAAATTTGGCGGGCAATTCTGGACAGTTGGCAACACTGCTGTGACGTCAATGGAAATGCCTAATAGTTCTCACAAAATGATGGCATTTTATCGTGTCTAACATCTACAGCAGTCTGCTAGTCAGAACGAGACTTTATACGTACGTAGTTACTCAGTTTGAATAAAAAAAAGCTAAGCAGTCTTGAGTGTGCTGGGTTATTCACCAATGATGTCATTTCCAGATCGTCAGTCATGGAGGAGACGCATCAGTGTCAACAATGTTCATATGAGTTTGAACTGAAGTTTCAACTGGAACACCACGTTCAAAGGGACCATACAAATGCTTACGCGGCAGAACTGTTCCATGCCATCGTGGAACCAGAGCAGCTTTCATGCATTTGCTGCGAATTCAAAGGCTATCACAAGCGGGACTTGTACGAACACTGCAAACACAAACATCACGGCAGGATCGACGGCGCCATTGAATCAGCCTCGTTTTGCAATGAAGCATCCCACAAGTTTTCTTGCAATGTTTGCCACTTCAAGACCGATTCTTCCTTGGTTTTGGTAATCCACACGGATTCCCATCGACGGGCAGCGGAACTTACAACACCACCACAAGCCAGTGCAGTTGACCTTGTTGTAAACCAAGTCCGTTTGGAAGCGCGCATGTTGAAACATGCTGCCGCTGAAGACGTGTATCGGTTTAAATGTGCGGAGTGTTCATTCGGAACCAACTACAAGCCCGATTTGAAGAAGCACATCAAGGTGAAACATACGGCTGCTGAAGATATTGAATGGATCTATTGTGCGAATTGTTCGTATAAAGGCGACAAAAAGTCCAATTTCTTGATACACATGAGACGTGTTCATCCGAACATAGCGATCGGTGAGCAAGGGAACGATCGCCTGTTCGAATCTATGAAACTAAAACTGAACAAAATTTTGGGATCACCTGCTATCAGAAATTCCGGTGACCAAGGGAGCGATCGCTTGTTCGAATCTATGAAGCTAAAACTAAACAAAATTTTGGGATCACCTGCTATCAGAAATTCTTGAAATATTATGTAGGTATTGTTCACGTATGACGAGGTTATTTTTATATAATTATTGTTGCTTTGCAGGCTTTGAACATCTATGGAATAGTTATAAGTTAGGTATATCCCGAAAGGTGAACGACTGGTGCCTACCTGAGTTCCAGCATCCCGTTGGGGAATCCACGATCTACCTAAACTTGTTGGGAGATGTTTGGAATAACTTGTGAAAGATGATTGATTATTGAATACTTACAAGAAGAACGTAAAAGTGCATGTTTAAGTTGTTTGCGTTGTTTCTATATCTAGCACTTTTTGAAGCATAGCGGAACCCAGAATCTGCTCCTGCGACAAGAGAATATCAAGCTTTCTTCTTGTTCTTCCATCAACCAGAAGAGGGTTCTGTAGACTTCATGCAACCAGTTTTCCAAAAATGTTTTTTCTCCGTTCTCTGTTCTTTCAATTACAAGTAGTAGTAGTTCAAATAAAATAATATGAGAAACTCCGAATGTTTCGGGGCATTTTACCTTGATTATCATAAGTATAAGTAGAAACCTATATAACATACAATATCTATCACTTCCTAAATAGCATGCAGAAAGTAGTCCTATAGACGTACAATAATGAAAATCCCTTCGTGTTCGAGTAGATGTCCATGACACGTCATTCATCATACGATGTGCGTCCACACGACGTCCGTTTAGTGTTCACATGTCATAACATTAGACTTCCATAGAACGTCCACTTTTTGTGTATTGGTTGAAGGTGGTTGTTTTCTTGGGTTTTTTGGACTTCGTTCGACTTTACATTAGTCTGAATTATAAAGACGAAACGTCGGCATTTCTAAAAAATAGTCATATTTATACCTATGCACAAAAATGCGTTATCGCATGATTCGTAGGTGTTCATCATTGTGTTCTGGGTCTGGGGTGTAAGAATACGTATAACACCTACCTACTCTGTTCGTATACGAACATTCGAAACAAGCGCATTGATTTCCATTCCGGGTGAGAACACTTCTTGTATGCATGTGAACAGTATTTGCATCGAGTTTTTCGACAAAACTTGTAGGTACAAATTTGCAAGTCGTCAGGCATTTGGACGACAGTTGTGCATGCAAGGGCTTGTATTGAAGCTTTTTCCTCTACCGAATATTGGTATCAGATGTATAATGAACGGTATTTCGGTATTGACATTTGTTGATGCATGAGGCCAACCGGCCAAAACACACGGCGGATGTACAGAGTGTTTGTCCTATTAGACCATGCGCAAGGATCACTTAAAACGACGCTACTTTCGATCAGCCCATTTAGACGACAAATTCGGACATTCCCGTATGAAATCGCGCTCCAGAGGGCGCGACGACCTCTGTTGTTGCATGACAGTTCCCTGTTCTGTCAGTCTAGTCTGTCTCTGTCTGCTGGCACCACCTCCGATTTGTTATACCTCTTCATTATCTAACACAAAATGTAAGTTGCTAGTGAATACTTTGAATAGTTCCTTTCAAAGTTCCATTTCCGTGCTCTTTTATAGGTCAGAATTAACCGAAAAGGTTGACACGTACAACTGTTCGCAATGTTCGCATCGGACTGATTTCGCCTTTCAACACACCCACCACGTCCAGAGGAATCACAAAAATATTTGTACAGCCCAACTGTACCATGCCATTGTCAAACCCGAGCAGTTTTCTTGCATCTTCCGCGACTACAAAAGCTACTATCAGTTCGAATTGTACGAACACTACAAACAACTACACAATCTGGAGACGAACGGAAATAATGGAAATCCTCGTGGAAATCAGATGTTTCGTCAAGAAATTGGACGATATCCGTGTGACTACTGTAGATACCAGTCGAATTCGATTTTATCTCTCGTAAAACATCACTATTTATGCGGAAATGGTCCAAAGATGAGGATAACACAACAAACTACAGAAGACATGGAATCGCAAGATTTGGTTAGGGCTGATGCAAGAAAAACCCTCCGAGATGCTGGAGGAATAAAACTTCACATGTCGAGGCATGATTCAGAAGGAAAAATCGTCGGGTATAATTGCAATCATTGTTCGTACCAAACTAAACAAAAGTCACATTTGAAACAGCACATGACAAATAGACATGCTGCGAATGAAGAAATAAACTGGTTCCAGTGTGATCATTGTTCGTACCGAGCTAAACAAAAGTCGAATTTGATTAAGCACATGGTGAGACATGCTGCCAATGAAGAAATCGACTGGTTTCAGTGCCATTATTGTTCGTATCGAGCCAAACAAAAACGATATTTGGGAAAGCACATGTTAAAACATGCTGCGGATGAAGAAATCGACTGGTTCCAATGCAACCATTGTCCGTACCGAGGGAAACGCAAGACATCTGTGAGAAGACACCACATGTTGAAACATCTTACCAACGAAGAAATCAAATGGTTCCAGTGCAACCAGTGTTCGTACCGAGGTAAAGAAAAATCAAAATTGAAAAGGCACATGTTGAAACATGCTGCCAATGAAGAAATCAAGTGGTCTCAGTGCAATCGGTGTTCGTACCGGGCGAAACAAAAGCGATATTTGAGAGCGCACATGTTGAAACATGCCACGAATGAAGAAATCAACTGGTTTCACTGCAATCATTGTTCGTACAAAACTAAAAACAAGCCACATTTGAAAAGACACAATAAGCTGAAACATGCTGCGAATGAATGAATCAACCTATCTAATCGTACCGTACCGATCTAAATCGAAGTTGGATTTGAGAAGACACACATGTTGAGTCATGCTGCGAATTGTCGAATTGTGTATAGGTAAATCTCGAGGTAAATAATACAACTGGCACCACGTAGTTTACGCCGATCTTTTTTAATATTCCTGAAATATTTTCCCGAGTACCTATTCTCCAGCTGGGGAGTGAGTATTGAGTAATTTTATTTACTCAGGCATCGATTACTATATGCCATAAAATCGTATTTTGTAATTTTGTATAAGAATAAGACCCCATTGGTTGTTGTCTCCCATTGAAATTGAAATACTAATTTATATACCTACCTAAATCAAATGAATAAATAGACATAATTTCTTCAAAAACAACTCAAGTTAGGTTCATACCTATAAGCAAAACAATCCCAGAAGTAGGAAGCAATCATATAAATGAGATGTGAAAATAAACCACAAAAGAAATAAATGAATAAATCAAGAAATAAATAAAAAACCTATCTGAATAAACCAAAATTAGGTACTCATTACGACAGACTCCTTCCATTCTAAACAATATTAAATGTTGAATGGTTAGGAGGTTAATTATGTTTGTTTACAATCCACGTTTCCCGAAAGGCTTCTGCGCGTACCTGTGAAAGTAGGACGTTGCCATATCTATATCACGACAACAAGTTGACAACACTGTAATACGGTGTGCGTGTGTAATGTCACGCAAATTTCAGCTGACAGCGCTTGACGTCGATTTGACGTTTCGACAGATCTAACCAAATAACGCTCTTCCTTCGTTGATCGCCTTGCAGCTCGTTGTGTTTCGTATCACCTGAATCTTTTCTGCGTCTTTCTGCCATACGGCACGTAACATTTCATTCCTGAACAATATTAAATGTTGAATGGTTAGGAGGTTATGTTTGTTGTTTGTTTACATTTCGATTATTGATTGACAGTTGCCATTGACCAGTGACACTTCGTGCGTCAAAATTGAAACTACCGCGCTCTGCAGGTATGCGTCTTCATGTATGCGCTTGTTATATACCCGTATACCCCCCCTACCCCCTATTCTTATTTTCTTGTGTTTTGACGAAGAAGGAGACGACTGACGATGAAATGTGTGAGGACCTTTCTTGCAGACAATAAAATTTCCAACAATTTCTTCCTGGGAACTTTTTTCCTAAGTGCTATTCTTCATGAGATATACGCGAAAAACTGACCCTCAAGTTCTTCTCGACGCCACAACGGCCGAAGCTCACACCGGATTCTTGAGGACTTTTACTATGTTGAACTACATGCTTAACTGAGCTTATATACAAAAATCCGGCTAGTTATCATTTTTGTTCGCTATTTGCGATTTAAACAGCTAAAATTCCTGGACTAGAAATCTGGAATGTGGAACGCTTCGTTGTGCCCGTTTTTGTTCTAGTTGTGTCCCCGTTTAAATTCGCTTTTGAACCCCTTCGGTCCGCTTTTGCTCAGGAGTAAGGCGACACGGAGGGGGAGAAGAAGGAGCTTAATAAAACACACTCATCGCCCAAAAATTGAAATTTACTGAAGCAAAATAAGTGCAAAGTGATTCTTTCAGGGTTCTTTTCTCAAAACACCCAACACAGAACTGACAGAATTGCAAAATGACACAAAACGAGCAAAATCAACAAAACCAATCGAAACACAACAGAAACAAGATGTCAAACTGTCAGTCAAAGAAAATGAAGAGTGACGGATTCGGAAACAGGGCACAAAATGGAAGAACCACGTCAAACAAACCATTGAGTTAGGCCCAAGGAAGAAGACTCAAATATGTAACAAAATGACTAGCGACTCACTGATAATTTCAGGTATTCAATGTACGTAAAATTAGTTGAACAAAATCGAAGGAACATCAGTAGACAAATGTGAAAAAGATCAGTAATGTAGAACATTCAACAAGGGAGAAAATCCACAAGGTATAATGAAATCAGCAATAATAAAATATCAATGGGGATCGTGAAAAATACATAGGTACATCAAATATCTGACAAAATTAGCAGTGAGCATCGAAATGACATGAGAAAATATTGAGCCACAAAAACAGACGGAGAACAATTGACATTGAATTTACGTGAAAATCAAATCATGACACAGATCACGGCGTACAAAAATCACGTGACAAAATGTACAGACTCGGAGAAAATATTCTAGCCCGACACGGCTTCAAGACAGATACTTTTAGTGCGGATGTTGACAATAAACAAGGTGGCGGTGCCGTTCAAATGACGTTTCTCTGTTGCAAAGCTGCCAGATTTATATTGTGCTCTCATTGCAAACACAGAAATTAAGTGTTAATCGCTAAGAAAACGTATTATATTGATTTGAAAACATAGGTACCACGTAACGTTTTTCTTTGTCAAATCTTTTTTTTCTAAGAAATATCCGGAAATATCAAAAGAATCATGAAAATCTTGACTGCCTGTCACACAATTTGGCAATAAGGCCCAGCTAAATGAACATCACGATCATCATATTGCGCAAGCTCACCACGTCCGCCTACGTCATCAGACGTTGAAATTGAATGAAAGTTATTCCCGCCTGGATTTTCAACATTTTTTTGCGAAAAAGGTGGAGGTTTTTGAGACGAACTATCATCATCCATGTAGCACACTCACTTTGTTGAATGTTTTAAAGCAATAAAAAAAAACTATGGAATTTATATGGTGTCTCAAATTTGTGTCACAGAGGTTTGATTCAACCCCTCCAAAAGAATTTTTGCTCAGACAACCATTCTACAGTCGCGTGAGTCGCGTGACAACTGACAATATTAGATATTCATATCGTTGGCGATTCGACAGAAACCTACACGTAGATAAGTATTCGACATTGAGTAAATTCAACAGAGGAGAGCAATTTAAACTGTGATGAAAATAAAAAACCCTAAGTCATACATCAGGCTCTAATATGCACACGAAAAACAAAAGAAATTACCTAGGGGAGGGGGTGGAGGAATCGGCCAGGTGGAGGCTTCGGTCACCATCAATTACTAATTTCCTGTTTGAACTTCGCGCCGTATCTTAGTTGTTGAGTTTACCCCTGAGTATTTATTGTCAGATGACATGAGTGGGAGCGAGGTGAGATGTATTTTAGAAAAGTAAAAAAATGAAGTTCATTGTCAGACAAAACAACAAACAAACACAACAAGTCTTCACCAAAGGTATTCTCTCTTTCTATTCATGAAATAACTGCTTATTTTAAAAGTTGTAGAATACAAGTGGGGAGGTTTCGGCCACGACAATGTGAGGTAGATTCGGTCGGCCGAATGATACGCCGCCACATAGATGTATAACGTATAACGTCGTTATATACATTGCGTAAAGCCGTTAATAGATGGCATCGCATGGGTGTATCACTTATAAGTACCCTCAGAGTGTAAACATAGGTAATTTCGGTGTTTGGACCATCGAGCCTGAGCCTTAAATGCTTCGGCACTGATGAGACTCAAATAGGTCGAAACACGTGTCTGCTGATTTCGATGGTTGCTGTCTGATGTCCAGAAATCACCTTTATACTTTATAATGTTCCTTTACTGAATTGATTATAAATAGCTGATTTCTCTTCATAATGAACCTCGGTCGAAACCTCTTCAGCCACTGGCCGAAACTACCTCACTACTGGGGTAGATTAGGCCAAATGCATAATTTTTTTGATGGCGATAAAAAAACCAGATCAACCATTTTTCAGAACCATGACTTCTTTTACTTTTTGTAGCTTAGGTATTGAGGTTCATATTGGCACTGAAAGAATTAGTTTTTTCCTAAAAAATTAGTTCTCGAATCCTCCACCCTTTCCCCTATACCAATATTTTCGACTAATCGCGTAGGTCAATAGGGAAGGGGGGGGGGGTGGCAAAATCAAATTGTGCACCCCTTGAAAAAAGCCTAGATCCGGCACTGTACGCTGTTGTATATGACAAATCTCTGTTCTGTCCGAGGTTCTGTCAAAGTGGAGTGGATCCGGCCAGTGCCTGTTCTCTGGTCTTTGCTGCATTCAGTCGTAGTGATTTACCTGGAAAAAAGTACCTACCGACCTATTGTTCCTCGTGTTGCTGACACCATTTCCGATTTGTTGTATTTCTTCATCAACACAAAAATGTAAGTTGCTGGTGAATGCCTTGAATAGTTCCTTCTAAAGTTCCATTTCTGTTCTCTTTTAGGTTAGAATTACCCGAAACGATTGAGATGTACAACTGTAAGCAATGTTCGCATCGGACTGAATCCGATTTTCAACTCGCCCACCACGTCCAAAGGAATCACACAAATGTTTACGCTGCCGAACTGTACCATGCCATTGTCAAACCGCAACAGTTCCCTTGCATCTGCTGCGACTACAAAAGCTACTACCAATTCGAATTGTACGAACATTGTGAACAAAAACATAGTCGGGAGATGACCGGAAACACTGAAAATGTGACGTTTTGCCGAAAAATTGAAAGACTTCCGTGTGATTACTGCGGATACAAGTCAGATTCGAGTTTATTTTCTGTGAAACATCTCTATTTGTGCGGGAAGGATCCAACGATAGGTGTGCTACAAGAAACCAGAGAGGAGAATCTAGAGTCGTCAGATTTGGATCAGCCTAGGGCAAGAAGATCCGTCAGAGATATTGGATTGATGAAACTGAACATGTCGACGCATGATTCAAACGAAAAAATCTACGAGTATTATTATTGCAATCATTGTTCTTACCGAGCTACACGAAAATGGCATTTAAAAAGGCACATGTTGACACATGCTGCCAACGAAGAAATCAACTGGTTTCAGTGCAACCATTGTTCGTTTCGAGCTAAAGAAAAATCAAATTTGAGAAAGCATTCTATGTTGAAACATGCTGCGAGTGAAGAAATCAATTGGTTCAAGTGCAACCATTGTCCGTATCTATCCAAATATAAGTCATATTTGACAAAGCACATGAAATATAAACATACTGCGAATGAAGAAATCAACTGGTTCCAATGCAGTCATTGTTTGTACCGAGCTAAGAATAACTCAAATTTGAAAGGGCATTTGATAAGTAAACATGCCGCGAATGGAGAAATCAATTGGTTCCAATGCAACTATTGTTCGTTCCGAGCTAAACATAACTCAAATCTGAAAAAACATATAATGAATAAACATGCTGCGAATGATGAAATCAACTGGTTCCAGTGCAACCACTGTTCGTACCGAGCCAAACAAAAGTCACATTTGAAACGGCACATGTTGAACCATGTTGCGAATGAAGAAATAAACTGGTTCCAGTGCAGCCATTGTTTGTACCGATCTAAATGGAAGGCAGATTTGCGAAGACATGCTGAAACATGCTGCTAATTGAGAAAGTACCTAACTGCTTCCACTCCAATACAACCATTCTTTGTTCCGGACTAAACATAACGTCTTTGAAAAAACATTTGCGAAACATGCTGCGCATTGAAAATATCACAACTGGTTCCAGCATACTGCATAATAACCAGTATTCGTACGGAACTAAGATCATAGGTACTTATTCAAGGATTCACACAATAAATAAACATGGTGCAAATGACAAAATCCACTGATCTCAGTCCAATAAATCTCCGTCGAGGTTTCAGTGTTCGTTTCCTACCCTGCGGCTACCCATCTTAGTTTTTTTTTTGTTGTTGTTGGCCTGAAGTTCTAGCTTGTTGGCCATTCCCATCTTAGTAGACGTTATGAAAATCAAAGCTGGTAGATAATTATTATTGAACCGAGAAAAATCCATACCAACAATGTTTCCAAATTCAATTACCAGCTCTGTTGTTCGTAACGTAGGTTACATTAGTTTTCAGGTAAGAGGGACACTGATTTTTTTCTGAAAACATGCAGCCATAATTTAATTCCCTCGTCAAGAAATCTTCTTATATACAGGAAGAGGTTCACCTTTAAAACGATCATTTTGAATGGTTGACTTTAAAGCAAATTGATTTCGGACGAGTTCCATCTCCAGATCTGATTTTGGGGGCTGTTCAGATCTGGGTCATTTTTGATGCAAAGTCTCATTTTCAAGTTTTCTTCTGCATCATTTTCGAAAACATTCTTGTTCCCTGAAGCTTTAGCTTCGACATGAGTTACATATTATCAAAATCGGTCAATACGGAAAAAAGCTATGACCAAAAAACCAAGAAGTTGTTTTTCTCAAATCATCCTGTAGTGAAGAATGATGATCAGAAAACTGAAAAACCGTTTCGAGATATGGGTGAACCATCCTCCCTGGACCAGTTGAAAATATCCAAAAACATGTTTTTTCGAATTGGGAGTTATTAAAACTTTTTAGTTTTCAATGGGTTTTACGCGACGCCCTGTATAACCAACAAGGAAGATTTGAACTCAACTCTGTATCCATCCTTTGATAGACAAAGAGCGCGGGTATGTGGGAAAAGAAAAAAGCTGGAATTAGTCCAATTTTTTTGGTAGCCAGGGCACTTTGAACTTCATTAAAAATTTTGGGTGGGCCACTTCAATTGTTGAGTACTTAGTTTAGTTTAATTTGTATCACTCAAGGTGGCTGCTGCGATCACTACTAAAAATCTGAAGTTGGAAATTTGTTCATTATTTATGTCGATTTCTTCTTCTACTTATGTCGAATAATCTTCTACTTTCTGTAATATAACAAGTAGTATGAGCACTGCAGTAGCAGTGCGTAGCAGGAGTTGAATGTGCAGCATCGATTCCATGAGAAAATATCATCGATTAATAATCATACCACGAGTTAAATTTAGCAAGACTATATAACAAATTGAAAAAATTGAATTGTATCAGACATTTCAAGGCAAATCTAAGGTTCACCTATTTAGTGTCTATATACATTACAAAATAGCAATTTAAAGATTCGTCCATCGTTAGTAAAGCGTATTGCATGGACATGATTTCCCATGTTACGAGCAGATCCCGTGTAAATCCACCCAATGTGGGTGATCCATCCGACTGATTTCCAATCAGGATACGATCACTTCTTTTCAGATTTGCAAGTCGTCAGACATCCGGAGAATGGTGCGAGAGCTCGTACGAAAGCTCTATACTAGTGGCGCCCTCACACGACCAACTTTCAAATTAATTGTTAGGCACATGCGTTCAGTTCAAGGCGAGCTATTCACCTGTCAGAGGGCGCGACGAACGCTGTGGTTGTAAGACAGCTCCCTGTTTTGTCTGACGTGGATCTGCCTAGTGTCGTCTGACGTGGATCTGCCAAGTGTCTGTTCTCTGCTGAATTCAATAGTGTGTGATTCAACCAGGAAGACGTTTAGTTCCTCGTGTTGCTGGCGCCACATCCAATTTGTTATACTTCTGCATTAACACAAAATGTAAGTTGCTAGTGGGTGCTTTGAACAGTTCCTTCCAAAGTTCCATTTCTGTGCTCTTTTATAGGTCAGAATTAACCGAAATGGTTGACACGTACAACTGTTCGCACCGGACTGAATCCACCTTTCAGCTCGCCAACCACGTCCACTGGAATCATAAAAATATTTATGCAGCCGAACTGTTCCATGCCATCGTCGAACCGGAACAGTTTCCTTGCAACTGCTGCGACTACAAGAGCTACTATCAGTTCGAATTGTACGAACATTGCAAACAAGTACATAGTCTGGAGACCAGAAACACTGAAAATAAGGCGTTCCGCCAAGAAATTGAAAGATATTCGTGCAATTACTGCAGATACGAGTCGGATTCAAGTTTATATCTTGTAAAGCATCACTATTCGTGCCGGGAGGATCCAACTATGGGAGTGACACAAAGCACATCAGAAGAGACCGAAGATATGAAGTCGCCAGATGTAGAAACAGCTGGTGCAAGAAGAACCGTCAGAGATATCAGAGTGATAAATCGGAACATGTCGACGCATAATTCAATAAGAAAAATCACCGAGTATAATTGCGATCATTGTTTGTACCGGACTAAACATAAGTCAAATTTGAAGAGGCACAATATAATGAAACATGCTGCGAATGGAGAAATAAACTGGTTACAGTGTGATCATTGTTCGTACCGAGCTAAAGAAAAGTCGCATTTGATAAGGCACATGGTGACACATGCTGCGAATGAAGAAATCAACTGGTTCCAGTGCAACCATTGTCCCTACCGAGCTAAATATAAGTCACATTTGAAAGGGCACATGATAAATAAGCACACTGCAGATGAAGAAATCAACTGGTTCCAGTGTGATCATTGTTCGTACCGAGCTAAAGAAAAGTCGCATTTGATAAGGCACATGGTAAAACATACTACGAATGAAAACATAAAATGGTTCCAGTGCAATCATTGTCTGTACCGAGCTAAAGATAAGTCAAATTTGAGAGGGCACATAATAAATAAACATACTGCAGATGAAGAAATCAACTGGTTCCAGTGCAACTACTGCACCTTCCGAGCTAAAAAAAGCTCATCTTTGAAGACGCACATGTTGAAACATACTGCGAGAGAAGAAATCAATTGGTTCCGGTGTAACGATTGTTCGTATCTATCTAAAGAAAAGTCTAATTTGACAAAGCACATGAAATTTAAACATGCTGTGAATGAAGAAATCAGCTGGATCCAATGCAACCACTGTTCGTACCGAGCTAAAAAAAAGTCACATTTGAAAATGCATATTATAAACAAACATGCCGGAAAGGAAGAAATCAATTGGTTTCAATGCAACCATTGTTCGTTCCAAGCTAAACATAAGTCATCTTTGAAAATGCATATAATAAATAAACATGCTGCGACTGATGAAATCAACTGGTTCCAGTGCAACCACTGTTCGTACCGAGCCAAACAAAAGTCACATTTGAAACGGCACATGTTGAACCACGTTGCGAATGAAGAAATAAACTGGTTCCAGTGCAGCCATTGTCCCTACCGAGCGAAACAAAAGTCACTTGTAAAAAGACACAGTATGGTAAAACATGCTACGAATGAAAAAATCTAATGGTTCCAGTGCAATCATTGTTCGTACCGAGCTGAAGAAAAATCATATTTGAAAGTGCACATGACGAATAAACATACTGTAGATGAAGAAATCAACTGGTTCCAGGGCAACCACTGTACTTTTCGAACCAAAAAGCCTCATCTTTAAAAACGCACATGTTGAAACACACTCCTAGTGAAGAAATCAACTGGTTCCGTTGCAACCATTGTTCGTATCTATTTAAAGACAAGTCATATTTGACAAAGCACATGAAATATTAACATGCTGCGAATGATAAAATCAACTGATTCCAATGCAGTCATTGTTTGTACCGAGCTAAGGAAAAGTTACATTTGAAAGTGCATATAATTAGTAAACATGCCGGAAATGAAGAAATCAATTGGTATCGAGCTAAACTAGAAGCGCATTTACATCACGAATAAACATACTGCGAATGAAGAAGTAAACTGGTCCCAGTGCAGCCATTGTTCGTACCGAGCTAAACGAAAGTCTGAATTGAAAAGACACAATATGTTGAAACATGTTGAAGATGACGGGATCAACTGGTTCCAGTGCAATCATTGTTCGTACCGAGCAAAAGATAAGTCGCTATTGAAAGGGCACTCTCAAAATCAACATGCTGCCAATGAAGAAATCAACTGGTTCCAGTGCAACAATTGTTTGTACCGATCCAAGTGTAAGGTGAATTTGCAGAGACACATGTTGAAACATTCTGCGAATATAGAAAGAAACTGCTTCTAATCCGATGCAACCATTGTTCGTACCGAGCTAAACACAACTCATCCTTGATAAATATTTTTGTTGAAAGAAACATGCTGCGGATGAGGAATAGGTACCTATACCTATCACAACTCTGGTTACAGTATAACCAGTAGGTACTGTTCGTTTTCTACCCAGCGGCTACCCATCTTTGTCTGTAGCGGAACCTCTCATCGTTGGATCTTTCCTGTGAACGTTGGTAACAAAGTTGGTAATTTAGATAGGTATCTACCTAATTCAGATATTTTGTGTAAAATTTGCCTTGATAAATAGTCCAATACCTACTATTTTTGTATCTGGTTGATTTGTTTCATTTCATCATTATTAGTTCGGGATGTATACCTACCTAGAGCCTAGAGGTCCTAGACACATATGGCTATAACATTTTCGGGAAAAAAGAGACACGTGGGAAGAAACGTTGAAAATGTCGAACTTTTTTCCAGATTGTTCTTGAAAAAAAGTCGATTCAAGCCCCGGCCTCCCCTACGCTGTTCATATACGAACACTCGAAACAAACACACTGGACTGATGTTCCCGACGATTTTCCAATCAGGATACGAACACTTCTACGACTGTAAACAGTAGGTACAAGTCTTTCGACAAAACGTGTTCAGATTTGTGAGTCGTCAGACATCCCGAGAATGGTGCGAAAGCTCGTACGAAAGCTTTTTCTTGCACTGGATGTTGGTATGGTACCAGAGTCATCGGTATCAGATGCCCAAAAAGAACGGCTTCGAAAATACCATTTCTGGTTGATGCACGGAGCCAGAACGCACGAATGCACAGAGTGTTCGTTCAAGACCATGCAAAAGGATCACTTGAAACGATGCCATTTTTGGACGATCCATCGGTTTGGGACCAAGTACGAAATTGTGGCAGCCGGCTCCAGTTCGTTTCGGTGCCTCGAGTGCCCGTTCCAGAAAAAAATACAAAAGAAACTTTGAACCGCAGACAGTGTCAGCCACACTTTGTGAACGATCGAATCGAATGGATCGAGTGCACCAAGTGTTCTTACAAGGCAGAAGTGTTTTGGGCCCGCAGGCAAGCCGTTGATGTCACATCCAACCCTGCACAGGGTGCAGGAAACAGCTGAATCTGAATTTTTCAATTTCCGTGTCAAGATTCACGTACCTACAATACCTACCAATTTTCGCTTTCCAACATTACGTTATTTTCAAGGTCAAGTGATGTTAACATCGTCTTACGTGCCCTCAATAAGTTGTCATTACAGGAGTAGGTACCTACTAGCATTAACATTACCATTGCCAATAACATTACGTCAACATTAGCCCAATCACTGTGAATGGCCTATAAGTCTCTAGTGTTTTCTACACGTCGCAGGCCAATTTTGAAACTATCAAACAATAGGTAAGTACTGGTGACGCCCTCACACGGCAAACATTCAAATTAATTGCTGCGCACATGCTTTCAGAGTTCGAGGTGAGCCATTCACCTGTCAGAGGGCGCGACGGCCCTTGTGGTTGTATAACAGCTCCCTGTTTTGTGTGACGTGGTTCTGCCCAGTGTCTGTTCTCTCTCTGCTGAATTCGATAGTGTATGATTCAACCAGGAAGACATTTTGTTCCTCGTGTTGCTGACACAACTTCCGATTTGTTGTACCTCCGCATCAACACAAAATGTAAGTTGCTAGTGAATGCTTCGCAGTTCCTTTCAAAGTTCCATTTTTGTGCTCTTTTATAGGTTAGAGTTATCCGAAATGGTTGACATGTACAACTGTACGCAATGTTCGCATCGGACTGAATCCGATTTCCAACTCGCCCACCACGTCCAAAGGAATCACAAAAATGTTTACGCAGCCGAACTGTACCATGCCATTATAGAACCGCAACAGTTCTCTTGCATCTGCTGCGACTACAGAAGCTACTATCAATTCGAATTGTACGAACATTGCAAACAAATACATAGTCGGGAGATGACCGGAAACACTGAAAATGAGACGTTTCGCCAAAAAATAGAAAGATATCCCTGTGATTACTGCAGATACGAGTCAGATTCGAGTTTATTTCTTGTGAAACATTTCTATTTGTGCGGGAAAGATCCAACGATATGTGTGCTAGAAGAAACCAGAGAGGAGACCGAAGATACGGAGTCGTCCGATTGGGATCAGCCTAGTGCAGGAAGATCCATCAGAGATATTGGATTAATGAAACTGAACATGTCGACGCATGATTCAAAAGCAAAAATCGACGAGTGTAATTGCAATCATTGTTCGTACCGAGCTATGCAAAAGTCACATTTGAAAACCCACATGTTAAAACATGCTGCGAATGAAGAAAACTGGTTCCAGTGCAGCCATTGTTCCTACCGAGCGAAAGAAAAGTCATCCGTGAAAAGACACAGTATGGTGAAACATGCTGCAAATGGAAAAATCAAATGGTTCCAGTGCAATCATTGTTCGTACCGAGCCAAAGACCAATCATATTTGAAAGGGCACATCACAAATAAACATACTGCGGATGAAGAAATAAACTGGTTCCAGTGCAACCACTGTTCGTACCGAGCTAAACGAAAGTCACATTTGAAACGGCACATGTTGAAACATGCTGCGAATGAAGGAATAAACTGGTTTCAGTGCAGTCGTTGTCCCTACCGAGCGAAAGAAAAGTCATCTGTAAAAAGACACAGTATGGTTAAACATACTACGGATGAAAACATAAAATGGTTCCAGTGCAATCATTGTCAGTACCGAGCTAAAGATAAGTCAAATTTGAGAGGGCACATAATAAATAAACATACTGCAGATGAAGAAATCAACTGGTTCCAGTGCAACCAGTGTACCTTCCGAACTAAAAAAAGCTCATCTTTGAAGACGCACATGATGAAACATATCCCGAGTGAAAAAATCAACTGGTTCCAATGCAACCACTGTTCGTATCTATCTAAAGATAAGTCAAATTTGACAAAGCACATGATATCCAAACATACTGTAAATGAAGAAGTCAACTGGTTCCAATGCAGTCATTGTTTGTACCAAGCTAAACTTAAGTCATCTTTGAAAAGGCACATAATAACTAAACATGCCGGAAATAAAATCAATTGGTTTCAATGCAACCATTGTTCGTTCCAAGCTAAACATAACTCATCTTTGAAAAGGCACATAATAAGTAGACATGCTGCAAATGAAGAAATCAACTGGTTCCAGTGCAACAATTGTTTGTACCGATCTAAACGGAAGGCCGATTTGCAAAGACACAACAAGCTGAAACATGCTGCGAATTGAGAAAGTGACTGCTTCCACTCATATACAACCATTGTTCGTACCGAGCTAAACACAACGTCTTTGAAAAAACATTTGTTCAAACATGCTGCGAATTATGTTTTGCTTGTGAACTTTCTGTTGCGATAATTTCTTCGACTTGCTCGATAAAGCCATCAGGATTTCCGTTGTTCAGATCATTCCTGCGCTCGATCTCCACGGGATATCAACACTCCAGAGTAGTCCAAAACAGTGAAAACCGATGCTCCCATGCGGGAGTAGGTGGCCGAACAGCCATATACACAGCGAACAGAGCAAACTACCATATTCTGGGTAATTGAAAACATGGACTTTGTGACACTCTAGTTCATGTGATAAAAGTCGGTTTGATTAGCTTCAACAAAATGGCCGATTTTCAGGAGCGTGACGTCACGTCGATACGACCTATAGGTCGCGGAAACATAACCGTCACCCTGGCACCCGCTATGGCAACGTTGCAGGCACGCCGGCACAACGAAGCCGAGAACGAATCGCCTCTTGTCAGCTTCTTGCCCGCGTTTGCGCATTGAGGGGTGCCAAGGTAGCGCTCATAACAGCTGATTGTTATATTGTTAACGCTTTGGGTATCTGTGCGGTGATTCGTGTTGTTTTAGTTGTTTTGCTTGAAAATATGGAAAGTTGGTAAAATCTTTCATGATTTATGAATATTTCAAAACTACATCAGACTTCAATGGTTATGTTATGCTGGCAAACGTCAACGTCAACACTGACACACAGGCAACGGAGGTGGGGTCATCCCCACTACTGTCAAAAGATTGAAACGTCACAGCCTGCCTTACAGCTCGGTAGATTTGAAATCGTTCGCAGAAGTAGCCACTTTCAAGGCAAATTTTGAGACACTTGGAACTTTTTTTTTTCGAATTTTCATGAAGCGTAGTCTTGTTATTGAGGCTCTACATTCGATTACTATGATTTTTTTCATATTTTTCGATGGTGGTCACTACCCCATTGAAACATGTTCAGAAACGAAAGGCAACCCCTGTTAAAACATTGCAGGGACAAATGCTCGCGATGAAAGGTCCCTTGGCAGAAACGACGACTTTCTCTTTCAGACCCACCATGTTGGGGAGCGTTTAGATATTTCGAAAAAAAAACCGTCATGTCGCGCAAATGTTCGTCGAAGAGTCTTCCCTGCAAACATTGGTAATTCTGATAAATCTGATCCTTTCTGTAAAATTCTCTGGATAAATCCGATGATAAATTCAATATAATTTTTGTACCCTAGTTGATTTGTTTCATTTCTACATTATTAGTTTGGATGTATACAGGTGTTTCAAAAGTATCGCATTCCAAGTTCAGAGTGACGTAAGGTCATAAAATGCATGCACATATATCAAGATGCCAAGGAAATAACAAAACAATTCATAATCACAACATCTTACATGGCACACGTTTTGTCCTTGTACACAATTATATTCGCCGTATAGGGTAGTTCCCGACCCTCTTCGTGTGAGGGAAGCATGCGCCGGTTTTTCACGGCAGCCGCAGCTTGACAGTTGACGGCGAAATCCCTAGACAAGAACGTCAAACACATTTAATAAGAGGAAGTTAGGTTAGTGGTTTAGCGATAAAGTGCCAAGGAAAGTTTGAACATTCAGAATGCAAGAAATCGAAGGCTTGTGTGGGAATAAACAAGCATTGTGCGTTCGATGGTTGTTTCAGTGACTCGCGATACGTTTTTGTCGACACAAGCGCCTTCTGCTGTGATATGCGCAAACTAAACTTTACTCTTGTCATTTGTCCGAGATTTTTTGACAGTCATCAGTCGATAGTCGGCGCATCCCAGATCGCCGGTTAGGTAGGTGATCCGAACATGCGCCCTTGCGTGCGACAGTGCGACAGCGACAGCGACACTCAAGCAGAACACGTGAGAAAAATATTTGAAAAAATAATGATGTTTATTCTTTGAAAATATGGTGCGCCAAAGGTTAGAAGTTTGTCCTTCACAGTTTCCGTTATTTTGAGCAATTTTTGAAATCCGTTTGTGATAGACTAATGAATGTGAATATCAACTAGTGGGTGTGCACTGTGGAAAAACCGTTCTCCTTCAATTAAAATTATTAGCTGTGATACTTTGAGTGACCCCTTCGTTGTGTTTTTCATTGCCGTTGATTTCTAATTATCTTTCCCCAAGTCATTCCAATCAATGACAACCTACCTCAAGTTTCCGTCGTGTTGTAATATCCCTGTCATGCGAGTAACCTCAGTCCTTTGAAAGGGGATGAGTTGAATAAATGTTGAAAAAAAACAAAGTCATTTAACATCACACTTATCTTTATTACAAATCAATCAATCATCGCCAATTTAATTAAGTTCATCTTAATTATTCATTACATAATTTCCAGACGTGCTGACACAAGCTAGCGTTAGGAATTAGTTAAGTTTACATTCGGTTTCTGAAAGAAAAGTACACCCTTATTACGTGCGAAAATCCTGCGACTAATTACCCAACCCTTTCAATTAAATTCCAAACTCATTCTTCATAATTTGCAGAACTATTGATGAACCCGTTTCCTAACGCACTTGAGTTTCAATTCTCTGCTTAATTAATAGTGGGAGCAGTACGCAAAAGCATACCGCATTTTGGAGTGCAGTAACCAGATTTTGCATGGGCGTACTTTATACCGAGACAAGCGATTTGACCCGCAGCACTCAATATTTTGTCCCTTAGGGGGCCAATGGGGGACTTCCCTATATCGCCCGTAATTCTAATTTATTCCTACATATTAAATTCCCTTTTATTTATGTGATTTTAAGCTGCCCATTACAGCACTGACCACTGAATTTCCACCAACGATACAGGGTGAGTCATCAATCACCAGAAATCAGAAGTCCAGTTTTCCTCATTAACCCTGCAGTACTGGCACTCTCGTACAGAACGCAGACTGTGGCGCCAAGTCTGAGATCTAAAACTTGATGAAAAATCGGTTGTGTCACCCCAAAACTTTCTCGACTAGTATCCAAGAACCTACGTCTGTTCGAAACGTCCCTTCGGGTGAAAGTTAGAATTAGAGGAAAAATTGAAGATAATTTGCAGGAAATTGGAAATTTTGTCAGGAAAATTTGAAGTTTTCGGGGAAACCTCAAATCTTATTCCACCAAATCATCTTATTGTAAAAATCGTCAATCAAGGCTTCGCTTCAAACTCCCATCATTCAGTCCGGTTCCGAAAACCAAGGCGGGTTTTCCATTTTCAACCGGAAAATTCCCGGGAGATTGGAAAAACAAAGTTGAAGAAGGTTCAAGAACCAATTATTACCTCTTGTTAAAAAAAATGGTACATCCACGGAATATGCAAATTCCATTTCGAAAAAATTACCTCAGGAAAACCGGAACCCTAACTCTCAAACTACCTTCACTAATGGCTTACTCTTTAATTTTTTACAGTGTATGGTGTACCTACCTATTCAATGCAAATGATACTGATTTCTACGTAAATACCATTAGGTATAGATAATGGATTGAAATGACATCCCTCCCAAGCTATTGTGAAACCAGGCTTTAGGTGAGCTCTCGTGCAAACGGGCTTTACTGCCATGAACCAGTAGTTCACTAAGATCAAATTGAGCAGGGTGGCCAGACAATTCTTCGCTGGACAATTCTTTGCCGGACAATTCTTCGCGGGGAACTTTGGAGCTCTTATGAGGCCTAGTGTAATTGTGATAATTCAGAGCCCTATCCCCCACTAAGTTTTTACGTGGAGTTTCACGCCTTGCTGAGCCCCCTTGTCTCTACAAGTTTCGTTTGGGGTCTTGTTGAACCCCCTTGGGTATCTCCAAATTTTTTGAATATTTGCTTCGCCCTTATGCCTTGGACGGCTTCTCAGGGCCCTATTAGCCCCCCTTGTCTTCATGTTGCATTTGTAGCCCTGTTGAGCCCCCTTTTCATTGTTGTAGTTTTCAAAGCTCCAGTAAGCTCCTGATGTGAATCTTCATGTGTTGGTTAAAGTCCTATAGGGCCCCCTTTGTGTCTCTTAATGTCATTTGGAGGCCTAGTGAGCCCCACCAGGCCTTCTTGCGATTTTCAGAGCTCTATCCTCACTTGTGTTCTACATCGAAGCATTTCAAGCCCTGCTGAGCCCCCTTGTGTCTTGAATACCGTTTGGAGCCCTATTGCGCCCCCTTGCGTCTTAAATTATCGTTTGCAGCTCGGGTGACCCTCTTCTGATTTCTCGAAGGTTCTGGAAGCTTAGAAAGCTCTCTTGTGCTCCTTCTTAAGTTTTTCGGAGCCCTATATGTGCCTCCCTAGTGTCTTCGTGTTTCATTTGTAGCCCTGCTGAGCCCCTTTTTCATTGCTTAAGTTTCCGAAGCTCTAGTTAGCTCATGTGAGTCTTTATGTGTTAGTTGAAGTCCTACAGGGCCCCCTTTGTGTGTCTAAGTGTCATTTTTAGCCCTAGTGAGCCCCGCCAGGCCTACTTGTGATTTTCAGAGCCCTATTCTCCCTTGTGTTCTACATCAAAGCATTTCAAGTCCCGCTGAGCCCCCTTGTGTCTTTGATATCATTTGGAGTCCTATTGCGCCTCCTTGTGTCTTCAGCTATCGTTTGCAGCCCAGGTGACCCCCTTCTGATCTCTCGATTATTCTGGAACCTTATAAAGCTCTCTTTCGCTTCTTTTCAGGATTCTCGGAGCCCTATGTGGCTCCCTTGTGTTTTCGTGTTTCATTTTTATAGCCCTGCTCAGCCACTTTTTCATTGCTTTAGTTTCCCAAGCTCTTGTTAGCTCCTTTGAGTCTTAATGTGTTGGTTGAAGTTCTACAGAGGGCCCCCTTTGTGTCTCCAAGTGTCATTTGGAGCCCTAGTGAGCCTCCGCCAAGCCTTCTTGCGATTTCCAGAGCCCTATTCTCCCTTGTGTTCTACATCAAAGCATTTCGAGCCCCGCTGAACCCCCTTGTGTCTTCAATATCATTTGAAGCCCTATTGCGCCCCCTTGTGTCTTCAATTATTGTTTGCAGCCCAGGTGACCCCCTCCTGTTTTCTCGAATTTCTGGAATTTCCAAAAGCTTCCTTCCTTCCTTCTCAGGTTTCTTGGAGCCCTATGTGACCCCTTGTGTTTCCATTTTTATTTATAGCCCTGCTGAGCCCCTTGTATGTTGTGTCAGTTTTCAAAGCTCTTGTTAGCTCCTTTGAGTCTTCATGTGTTGGTTGAAGTTCTACAGAGGGCTCCCTTTGTGTCTCTAAGTGTCATTTGGAGCCCTAGTGAGCCCTGCCAAGCCTTCTTGCAATTTCCAGAGCCCTATTCTCCCTTGTTCTCTGCATCAGAACATTTCAAGCCCTGCTGAGTCCCCTTGTGTCTTCAAGTATCGTTAGGAGCCCTATTGAGCCCCCTTGTGTCTTCAATTATCGTTTGCAGCCCAGGTGACTCTTTCTGTTTTCTCGAGTTTCTGGAATTTTCGGAAGCTCCCTTGTGCTCCTTCTCAGGTTTCTTGGAGCCCTATGTGACCCCCTGTGTTTCCATGTGTTATTTATAGCCCTGCTGAGCCCCTTGTATATTGTGTCAGTTTTCAAAGCTCTTGTTAGCTCCTTTGAGTCTTCATGTGTTGGTTGAAGTTCTACAGAGGGCCCCCTTTGTGTCTCTAAGTGTCATTTGGAGCCCTAGTGAGCCTCCGCCAAGCCTTCTTGCGATTTCCAGAGCTCTATTTTCCCTTGTGTTCTACATCAGAACATGTCAAGCGCTGCTGAGCCCCCTTGTGCCTTCAAGTATCGTTAGGAGCCCTATTGAGCTCCTTTGTGTCTTCAATTGTCGTTTGCAGCCCAGGTGACTCCTTCTGTTTTCTCGAGTTCCTGGAGTTTTTGGAAGCTCCCTTGTGCCCCTTTTCAGGTTTCTTGGAGCCCTATGTGGGCCCCTTGTGTTTCCATGTTTCATATAGCCCTGCAGAGCCCCTTTGAAAATTGTGTAATTTTTCAAAGCTCTTGTTAGCTCCTGTGAGTCTTCATGTGTTGGTTGAAGTTCTACAGAGGGCTCCCTTTGTGTCTCTAAGTGTCATTTGGAGCCCTGATGAGCCCTGCCAAGCCTTCTTGCGATTTCCAGAGCCCTATTTTCCCTTGTGTTCTACATCAGAACATTTCAAGCGCTGCTGAGCCCCCTTGTGCCTTCAAGTATCGTTAGGAGCCCTATTGAGCCCCCTTGTGTCTTCAATTGTCGTTTGCAGCCCAGGTGACTCCTTCTGTTTTCTCGAGTTTCTGGAATTTTCGGAAGCTCCCTTGTGCTCCTTCTCAGGTTTCTTGGAGCCCCATGTGACCCCCTGTGTTTCCATATTTTATTTATAGCCCTGCTGAGCTCCTTGTATGTTGTGTCATTTTTCAAAGCTCTTGTTAGCTCCTGTGAGTCTTCATGTGTTGGCTGAAGTTCTACAGGGCCCCCTTTGTGTCTTCAAGTGTCATTTGGAGCCCTAGTGAGCCCTGCCAACCCTTCTTGCAATTTTTGAGAGCCCAATTCTCCCTTGTGTTCCACATCAGAACATTTCAAGCACTGCTGAGCCCCCTTGTGTCTTCAATTATCGTTTGCAGCCCCAGTGATCCCCTCCACTGGCCTCCGTCCGATTTTTAGAAGCTTCTGCTCTCTTGTGTCCACATTGAAGCGTTTCAAGCCCAACTGAGCCCCCTTGTATCTTCAAGTATCGTTTGGAGCCCTATTGAGCCCCCTTGTGTCCTCAATTGTTGTTTGTAGCCTCGGTGATTCCCTTCTGACTTAGCGATATTTCTGGCATCTAAGAAAGCTCCCTTGTGCCTCCTCAGATTTCTCAGAGCCCTCTTAGACTCCCTTACGTTTTTGTGTGTCATTTGTAATTTGTAGCCCTGTTGAGCTTCTTTTTAACCTGTCTTTGTTTCTGAGTTCTAGAAGGCTCCTGTTGTCTTCATGTCTTGATTTGAGCCTTATAGGCCCCCTTGTGCCTTTAAGTGTCGTTTGGAACCCCATTGAGCTTCTAATGCCTTTTTGTGTTACTCGAAGCCCTAGCTAGCCTTGTGTTCAGGCTATTTGAGCCCCGCTAGCCCCTTTGTGTCTGAAGTATTGTTGGGGGCCTTAGTGAGCCCTGCCAAGTCTTCTTGTGATATTAAGAGTCCTATCCTCCCTTGTGTCTACATTGTAGGATTTCAAGTCCTGCTGAGCCCCCTTGTGTCTTAAAGTGTCTTTCAGAGCCCCAATAAGCCCGGTCATGCGCGGGCGCAATGCTTGCGAAGAATTGTCCGGCGAAGAATTGTCCTATCACCATTGAGCAGTACAGTCTTGCTTTTCTTTCAGTGTTAAGCTATCACCAGTAATCAGCATTCGTCTTGAGCCTAGGCACTGGCCTGGCCTTGAGGCGACATAGGTTGAAACCAATCAAACTCTCAACGTCCCTTTGGAAAATGGCCTCCCAGAGGATTGTTGTTTTGTAATAATAAAAAAGAATTTGGTTGCTATAGAAAAATCGCGTAGGTACTTGACAAAATGTCAAAAAAATTTAACTTCAAAATAAACCAAAAACGTCAGTCTTGAGACTCGTTCCAAGTTGTCCATGTAGTTTTGTCCAGCCAAATTCGCAGTGTAAATAAAAATTCCATGGTAAGTGTTTCATTGCTTCGCAGTATTTTAGAGGCTTACCCGAGGGTTTACCATATGCTTTTGGGTCTAAATTTGCTGTAATTTTATTGTGGACTCGCTGCGACCACGAAAAGCACAAGTGTACTATATTTTTTTCCCTTCTTTACAAAAAATTGGCGAGCAGGCGGTCAGCAGGTCGGTAGATCACAAAGAAGACGGAAGAGATTTGGTACAAGAGAAAGCTCTATTTCACAAAGGCACAAAGCACGAGAGGTTGCGTTACACCATGTGGAAGTTACCAGAAGGCGGCGAGCAGCAAAACGACAAGAAAGCAAGGTCAGTTCAAGCAGTCCCGTAAAATTGTAAAACCTAGTACCCATCTGCTTTCTTGCCATGGTACCGGTGTTGACTTGACATATTTCAGGAAAAGTAGCAAAAACCCCTTGATGGAATCAAGCGAATGCGACATGAAACAACCGTCTACGCCAACAGTGGAGGAAACAACTCAAAATAAGCCAGATGATTCACAGTGTCAGCATCAAGAAGAGGGTACCAATACGAAACCTGAAAGCGAAAGCAAAGGCTGTGGCGGTGAGCTCGGCGGTGAGAGCAATGCAAATGGGCAAGATGCAGATACCGGAACAGAAACAGAAACAGGAACAGAAATAGGAACATGGACAGAAACAGCAACAGAAATAGGTACAGAAACAGGAACATGGACAGAAACAGGAACAGCAACAGGAACAGAAACAGAACCAGAAGCAGCAACAGAAACAGGAACAGTAACAGAAGTGGGAGAAGGAGGAGGCGCTCAACTGATAGGAGAAAGAAGGTCAGTCGCACATTAACATTTCGATGGGTTCTCGACAATGCCGAAGGAAGCATTTGACAAAATACAGTTTTCTGTAATAGCTTCATCACGCAATAGTGACGGGACGCGATGATCAAGAATACTGACACCTTGACGTTTCTTTGACAGCTGGCAAGACTCGGCGTCACTACAGGATAAGAAGGACGCCTACTGCGAATGTACCGCCACTCCTACGTCCAGCGACACGCGGTAAGCTTGGAAAATAAACAAAGCCAAATCGGATACAAAAACAAAATCAAATAAGAACCTGGGTTTATACAGGGCGAGGCATTCGTATGGGAAAGCTCGATTGCGCTTGCACCGTTAATGATACCGACATGAACCAAAAATCATCGCAAATGTAAAGCTTATGGAATCATTTTGCATTATACAGGATCTCGAGTTGATACCACAAAGATTAGGCGCCGCATGCTTTTCTTTTGAGCAAGTCTGTCAAAACATTTTATTTTAGAAAAAAAAAAAAGTTCCGGTTCGCTCAAGCGAGACACAAAAGGTCAACAGATCTATTTATGAAGCCTGAAAGAAGACGAATCCAAACCGGTGTTGGAAAGAAAAGTTGGAGACTGCTCTGCAAAAATGGGGCATCCTGTATAAGACAAAGTAGTTTCCTGCATTTTTGTCTACGTTTGCAAAGACTGTTGGTCAGTTTCGATATTATCAACGGCATAAGCGCAAATCGAGCGTTTTCAACGACTCACCATGTATATTTTCTTGATACGTATCAAAATTTATTTCTAGATTTATCGTGCCGGGTTATGGTACGCGGACGCAAGATGCGCAATGCGCAACGCCTCTGTGCAGCGACATCGACGAGTTGCCGCCAGCAGGGCCGTTTGACACGGCTTTGCCGGGCAAATGGACGATAACCTAACGACCACAACTGGGGCGGTACTTTCCAATGTCCAGGATAAATCCCAGTCTTGACTGCCATGGAATAATAAATAAAAAAAGTTCAATTGTTTCGAGTTGGTATGATTGGTTCAGTTCTTGAACTAAAGGCTGGAATCAGGTTTACGCAACTGCAGCTTACCGCGGTATTTCCATACACTTCTGCAGTCACGAGTCACAGCTGCGCATGCGTGATTCTGTGAAAACTCCCGGGCACTTCCACGCACTTCTAGGCACTTCCTCGCACTTCCAGATACTTCTTACGCAGTTCCCTGCGCCTGCACGCCATGACTTTTGTTTCAAATCTGAAACATTTTGAAAAATAAAAAAAAGTTCAAAACAGGTGATCGATTTTCAGCTATGTGTCTCTAATTAACTTCCATTTGAAGTGGTACCTGAAGTACAAGCAAGAGTCTACAAAGTTCAACACTATATTAAAAATAAATTATTTATATTTATACATTTGAAATGAAAACATAAGTCAACGAACATCTGGACTGCACAACTCAAATATGGTTGCAGTACTGTAAGCTGTATACTGTAGACTGTAAACGGTGAAATAATTCAATAATGAATGAAGTGACTCAATACCTAATTGTTTGAACATTTCATTTGTTGCTATTGTTCAAACAATCTATTTGCTGTTGTTATTATTTAAACAAACCCAATAGGTACCTAAGTGTGTAATATCTAAATGAAACTCCTAACTATCAAAATGAGAGCACAATTTCGATAGCACATAATTGTTTAAACGTTCCTATAATACGAACAAACTTACATCTGTGATTCGCAATAATTACATGAATAAAATCTAAAGCACATCGTAATAAGAAAAACCAGCTTTCACATACCCCATGGTGTTTAAATAGAAAGCACTAACTTTTGACAAACGTACTAGGTACATCACACTTGTGATGTAGATTACTATTATTATAATACTGTTTTTGACTTTAGCAGAGGGTTGGTCACTGGATAGATGTCCAGACTTATTTAAAATTATCCTCGAAGACGATCCTTTTTTATAAGCAGGGAGATTGACGTCAGAGGGTGGCTTGATATGGCGCAATTCAGAATTTTCCATGAAACAGAATTTTTGTTGTAGCAGGTGTTTTAACCCGGGTCTTTTGATGCAAGGGGCGAGAGGAAGGTAGCGTTTCAAGGTTTTCCACGAAGACAGGGTTGTTTACACAAGTGGCAAAACTTGATTAGAGAAAAGGGCGAGAGGGGAAACAGTTTTAAAAGACGGGTCCATTCGCTATAATAATAAGGCGTTTATCATTTATCAGCGTCTTGCCCCGCATCCTCCCAGCCTCTTGCTGAAGAAGTGCTTTGATATTGATTTCTGTTTGCTGATATGAGAGATAAAAAAAAATTCTAGAGAATTTCGCCGCCCCACTCGGCGTTGAGATTAATATTATTTGCGCCGCCGTCTTGACACCAATTATTGATTCTACTCGCACTGATGCTCGATTCGTTACAATTGAACGAAGTGCGACAATTTAACAAATATTATTTCTGTCGGCCACCACATTCCAGAGCAAATACGTACTAATAAGCCTATTTTATTGTACTGATCACCAGTTGACCCCACCCCTTGTGTCTACATCGATTGAAGCTCTGTTGGGCCCCCTTTTATTTTTCCGAGACTTTTGGACCACTAGTGAACCCCTTGTGCCTTCATGTGATATTCTGTGTTTCAAAGCTTTCAGAATTCCATTAAGCCCTCTTCCACCATCTTCTGTTATCCAGGGCTCTATTGGGCCCCGTTCTTGTGCCTTCAGTGTAATTCAAAGACCTAAAAGTGCCCTGAGTCCCCTTGTATTCTTCGTTACTTTCGGAGCACTAGGCACCCTTGTGCCATCATGTCATTCGGAGCCCTATCGGTCGGAGCATGAGTGAGTCTCTTGTGTCTTCATATAATATTCGGACCCTTGTTCCCCCCTTCTGTTTCTGCAAGTGTAGTTTTAATTAGCCCCGTCATGTTTTTCATGGCTTTCAGGGTATCAGTAAGTCCAGAGGTGAGCCCCTTTTGCCTTATTTTGTATGTTAAATAGAATTCCGTCGGGCTCCATTGTGCCGTCTATACCTATCATTTGAAATCCTGCTTAGTTCCCTAGCATTTCTCTGTGGGTTATGGAGCTCCATCGGACCCCCCTTGTGCCCTGATGTATCGTTTGGAGTTAGCCCCCTTGTGCCTTTTTGCGCTATTTGTTGAACATAACTCCGTTGGGCTCCATTGTGCCGTCTAGGTATATTATTTGAAATCCTGCTTAGTCCCCTATCATTTCTCTGTGGGCTATGGAGCTCCATCGGACCCCCCTTGTGCCCTGATGTATCGTTTGGAGCCCTGAAGAGCCTCCTCATGCTATTCGTAGCTTCTAGGATTTCAGCGAGTCAACTTGTTACCCTAGTTGCCCTCTAAGGACCACCTTGTCTCTTCAACGTCTTTTAAAGCCCTGCTGAGCCCCATAGAAATTTCCCGTGGCTTACGCAGCTATATCGGGCCCCCTTGTGTTCTCATGTATCGTTTGGAGCCCTGATGTGACCCTTTATTCTTTGCGTAGCTTTCAGAAATCCATTGAGCCCCCTTGTGCCTTCTTGCGTTGTTAGAGGCCCTAATAGTCCTCCAAGAGCCCCCTTGTTTTTTTAATGTCTTTTGAAGTCCTGCTGAGCCCCATAGCATTTTTCCGTGGCTTACGGAGCTCCACCAAGCCCCCTTGTTTCCTCGTGTATCGTTTGGAGCCCTGATGAGCCCCTTATCCCTTCCGTAGCTTCAGAATTCCAGTGAGCCCCCTGTGCCTTCTTGCGTTGCTAGCGGCCCTAGTTGCCCAGCAGGAGCCCCCTTGTTTCTTCAACATCTTTCGAAGCCCTGCTGAGCCCCATAGAATTTTTCAATGACTTACGGAGCTCCATCCGGCCCCTTGTTACCTTATGTATCGTTTGGAGCCCTGATGAGCCCTCTCATTCCTTCCGTAGATTCGAAATTCCAGTGAGCCCCCTTGTGCCTTCTTGCGTTGTTAGAGGCCCTAGTGGCCCTCCAGGAGCCCCCTTGTTTCTTCAACGTCTTTTGAAGCCCTGCTGAGTCCCATAGAATTTTTCAATGACTTACGGAGCTCCATCCGGCCCCTTGTTGACTCATGTATCGTTTGGAGCCCTGATGAGCCCCCTCATTCCTTCCGTAGCTTCGAAATTCCAGTGAGCCCCTTGTGCCATCTTGCGTTGTTAGAGGCCCTAGTGGCCCTCCAGGAGCTCCCTTTGTTTCTTCAACGTCTTTTGAAGCCCTGCTGAGCCCCATAGAATTTTTCCATGACTTACGGAGCTCCATCCGGCCCCTTGTTTCCTCATGTATCGTTCGGAGCCCTGATGAGCCCCCTCATTCCTTCCGTAGCTTTGAGAATATCAGTGAGCCCTCTTGTTGCCCTAGTTGCCCTCCAAGGTCCTTGTTGTTTCATCAACGTCTTTTGAAGCCCTGCTGCCCTGAAGCCCTAGCATTTTTCTGTGGCTTACGAAGTTCGATCTATCGAATTCCCTAGTGCCCTCATGTATCGTTTGGAACCCTGATGAGCCCCTTTTTTTGTAGCCTTCAGAATTCCAGTTAGCCCCCTTGTGTCTTTTTGCGCTGCTGAAGGCCCTAGTGATCCCTCGTGGGCCCCCATTGTTTCTTCAACGTCTTTTGAGACTCCGCTGAGCCTTCACTTTTTTCTGTGTCTTTTGAAGCATTAGCAAGTTCCCTGTGCTTCCATGTGAAATTCGAAGCCCCATCGGCCCCCTTGTGTCCGAAAGGGTAGTTTGGAGCCCTAAATAGCCCCCTTATGTTCTCTCACAGCCAGCGATCTGAATTCAAGCAAACTTCATTGGACCCCCTTGTTTCTTCAACGTGTTTTGAAGCCCTCCTGACATTGCATGACGTTTCCCTTGACTTTTAGGTGCATTAATAGGCACCTTGTGTTTTCATGTTGTGATGTTTGGAGCCCTATCAAGCCCTCGCTTGTGTCCTCAAGTGTGGTTTAGGGCCTTATATTTAGCCCACTTATGTTTTTTCTTCACTCTCAGTAGGCACCACAGACTACTACAGTAAGCCCCCTCTTGCCTTGTTTTGTTATAGAGGGCTCCATTAGGCACCCTTATGTCCTCAATATAGTTTGAAGCCCTGCTGAGCTGAACCCCTTTGTTTTTTTCCGTGGCTTCGGAGCTCTATCGGGCTCCGTTTTGTCCTCATGTGTAGTTTGGAGCCCTATGTGTTAATTGTCCGGCCACGCATCGAGAAGTGTCGTTCCTGTTGCGACGAATTGTCCTAGAACCCACAGAAAAAGCCTAGATTAATCCTCCAACAAGGCAGGTTATTCAAGATGTGATACCCGCATCGCTGTATCGTGTCTCGTCTGGAATTATCGGCCGAATATCGCCAGTGCGGCCAACTGCAAAGTTTTGAGAACTTTCGACATTTCACATTTGGCAAGATAAAGCTGAATCTCTTAGCTAACTAGAATCACAGCAGAATTGAACGTACCATGGGTTTTACCATTGGGCCGGAGGTAACAATAAAAGTGTCTCCGGAGTAAATCCAGGGAAACTGGAGGGTGACGCCAGTGTTGACTTGACATATTTCAGAAAAATCAGTGAAGACCTCTCGACGGGATCAAGCGAAAGCGGCAAGAACAACCGTCCGCGCCAACAATGGAGGAAACAAATCAAAGTAAGCCAAATTCACAGTCTCAGTATCAAGATGTGGGCACCAATACTGGAGTACGTAAAATCAGTGGCTATGGAAGCAATGCAGATGGACAATTGGATAGAGATATCGGAACAGGGACGAGAACAGAAATAGAAACAGCAACACCAGCTGGGGAAGGAGGAGGCGCTCAGAAGAATGGAAGGAGAAGGTCAGTCGCACATTCACTTTTTGATGGGCTCTCGACAATTCCATAGAAAGCGTCAGTAGAGTTGAACGTACTATGGGCTTAACCATTGGACCGAAGATAACAATGAACGTGTTTGGTGGTAGATCCAGAAAAAAAGTGTTTGTTGTGAATCCAGGGAAATTGGAAAGTAAGCTAGTGTTGACAAATTGACATATTTCAGAAGAGGCAGTAAAGATCCTTCGACAGAATCGAGCGAAAGCGCCAAGGAACAACCGTCTGCAGCAACAATGAGGGAAACGAATCAAAATAGGCGGGATTCACAGCGTCAGTATCATGACGAGGGTTCTAATACGGAGCCTGGAGGCAGACGCGAAAGCAACGGCAGTGGAAGCAAACGTGACAGCCAAGATGGTGAAAGCAAACGTGAAAGCATCGGAGTTGGAAGCAAACGTGACAGTCACGACGGCGAAAGCAAACGTGAAAGCATCGGAGTCGGAAGCAAACGTGACAGCCACGACGGTGAAAGCAAACGTGGAAGCTTATTCGGAAGCAAACGTGAGAGCGTTGCCGTTGGAAGCAAACGTGAAAATCACGACGGCGGAAGCAAACGTAAGAGCAGTTTCGGTGGAAGCAGACGTGACAGCAATGGCAGTGGAAGCAAACGCGCCGGAAGCATTGGCGGCGTGAGCTATGCAACCGGGCAAGATCCAGATACAGGAACGGAAACGGGGCCTGAAACAGGAACAGCAACACAAGTGGGAGGCGCTCGAATGAGAGCAGGGAGAAGGTCAGTCGCACATTTACTTTTCGATGGGTTTTTGACAAAAAGAAGGCATCCGACAAAATTGCAGCTTTCTGTAAAACGGGCCCATCACGCAATAGTGACGAAAAATGTTCAGGAGCTATAGTAGTATAGTAGGTTCACTCCTACCGTGATTTTAGTACGCCGGGCAAATTTCACAGTTTGGCATTGTAGACTTCACGTCCAACTGCCTAGTGTGCGTCTGAGCGTCTGGCTTCGAAAGATAGGTTATGTTCGTGCGTTGCTGTCAAGATAAGTGATGTTGGTGTGTTGTTGATTGTTGCTGTCAAAAATGAGGAAAACAACGGAATTAACTTTGCAAATTGCAATTATGGAATGGATGTACTTCACCCGTCACAATTTCCGCAAATTTCTTGTTCCAGTACGATGTCCTCTGAGCAGTGGAATCAACTATTTTCTTAACGCCGATGAATCCATCCACACGAAAATTGGATGGGTTGTAGTGTAATAACTTGAAATGGGTTGAGGGATGTATTTGATCATAGAGATTTAGTATTAGGGAAAAATCCCACCGCTGCCACCATTGTAATAGTTCGACTCGTTGGGGGATGTATTTAAATATAATAACAATTTAGTATTAGGGAAAAATCCCACCGCTATGTAACATTTGTAACAAGCGAGGTTTAGGGGAGGTTGACTAAAATATAATATGAGCGTAAACGGAAGACGCAATGGAAATAAGTCAAAAGACATTTCCAAGATATTGAATGATAGAAAGAAGCCCACCAGTTGTAATACTGGGGGTGGTTTACACAATTCAAACACAATTTAAACACAATAAAATAGGTATAAATGATAATCAGTATTGCAAGTTCGAGTACCTTATGTACTGCTTGGGGGAACTATAGCAGGTTGATGACCCTGTATGGTCGTTCAGAATAGGGGGTGCTTAATCCTAAGGGTAGTAACGTGACTGCCACCACTAACTCAGTTATTTTATATGGAGAGGCAGATCCATAGGGGGAGGGGAACAGACCATCTGGGTGCATCTTAGAGTTTAAATCTTGGTTGGGGTAGCGTGCATTTTAGCTTATCTATTTCTGGCTTTTACTCTTCGGGTAGGCGTTTATGTGAGTCCGGCAGACGAGGCATTTGAATCGAGTAGAAACCTTCAGCTTTTACCTGGTTCCGTGTGAAGGGCGTCAGGTGAACAAGAAATTTTCAAAACAAACATTATATATTCAAATAAACAAAATATAAGTACAATACTGCATAGGTTCACTATCAAAAGCTAGTATCGAAAATATTCTCAATTATAGCCACCTCGTGGCATAGCAATAATAATAATAATAATTTAAGTGAACAAATACAAACTCAGCTGTCGCTGTGACGTTTGATGACGTAAGAGAGTAGTGCAACAACTGTCACGACGCCATTTTGGCGTTCATCCGTCATGGCTCGTACACATGACGTAAGTGGGGATATAAGAGAGAGATTCAGAGTGAGAGAGATATAGAGACGCTAGAGAGCGTTATTGCAGATGACTTATTCTTCATTCGCGAGAGCGCTTCACAGCATGAATGTTAATCAGATAGGCTCTATCTTATACGATGACATCACACTAATAAGAACTTTATAATCTTTACGTTCCACCCTGGGTAGGTAACAACAGGGTAACACTCGCGTAAAACACAGGGGTAATATTTTTAGGACGATTGGTTTCTGCGTTGACGGAGGAACGTCGCGTTTTGCGCGTTTTCGTGAATTTCATCCTAATGAACATTGGTACGCGCGACGGTCGAGATTTAGGAATGAATCACTATGCACTTCGAGCGCGTCCAGTTTCCTCGTACTATACGGACGGAATTTAATTGATTACTCGCACGCGCTTTCTAGCAATGAAATTGTGTAATTATGAGCACTCAAAATTCGGAAATTTCATGGCCGTGGGACGCCCATGGGCGTCCCAGCCGGGACCATACGCGGGGCTGAAATTGAGTGATTCTTAGTTAATTGACTGTAAATAAATTAATGATAAAATAACCGCGTCGGGCCGCGGTTCGCGACGCGAGTCACGGCCGAGACGCCAGTTGAATTGCAAGTCTGCAAATTGCACAGTAGCCACAGTAGCTTTCCAGTCTTTAAAAGTGTGGGTACCTCTTTAAAAAACCGGGAATAGTTCACAATGCCTCCATATTATGTGGTTTTCGAACATAGATAAATTCACGTATTCTCTCCAAAGCTGAACGATAAGGGAGCTCATGCTACCTACTCCGCTCATTTTTCTCCCAGAAGCGAGTTCTTTGTGGCATACTCGAGGGCTTCAAAATGGGCACTGGACGTTATTGTTCAGGACACAAGCCGAGGCACAAACACAGTTTTCACAGTAATGGGCATAATTCCACCACAATTTTCGTGAAACTCGTGATTTTCAGTCTATTTAACATAAAGCGGCAATGTTGATGCTGCCAAGCTTGAACTTTCAAACATCAGTGCATAATGCAACCAACTGCCAAGTTCTAGGGAGTTTTCAAATTTCAGATTCGGGAACTCATTATTGGAAATAAAATCTCACAGCCTAGTAGAATCACGGTAGGAGTGAACCTACTATATGATCAAGAATACTAACACCTTGACGTTTCTTTGACAGCCGGCAAGACGCAGCGTCACCACAGGCCAAGATCGACGCCTGCTGCGAATGTTTGGCGACTCCAACGTCCAGCGACACGCGGTAAGCCCTGAAAACCAAACAAAACCAAATCGAATGCAAAAACAAAATCAAATAAGTACTACCTAGGTATATACAGGACAAGTCATTCGCATGAGAAAGCTCGATTGCATCTGCCTTGTTAAAGATATAAGATACCTACATGGGCTGAAAATTGTCGATGCGGGACCCATTTTACAAATTCACTCCAGAAGATAGTACCGGACCTTCCTCGACTGAAAATGCACGTAACCTAGGTTGCCTTTTTATTGTCGAATGTTTCCTTCACATTTAAAGAGATAGGCACCAGTTCTGATCTTCGTAACCCATGTTACGTCTATTTTTAGGTGAAAAACGTCCAGTATTCTTCGTTGGAAGCATCCATTTCTGATTTGGATTCATTGCCACAATGTTAGCCTCATACAAATGGGAAACACCTTAAAATATTCAGAAAGAATGGTTTGTTTCAAGACAAGTTGTTATTTGTTTAATACCTTCCCTAAACTGGATCTCTAGCAAGTTTGTCATTTGAGTTACTTTTGATTTAATCTCTTTTCCAGAATTTCCATCTTAAGTCAACTCTGATCCTTGATCCTTCTGACCTGAGCCTTCAGCTCCAACAAGAGCCCTCATTTTCCAAAAGCGGCCAACAACGAATTAAGTTAAAACTCCAAAACTAAAAGGTTACATTTTTGAGATCACCCTGTAATTAAAGCAGATAGGCAAAAAATTTTAAAAACGATTTGAGTTATGGTTATAACAACTCCCCTGAAACACTTGGAGAAAACCAAAAACTATATTTTGAGAAATGGGACCTGTTCAATTTTTTCCATTTTTGCGGTACCTGATTGAGGGCCCTGTATAATAAATACAAAACACTTGTACCAAAAATAGTCCATGACATGTTATAGTCCAATACGTGAGCTAATTAGAAAACATAAAACGATTCAAAATAGTTCATTCATTCAAAAGTTTTGTCACTTTGAATGTGACTGTATTTTTTGGGTGGACCATTTCAATTGACGAGCACTTTATTATAATTAATTTTTAGATCGACGGGTTATGGTACGCAAACGCCAAAGACGCAAAGGACGCAAACCACAACGCCTCTGCGCAGTAATGACGGCGAATTGACGCAAGCGGGGCCGGTCCACACGGCTTTGCCGGGCAATATGCAGAATTACCTAACGACCACGATCGGGCCGGTGATTTTTTAATGCCCGGGATGAAAATCCCAATATTGACTGTCATGGAATATGAAATAAAAAAAAGTTCAATAGTTTTGGTAGTTTTTCCAACTGAACACCAAAGTTAGGTTAACGCAACTGCGGCTGACGTCACGATATAGATGCAGTTGCAGACATTCGCTTGGTAGAAGTATGAATGCCGCTTCGTAAAGGCCAAGGAAGAGTCTTGTAACAGTTCAGCCTGGAGCTGGGCGAATAGCATTTATAAAAAGTGAGTATTTGGTATTCAAAAGAAAAAACTCTTTATTGTTTGGTGAAAATAATGTTCAAATATTTTGAAAGTACAGGGAGGCTCAAAATGCACTTAGGCTTCTTAAGATCAAATAGCTTTCGAGATTCGTGACCTGACGAAGTCCATGTGCAGGGTAGACACTGGGCAAATTTGGATGCTGTCCTGATGTTGGATGATTTGAATCAGTTTGAATTAGAGCGAATTTCATTGAACCGTTTATGAGTTATTTTCGAAAAACAAAAAAATTGAGCTTACACACTCTGTATCTTTCTTGCGAAGCGTATAAGGGGCACAATATCATATGATAATCTCATATTTGTAGTCTCACTTTGATGTTTTTTGCCGACTACATCTGCATAATGGTGTTACGTATTAAGGGTTCGAATATGATTTAGACGATCGTTTGAAAACACCCTCGCTACCACTTCGCATTTCAATTCATAACTGCTCGTGAGCTGACGGTTGATGTCATAGGCCACTGAATAGTGTTCCCGAACTTTCCATCATCTTCCAGCAAACTCGACAGTGACCCGGCATACGATTTTCTAGGCGACTCCCGAATAATCCCACACATTTCGCGTATAATTCAGCCATGCTCTAGAGCCAGCGCCGCCAAATAGACAGATGTGTCTTGATGATCAGGCGTTGTGGTTTCCATGTATTCTAATGCCATCACGTATACTCTTGAAATGTCCAGGCCGCTAATCTTGAATTGTGTGATAAACTCACACGAGTGAGATGCAACCCACTCGTGTGACAAAATCACATGCCAGTCCGAAACGCGTATTATTGAAGTGTGGGAAAAATGGCCGATTCGGTTTCTTCCGCTGTTGTCTGTTTCCCGTGACGTGTTCCGAACCCTCACCCGAAGCCGCCGTCTGCCATGACACTTCACGCCGTATAATGGTGCAACCTGTGTGAGTTTTCTCGTCTACTCTAAAGTAGGCGAGAACCATTCCCACATGGTTTTAGGCAACTTTCGCTACATCGATGTATCGCGGATTGCATCAAACTCCCAGGGACTTTTCTCACACGATTCAAGAATAGCGGCCTAGAGCTCAGTGCATTTGTAGCTGTGGAAGAGTTTAGAAATACCGCATGTTTACCAGATTGCACGCTCGTAGGCAATAGCTTCAACTTTATCTGGATCTGCTATGATTCCTTCCTTTGAAATATATCCAACATTCTTCAATTGAGACTTCATGAATTCACATTTCCCGTCAAACAATTTGCATCTGTGACTCCTTGACAGACGTATGCGTTCAGACCCTAGTGCCCGCCATGCTGACGCATGTGTCTGGATAATGCATGCGTCCATACTGTAGACACATGCCTCCGAACGTAGACGTCTGTCAAAAAAAGGCTCATGCGTCTAACACAATATGCGTCTGAACAACGAACGCATCTGTCGAGACCCTTATGGCTTCCAGACGGGCGCTTGTGTGCACGTAGGTACCAATGTGTCCATATTACAGATGTATGCGTCCAGGTGCTTTTGACCGCTGAGCTGACGCATGTGATTGACAATGCAAACGTTCACAGTGTGCGTCTGTCAAAAAGACTCACGCGATCAACAAAATGCGTCTGAACAACAGACGCATTCGTCCAGACCCTTGTGCCTTCCTGACGGGTGCTTGTGTGCACGTAACAATGGGTGCTTTCCACCTAACGGTACAAATACCACCAGACGGAACATGTTCCACCTAGATGGAAAGCACCGGCATCGTTGACCGACGCGACATCTCTGGTCTGGAGGCGAAAGATGACTATGGCATTCATAAATAAAGAAATTGCAGCGTAAATCTTGATCGATCGTACGTTATCCCTTCAGAGAAATAAAATAAAACATGGATGCATGTATGAAACGACACAGAGAGACATATGACAACGGAGTGCTGGATTGCAGCTGACGGTACGTCATTTTTCGCATCCGTTTCCGGTATGCCTTTCGATGGCACAACATTTTAGGTGATCCACGGGACGGCACAAAACCAGTAGTGCTAGCGGTTCACGAAATGATACTGTGTGCTTTCCATTTACCGAAACAAGTCGACTTGTGTTGACACAAATCGACACAAATGCGTTCCATTTGATCTGTTTTCCTTTGTCTCATCGACACAAGCTAACACAAGCTGACACAAACCGACACAAATGTTTTAAATGGAAAGCGCCCACTGCAAATTGTGATAAAAGCAACAGATTTGGTACAATTATTCCTTGAACCAAAATGAACAATTTGACCCGCTGCACTAATCGAATAACCGCCGCGCCGGGAGGCCGAGATTCCAAGGGGGCCAACTAAAAGACAACCACTTTTTTCAAGCATCGAATGCCGCTACAGAACTACGCCAGGGGACGTTTCCTAATCAAACAAATGTCTAAATCATGATTTTGTCACTGGAAGACGCTACTGTCGCTGGGAGCCCCAGTATCACCCCCATGTGGAATTTGGGATCTTTCTTGAACTGGATGGCAATGGTATCTGAAGTGGACGTGTGATATGTCATTTCCAATGTTTTCAAGGTCTGCGAATGTGATTCTGCAGACGAAATTGGTTTTTAAATAATTACATTTGAGAGGAGGGGGAGGAAACGAAATATCAATAGTTTTTTTTTATGCACTCCGAATTGCCACTGAATCGGCTCTGGTAATATTATAGCATGAATTTGATATGTAGATTATGATTCCGCCACTGTCGGAGCGGCGCGACAACCGGAAGTCAAGTAATAGCCACCATATCTGAATTCAAATACTATCTCATTTCTTTGGCAGTGATCGACAAAAGCGGTGTGAGGTATCATCTCTGAGGTTTCTGGGGTCTCGGAACTCATTTTTGAAAGTAAAAATGTGATTAGACCATGATTGGAGAAGCTGGTCAAAACATGAACTTTTTTATCAAGGTACCCAACACCATCATAACATCATGCTTGGGGGCTTTTCTTCATAAATCAACTATGCAGATCACGATGCCGCTATTGCGAAAGCGATGCGACAATCGTGAGTCGAGTTAAAATTGGCTTAAAAACACTTGTTTTGAGGCTATTCTTCAATTTTGTTCCAACCGCATTTTTACTTTCAAAAATGGATTCCGAGACCCTAAAAACCTTAGAAATGATACCCCACACCACCACTGTCGACCAATGCCAAAGAAACGAGATACTACTCGTATTCAAATTCACATAATGGCGGCCATAACTTCACTTCCGGTTGTCACACAGCTTTGACAGTGGCAAAATCGTGACACACATATCCAATTCATGCTACAACGTCAGCAAGCTTGATTCAAAAGCATCTCAGAGCGCTTGAAAAAAAAATTCTTTTTTTAATCTCCCCCCCCCCCCCCCTCCCTTCAAATTCATTTAAAAACAGGTAGCATGTAAAAATGTGGATTCATGGACCCATAGACTATACGAAAAGATACCTTGCACCTCCAATTTGATTACTATTTGGTATTATTTTTTTAATTTTTTTTTATTTTAATGTTTTCCTCCTTATCGGCCTGCACCGGTCATGGGAGTTTTTGCCCTTTATTATCATATCACATTTACATAAAAAATTGCAAATTGGACAAACACAAACATCCAGACTTCTTCCGGGAATTGAACCAGAGCGCCACGAAGCCGCCTTCAATAGGCTACTGGACATCAATCGCATTTCAGTATAAAAGTATCATAAACCTGATAAATATCTGAATGACGAATTTGTAGTTGTAAAAGTTTTTCGAAATATGATTTCATTTAGGTAAAAAATCGATTTGAAAGTGGACTTATTCAAATCAAGAATAATATGCTACGTCACAGCTTGAAAGTGAGCTTGGAGGTGAGAGGGAGGAAGGAGAGGGGAACGCATTTGACATTCGACCGAAGCATTCGTTCTGGATCTATTACGTAGTGGTGTATTTTCACGTGCGAGCACAACTTTATCACAAGAATTTGTAGTTGTAAAAGTTTTTCGAAATATGATTTCATTTAGGTAAAAAATCGATTTGAAAGTGGACTTATTCAAATCAAGAATAATATGCTACGTCACAGCTTGAAAGTGAGCTTGGAGGTGAGAGGGAGGAAGGAGAGGGGAACGCATTTGACATTCGACCGAAGCATTCGTTCTGGATCTATTACGTAGTGGTGTATTTTCACGTGCGAGCACAACTTTATCACAAGGAACTTATTTTTGATGCCATTGCATGGAGTTATTATGTATTAAGAAGCGAAATTGTATTGAAAAAACTAGATTATTTGACGTGGGGTTGACATATGGCATGCGAAACTCGCAGTACTGCCACTCATATGGCACTAATAACACTGTTGTGACATTAATCCGAAGCCAGCCCGAGCAAAAATAAGTGAATTTTAAAGAAGAATCGACCAAAATGTGAGGTCAAACCGTAGCACTCCAGCATTTCATTATATTTTTTTTGGTATAAATCAGTTCAAAACGAGAAGGTGTTCTTCAGTCATTGAATGGCCAACTAGAGTTTCTATTGGCTCTTCAAAATGTGACGTCACGCACTTGCCGCGCCATTCAAACAGACAAATCTTTTCATATTTTTTTTATAATGTACAAAAACTTTTTTAAACAAAATCATCTTGCCAATGCAACAATTTCAGGAGGATCTTTCATAAAAAGAAATAAAAAAAACCATGTCCACTAGCCTATTTGATTACTATCAATCATTAATAGATAAAAAATATTAGGTTTTTCTTGAATATGCCAAATTTAACTCGACTCACGGTTGTCGCATCGCTTTTGCAATAGCGGCATCGTGATCTGCATAGTTGATTAATGAAGAAAAGTCCCCAAGCATGATGTTATGATAGTGTTGGGTGCCTTGATAAAAAAGTCCATGTTTTGACCAGCTTTTCCAATCATGGTCTGATCACATTTTTACTCTTAAAAATGAGTTCCGAGACCCCAGGAACCTCAAAAATGATACCTCACACCGCTTTTGTCGATCAATGCCAAAGAAACGAGATAGTATTTGAATTCAGATATGTTGACTGTTACTTGACTTCCGGTTGTCGCGCCACTCCGACAGTGGCGGAATCATAATCTTCATGCTATAGTATTACCAGAGCCGATTCAGTGGCAATTCGGAGTGCATTAAAAAAAATTATTGATATTTCGTTTCCTCCCCCTCCCCTCAAATGTAATTAAAAACAAATTTTGTCTGCAGAATCACATTTGCAGACCCTGAAAACATTGGAAATGACATATCACACGTCCACTTCAGATACCATTGCCATCCAGTTCAAGAAAGATCCCAAATTCTACATGGGGGTGATACTGGGGCTCCCAGCGACAATAGCGCCTTGCAGTGACAAAATCATGATCTATAGACATTTGTTTGATTAAAAAACGTCCCCTGGCGTAGTTCTGTAGCGGCATTCGATGCTTGAAAAAAAAGTGGTTGTCTTTTAGTTGGCCCCCTTGAAATCTCGCCCCCCCGGCGGTTATCGATTAGTGCAGCGGGTCAAATTGTTCATTTTGGTTCAAGGAATAATTGTGCCAAATCTGTTGCTTTTATCGAAGCTTTCATCACAATTTGCAGTATAATCCTGAATTTTGTCACGAACCGCTAGCACTACAGGTGAGAGCACGTAGATGGAAAGCACCGTTTGGAACCCGCACGTGCGGGTTCCAAACAGTGCTTTCCATCTACGTGTTCTTACCTGGTTATGTGCCGTCCGGTGGATCACCTAAAATTTTGTGCCGTCGGAAGGCACACCGGAAACGGATGCGACAAATGACGTACCGTCAGCTGTAATCCAGCACTCCGTTGTCATATGTCTCTCTCTGTGTCGTTTCATCCATGCATCCGTGTTTTATTTTATTTCTCTGCAGGGATAACGTACGATCGATTAAGATTTACGCTGCCATTTATTTATTTATTTCTGAATGCCATAGTCATCTTTTGCCTCCAGACCAGAGATGTCGCGTCGGTCAACGATGCCGGTGCTTTCCGACTAAGTGTACCCAATCGTGGAACATGTTCCGTCTGGTGGTATTTGTACCGTCTAGGTGGAAAGCACCCAATGTGTCCATATTACAGACGTATGCGTCCAGGCTCCAGACGCTTTTGTCCGCTGAGGTGACACATGTGACTGACAATGCAAACGTCCACAGTGTAGGCACATGCGTCGAAACGCATGCGTCAGTCAAAAAGACTCACGCGACTAACACAGTGGGTGCTTTCCACCTAGACGGTACAAATACCACCAGACGGCACATGTTCCATGGTGTGGCACAAAATTTTAGGTGATCCAATGAACGGCGCAGAACCGAGTAGGAACACGTAGATGGAAAGCACCGTTTGGAACCCGCACATGCGTAAATGGCAGGTGTACCGAACTTGGGGCTAGGTGGAAAGCACGCAATGCGTCTGAACAACGTTAAATAATTTGGGTGACGTTCACCGAACCATTCATAGATGGCGTTGGCGCTCTTGTTCACAATTACGAGCCTTGCGACTATGCATAAAAGCATTTTGGAACAATATTCTATCAAAAACAAACTCGAGAGTGTGACAGTGACAGTTTCAAATGGTATTGGTAGTAGTTGTAGTATTGGGTGTGGTTTGGATCATAAAGCTTTCTTTGAAAACCACCTGGAAGAAGAACGCATCGACGCATGTGTCGAGACGCGAACTGGACATTCAGAAGATGCGTCCGTGTTTTCGTCGGGCACGCGTCTGACGCATGACAGACGCAATTGTCGGACATTTTACGGACGCAAACGTCTATAAGAGATTGACGCATGCGTTTGACGCGCGTCGACATAAGTGCGGGTACCTACAAATACGGAAACACGGACGCGTGTCCTAAATGTGCAGTCCGCGTCTCGACGCGCGTCAGATACATGCGTCAGTCACTTATAGATGTTTGTGTCCATGAAATGTGCGACAAATGCGTCTGTAATGCGTCAGACGCGTGCCCGACGAAAACACGGACGCATGTCCCAAATGTCCAGTCCGCGTCTTGACACATACGTCGACGCGCGTCAGACACATGCGTCGTCAGGCACTTATAGACGTTTGTGTCCATAAAATGTCCGACAAATGTGTTTGTAATGCGTCAGACGCGTGCCCGATGAAAATACGGACGCGCGTCTGACACATGACAGACGCATTTGGCGGAAATTTTATGGATACAAACGTCTATAAGTGGTGACGCATGTGTCGAGACGCGGACTGGACATTTAGGACATGCGTCCGTGTTTTCGACGGGCACGCGTCTGACCCATGCGGACACATGCGTTGCGTCTCTAAGGACGCATCATGGACACATTGGGTGCTTTCCACCTAGATGGTACAAATACCACCAGACGACGGAACATGTTCCACGATTGGGTACACCTAGATGGAAAGCACCGGCATCGTTGACCGACGCGACATCTCTGGTCTGGAGGCAAAAGATGACTATGGCATTCAGAAATAAATAAATGACAGCGTAAATCTTAATCGATCGTACGTTATCCCTGCAGAGAAATAAAATAAAACACGGATGCATGGATGAAACGACACAGAGAGAGACATATGACAACGGAGTGCTGGATTACAGCTGACGGTACGTCATTTGTCGCATCCGTTTCCGGTGTACCTTCCGACGGCACAAAATTTTAGGTGATCCACACGGGACGGCACAAAACCAGGTAAGAACACGTAGATGGAAAGCACCGTTTGGAACCCGCACGTGCGCAAATGGAAGGTGTACCAAACTTGGAGCTAGGTGGAAAGCACCCAATGCAATGGCTGCCGCTGACGTTGCTCTATTTAGTGGGTGCTTTCCACCTAGACGGTACAAATACCACCAGACGGCACATGTTCCATGGTGTGGCACAAAATTTTAGGTGATCCAATGAACGGCGCAGAACCGAGTAGGAACACGTAGATGGAAAGCACCGTTTGGGACCCGCACATGCGTAAATGGCAGGTGTACCGAACTTGGGGCTAGGTGGAAAGCACGCACTACAACCCCAACTCAACTAAAATGCCCTGACAAGATATGCAACCCAACATACATATTTCCGGTCTCATATGAGTCATGACAACTACTGGGTGCTTTCCACCTAGCTCCAAGTTTGGTACACCTTTCATTTGCGCACGTGCGGGTTCCAAACGGTGCTTTCCATCTACGTGTTCTTACCTGGTTTTGTGCCGTCCGGTGGATCACCTAAAATTTTGTGCCGTCGGAAGGCACACCGGAAACGGATGCGACAAATGACGTACCGTCAGCTGTAATCCAGCACTCCGTTGTCATGTGTCTCTCTCTGTGTTGTTTCATCCATGCATCCGTGTTTTATTTTATTTCTCTGCAGGGATAACGTACGATCGATTAAGATTTACGCTGCCATTTATTTATTTCTGAATGCCATAGTCATCTTTCGCCTCCAGACCAGAGATGTCGCGTCGGTCAACGATGCCGGTGCTTTCCATCTAGGTGTACCCAATCGTGGAACATGTTCCGTCTGGTGGTATTTGTACCGTCTAGGTGGAAAGCACCCACTACCTAACCCAAACTCATCCATCCCCGGTCACTACTTTACCGATCAGCGTCAGCTGGGTGTTATAGTAAGCACCTGGTTTGTTCTGAAAGCTCATTCTGTTCATTAATATCCTCTGCGTACCTATCATTATCACCGCTGCACAATGTGAGTTGTTAGTATATTATATACCTACCAAGGCTGAGAATTGTATATTTATTATACGAGTTTCATAAGACATAGTATTGCCACACGACTGGTTTTGGGGCACGACGAGCTTGCGAGGAGTGTTCGTGTTCCAAAGGAAGGAGTGTGACAATACGTCTTGTTAAACAAGTGTACCTAATATACTATTTTATCTACTTCACTTTGATAATCGCCCAGAAATTGTAAATTCTTGCTGCTAAAAATAGGAACGTTCGACAGGTGACACCTCCGCACTGACGTTCGCCTATTATCTTCTATTGACAATAAATTGTTGCTATTGGTTGAAAAGCAGTTTATTAATATTCTCCATTGAAGCACCGCTTTCGATGTAATAAAGAATCCATTAGTAACGCAAAGTAGATAAAAATCAAACCTTACTGTTTTTCCATGGAAGTAATGCGCATCTATCGTAATTTTCAGGTTAGATCCACCCAAAATTGTCAACAGACGTAACTGTGCGCAATGTTCGTATCAGACTGCATCAGTGCTTCAACTCACCCATCACGTACAGAGGAACCACAAAAACGTTTACGCCGCCGAACTGTTCCACGCCATTGTCGAACCGCAGCAGTTCCGTTGCATCTGCTGCGACTACAAGAGCTACTATCAGTTCGAATTGTACGAACATTTGAAACAAGCTCACAATCCGAGGACCGATGACAAGGAAAATATCTCGTTCTGTGAGGATTCTTTCGGATATTGGTGTGAACACTGCGGCTACAAGTCTGATTCGAGCTTACGTTTTGTGACACATTACGATTCGTGTCCAAAGGCGTCACGAACTTCCTCACAGGACTGCGCAGGAACAGTCATAAGTGTGGAGTCGCTGGAGTTGAATCAGTTCGATTCGATGGCATCTAATGACGTTAAAGCCATCGAATTGAATGTGCCGACTTGTAATTCAGAGAGCGGAACAATCTCTGGGTTCAACTGTGACCATTGTTCGTACCGCTCTAAACAAAAAGGTCATCTGAATAGGCACTTGTTGCGACATGCTGCGAGTGAAAACATCAATTGGTTCCAGTGCAACAATTGCTCTTACCGAGCTAAAGAAAAATGTCATTTGAAAAGACACATGTTGCAACATGCAACCAATGAAGAAATCACTTGGTATCAGTGCAACAATTGTTTATACCGAACGAAAGACAAAGGAAATCTGAAAGTACACATGTTGCAACATGCAACCGATGAAGAAATCAATTGGTTCAAGTGCAATAGTTGCTTGTACCGATCTAAAGAAAACAGACTTTTGAAGAAACACATGTTGCGACATGCAACTGATGACAAAATCACTTGGTTCCAGTGCAACGACTGTCCGCACCGAACTAAAGAAAAAGGAGCACTGAGAAGACACATGTTGCGGCATGCATCCAATGAAGAAATCAGATGGTTTCCGTGTAACACTTGTTCATATCGGGCCAAGCGAAAGGAACACCTGAAAACACACTTGTTGACACATACAGCCGATGCAGAAATCAGTTGGTTACATTGCAACGACTGCTCTTACCGAAGTAAAGAAAAAAGAGCACTGACAAGACACATGTTGCAACATGTAACCAGTGAAGAGATCAGTTGGTTTCAGTGCAACAATTGCTCGTACCAAGCCAAGCGAAAGGACCACCTAAAAAGACACATGTTGAAACATGCAGCCATTGAAGAAATCGATTTTTTTCAGTGCAATCATTGCTCGTACCGAGCCAAACAAAAGAGCCACTTGCAGAGACATATGTCACGTCATGCTACATAAGAAAAATCATTTGGTTTCAGTGCAACAGCTGCTCGTTCCGAACAAAACTGAAACGTCTGGAAAGATAACATGTCACCACATGCAACCAATTAGCTCTGTGGTGCCTGATAAAAGCATTTTTGTCGGTGGACCCGCCAGCTGTTGTTACTAGCTTTGGCTATCTCGTACACCCATTTCTATAAAGCCATGCGACTTTTCTTCTGGACCACAATAATCCAATGAATGCTCGAATAATGATGTATGAAAGTATGTTAGTGGCATCTAGCGAAAGCGTTATTTTAATAAACTAGAGGCTAAGGAAGCATTTTCTACTACACCTTTGTACCTAGCACCTAACACTCTCACCCTTGAAAGAACCATGTAGTTTTTCATTAGAAAATGGCGACGAAGGCGAAGAAAGGGTCCGTATATTTTTGACTGAATCCAAATTATCGGGAAAGGCAAAAGATTTATCTCTTTGAGAAACCTTACTAGCTGGAAAGCGGTGGGCCCTCTTTTGGTTGAACATTTCAACGAACTCAAGGATACAGAAACTCTAATATAAGAGATCTTGCCAACTCGTTCCAAAAACGAAGCGAAGCTCCTCGAAGTTGAACACAAAAAATTGATATCCTTTTGGTCAAGCTTCGATCAAGTGTTTAGTTTGACAAGACAATTGACCCTTTATAAAGAGTCTCATTGATTCGCATGAGCAAATTGGATTTGATACATTATGAGCAGGGTCAGGTGATCTTTTAGGTCAGATGATAAGGGCACAAAGACCTGATTCAGTCAGCAATTTTTTGAAGTAAAACTTCTTATCGCTCGCTTAGATCACAACAACCACAGATGAGGTATTCTGTGGATGGGGATGAATTCAGTTGATGCGAGGATGATGTGTAACGCTCTGGGCTCTGGTGTAACGTTTTAGTGGGTGACCAGTGGCGTCCCAGAGAATGAAAGAAAGGAGCACACATGCCCTTTTTTCTCTGCGATGTCTTATCTTTTATCCACTACTATTATCCACTTTTGTCGCCGCTCAATCACCAGCGGACAATCAAATTTCTTCCCCCTTGGTTTGACAGAGGGCACCTTGTTGGATAAAAATGACCCCTTATTACAACAATCCTCACATTTTATAAGATTTTTACCAAAAACATGTAATATCTGCAAGTTTGGCTGCATTTTTGGTACATCCTACGACTCGGCAACAGCTCGGCATGATTATGAGGAATCCTCTCACCTAATCGATGCTGAAATGCAAATTGTCAGCTGGATTACTTTAAAAACATTAATTATCCACTTACCTACTTTCAATTTTTCAATAGTTTTCCTCACAAACTTGCTGCGCAATTATTTGATTCCTGCTAAACTTTCTCCTTACTCCATCCCAATGTAAACATAGCCCATGTTTTATGTTAACCCATGAACTAAACAAACATGTGCAGTTTAGTCTACTATTATAAGTTAAACAACCTACTACCAGAATAGCCAATTAAATATGTCCAAACCCCAAACAAAATTTCTACCAGCGCTACCAGCGCACGCAGCGGGTTCACGAGTTGATATCGCGATGGGATAGGTGTATAATTCTAACCTGAAATAGCACAGAAATGACATTTTGATTTGATTTATTCAAGGAGTTCACTAAAAACCTACATTTTGTGCCGTACTAGGCGGATCCACGTCAGACAGAAGAGGGAACTGTCATACAACCAAAGAGATCGTCGCGCCCTCTGACAAGTGAATGGCTTGCTTCGATCTAAAATCATGGCGCGCTATTCAAACGTAACTGTTCTCTGGTTTATTTTATCACAGCCCGCGTTTATTTTTTTGTCCGTTTTTTTAATTGATCAGTTCAAAGTCGATTTTATATTCAATGCATTTAATGCATTTAAGGCTTTATACCAAGTTTGGGGCGCAGACCAAACGTAGGTATGTGAGGATATCGTAATTCAGACTGCCGTTTTTAGCTTTGGAAAGATGCGTCGCCTCAATTCTGCCTCCTCAATAGGCGATTGACTTTATTGGAGAAAATGGCCTCTTCGTGGAGAAAGTTTTAAGGAATTGATTATTTGAGGAGGTCCAAGTTGCCGCAGGTTGCCAAGTTACGTCAATCGGTGGCACGTCAAAACTGTCACTTTGCTGTCTTGTGCAGCTCGCTACAAGCCAAATTTTGTTCCTGTGAACCCTTGGGACCCCGTAGGCTCTTTATTGGGCCCCATGTTGATGACCAGCATCGTCGCAGACCTTTCTCTGAATCATCCATAACTTCCGCCCAAGGAAGAGCAACAGACTGTCACATCCGCACGGAGGAAAACACAACAAGCCAGCCTGATGCCAGCCAAGAAAAAGTGGTAGTCCTCGGACCCTGGCCATGCAGGGTCAACCACCACCTATTACCTTTTTTCCTCGCTTTTTTCTAAAGATTTCCTGTTTGGACTTTTCCGCATTTTTCATTCTAATAAGCTCGCCGTGGTTACCTTTGTGTTCGGGCGGGACGCAAAACGTTGCCTTTTTTACCGCAATCGCGATGTAGTGCATTGCTGGAGGCGTAGTCTTTCAGCTGCGCACCTCTGGAGCTAGATCTACTACAAGCCTGCTAAATACGCTAACCATAACATGAAATAAGGGACAGAAATGCAAACCCCTTTTCACATTATTTGTACTTGTCAAAATTCCATGTCAATGATGTGGGTATTGCAGGTATCTACTAATGCCCATCTAGGCTACTAGATGTCGGAGTATGTTTCTCTCAAAAAATTCCTCCACGATCAAATACCGAGCTCTACACCAGATGGCGTTTTTTAAATGTAAACCGTCTTTACCCTAGTTCCCTAGTATAATAAAAATCGTCTTATGTCTGTCGCGGGATCTCTCATCGTAGCATTTTCTCATCTTCCATCCAACGTCTCAGGATAATTTCAGTTTTAAGGTGCGTTCAGTCAGCTTATTTATCCGCAAGTTTTAATTTTAGTCGCAAGCGCGGCGACGCCCATTGGCTCTTATGAACCAGCCTCCTCAGAACAGCCAATAAGCGATGCAGCGCTTACGACTAAAATTAAAACTTGTGGCTAAATGAAGGTGCGTTCAGTCAGCATATTTAGCCGCAAGTTTTAATTTCAGTCGTAAGCTGCATCGCTCATTGGCTGTTCTGAGGAGGCTGGTTCATAAGAGCCAATGGGCGTCTCTGCGCTTGCAACTAAAATTGAAACTTGCGGCTAAATAAGCTGACTGAACGCACCTTAAGCTGACTGAACGCACCTTTAGTTTTATGTAAAGTAGCCTTGATAATGCAGTAGGGGAACCCGGGGCAGTGCGGGGTACTTAACGTTCAAAGGCATGTCAAATCTAACCCAATAGCCCAGTCATCCTAGCTCATTTTAGGGCTTGAGGTCGGAATCTCTCCCACAAAGCTGGATTTTTGCATACATGTTCAGAAAACAGCCCTCTTTCTATTAGTGATGAAAACAAATTCTGAGACCTGGAGCGTTTTCCGCCATTTTGAAAAATCTGTCAATTTTTTCAGTTTTTCTTGAATAACTCTGTAAATATTCAACTTATTGGCATGAAAGTTTTTGCAGTGGTTAGAGCTTGAGATTCTGCAACCAATGTTGCCAAAAATATTTTTCTAGATTCTATGGTTCCATGTCAAATGAGTTAAGCGACTTCATTCACTTTCATCATTTCATTTGAACATTTGAAAAAAAATTATCGGTCTTTCAACAGATCTGTCCTCTTTCGCATTCGAGTATTCGCGATTTAAATAATTTTTTCCCGCCACAAAATGGCTGCGAAAGGCGGAATTCAACTGATAGCCCGGGGTGACATGAAATGTCACACTCACAACTTATAACCTCACTTTTATTGTATCAGTCACTCACCACTCAGTGTTTACTGTTCACTCCAGTTTACTCTCGGCTTGGCTTCCTAGTGTGGTCCCAGTTAGTGATAATGCGTCTGTTTGCTGTATTCTAGTTTTGCGAGTGAATTTGAAGTGATTGTTGTGGTTAGTGGTATAACTGTATCCCATCGTCAGTCACAGAACGTGAACTAGGAAACTTTGATGGACAAGAGAAATGGAAAGAAGACTGGGCCCAACAAACTGTACCCGAATGACACCAGCTCCTAAACGTCCATGAAACACCTTTTGGAACTTCAACAGGGTTCGCACAGGTCCCGGACGATGTACTGATTCGTTTTACCAGTAGGAGCTCACCAAATTCCCCGAATGTGATTGTCGCTTGAAAAAGCAGACAGTACAACACGTCACATTTGCGTGGCCTTCACGCGCATACCAGGGTTCTCCAGAGGTCTTCGTGAAGGTGACACCTGAAGCTGCCGATTGCCTAGGGAATATGGACTTGGACTTACAACTTCTTGCCAAAATCAGTCCATTTACCTGTGGTACTTGTTCCATATAGAACTATGTGGTTTGTATTTACTACTGCTTCACCTTCCACAAAGTTCCGGGAGCTTGGAGGGGCGGCACGCAAATAATTGTAATTGTGCTATTCTGTAAGAAAGATACATCGATGTAAGCGCTGTATCGCTGTAAGATGACACATGTGACAATGCAAAACATTATTACTTTTGTCACTTCACAGCGATGTAGCGCTTACATCGATGTATCTTTTATTTTACAGAATAGCACCATAAATCTCTCCCAACGGCAAACGAATATCTCTTATAACAGTCGTAATAAGAACAAATAACACAACAATTACTTCAAATTTACTCGCAAAACTAGAATACAGCAAACAGACGCACTATCACTAACTGGGACCACACTAGAAAGCCAAGCCGAGAGTAAACTGGAGTAAACAGTAAACACTGTGTGGTGGATGACTGATACAATAAAAGTGAGGTTGTGAGTTGTGAGTGTGACATCTCATGTCACCTCGGGCTGTCCGTTGAATTTCGCTTTTCGCAGCCATTTTGTGGCGGGAAAAATTAATTTAAATCGCGAATACATAAAGAAGGCTTCCAAAAAATATTCATATGTCGGTCGGTCTGCAGGTCTAACGGTCAGTCTGGTGGTCGGTCTGTTGAATTTTGTGCCCAGATTTATTCCCAAGCCGTTGAACCAATCCCGACCAAATTTGGTAGATTCGTAAGTGACAAGGTTTTAACGACAAAATCCAAATGTCATCTTGATCTGTCACTTGGAACTGCCACTACCAAAGAATGACAGAAGGTCTATCTCACCGAATGCAACTTTCAAAGCCCTCAAAAAAATGCATACAAAATGGTCAGTGAGAACCTTCAATGTTGCGTCTGTCAAAAAATCACAAGCTGTGAAACTTTAAATTTTAACTTTTCATAACTCTTGAAGGACGGAACGGAATTGAACCAAATTTTGTTCCCAACAAGAGTGCCTCACAATAATTTGATGGATCATAAAATGTACCGGCAGCAGACAGGGATGCAACCTGAAAAAAATTGCCTAGTCATCCGAGCCTGTAGTGTAACTACTTGAAATAGTCAAAAAATCATCCCTTGCTTGAAGAAGGTAGTTCTCAAACGGTTTTTTGCTATATGGTTAGCTCTTCCCCATCTCTTCAACATGGTAGAAGCAGACATCCCTGTGACGTGTAGTATTTAGTATACAGGGTGAACATTGAAAAATGAATATGAAAAAATGTTTTTTCCGTTGAAATAATCCTCGAGAAAAACAGTCTTTCATCATTAAGCAACTTTATTGTCTTCTGCTGAACATGTGAGAAATATAGCCGCCGCTGTATACTTCATAGCCGCTGGTATTCTACGTACATCGTGCAATCGATTTTTTCCAATATTTCTATCTTTATCGAATAAATCAAGACAAAAACCATTTCTAGCCCTGTTACAAGCCTATAATCTCTTATTCAAGATACAAAAATGTCAGATTCCTCAAACTACAAAAACACAACATACAGGGTGAAACAAAAAATTGATTTCACCCTGGTACGTAGAATACCAGCGGCTATAGAGGGGTACATTTCTCACATGTTCAATAGGGGAGCATAAGGTTGCTGAATAATGAAAGACTGTCTTTTTCGAGAATTATTCGACCTTGAATAGAAAAATTCGAAGATTTATTTTATTATTTTCACCCTGTATACCTACTAAGTAGTACGCGTCACAGGGATGTATGCTTTTGACATGTTAAACAGGTAGGTATGAGCTAACCATATAGCAGCAAACCGTTTGAACTAGTCATCTGAGCCTAGCTGTGAACCAGAAATTTCTAAATCGCACTTGGATCGAGCTCAACATCTGTACATATCGTCCGTCATCTCACGTACTGTCGTAACCGATTTTTGATATTTTTTGCATGTCTTTAAAAAAAAATTCTCCATGCTCAACTGATAATATTATCTGGCCAACCTAGACTGAAAATGATGAAAATGAATGATCTTCATTCTTTTCATCATTTTCAATACACATTTGTAAGATAATATCACCAGTTTTGCATGAAGAATTTTCAGAAGAGAACATGAGAAAAAATACCAAAACTCAGTTACAACACTACGTGAGATGACGGAAAATATGTGTGAAGAAGACCCCCTCTTACTATAAACATCTAAGGCCCGAAGGATACAACACCATCTTCGAGACAAGAGCCATCTTTTCACAGTTGTTTGTAGTTACATTTCCATCGAAAATGCTGCCTACAGACCTACAGTTTTCAGGAGATTTGCGACAAAAGACTTTATGAGGCAGGGGCCTCGGTCATTGAGATATGTTGAATACCATGGGGTGTAGCTTTCCATCCCTAATCCAGAAACTTGTTCTTCACATCACGTCCATCATGTTTGTACCTGATGGTACACTTGAAAAGAATGCTGTGTGTTTAAAGGTTAAAGAGTAGTCAAGTCCAATTTTTTTGCATGTATTGATTTTGATAAGTTCTTACATCTACGTACGAATGATTTATTTTTGCTTCTGCATGTCACCTTCCATATGAACTTCTTATGGTTATTATTCGCCGTCAAAAAACTGCAAAAAAAGCCTTTCTCTATCTGGAAGCCGTTTCTACGCCAGAAATGAGCCAGATTGTAAAGTCGATTCTCAGACGTACTTCTTATACGTTCCCTTATTTACTGATAAAGCTTCTAGTCTTATATTTTTTGTATAAGTAGATATATACTCACTTATAGTATATAGTCTATACTTCATAGTCTCTTATTGAACATGTGAAAAATGTACCCCTCTATAGCCGCTGGTATTCTACGTAGAGGGTGGATGTGAAATCAATTTTTTGTTTCACCCTGTATGTTGTGTTTTTGCAGTTTGAGGAATCCGACATTTTTGTATCTTGAATTGGAGACTAATGGCTTGTAACAGAGCTGGAAATGGTTTTTGTCTTGATTTATTCGATAAAGATAAAAAATATTGGAAAAAATCGATTGCACCCTGTACGTAGAATACCAGCGGCTATGCAGTGGTACATTTTTCACATGTTCAACAGGAGACTATAAAGTTACTAAATAATGAAAGCCTGTTTTTCTCGAGGATTATTTCAACGGAATAAACATTTTTAAATATTCATTTTTCAATCTTCACCTTGTATACTAAATAGTACACGTCACAGGAATGTCTGCTTTTACCATGTTGAAGAGGTGGAGAAGAGCTAACCATAGAGCAAGAAAACCGTTTGGGAACTACTTTCTTCAAGCAAGAGATGATTTTTTTACTATTTCAAGTAGGTACACTACAGGCTCGGATGACTAGGCAAATTTTTTTCTCAGGTTGCATCCCTGTCTGCTGCCGATACATTGATTGATCCATCAAATTATTGTGAGGCACTATTGTTGAGAACAAAATTTGGTTCAGTTCCGTTCCGTACTTCAAGAGTTATAAAAAGCTAAAATTTAAAGTTTGACAGCTTGTGATTTTTTGACAGACGCAACTGGAGGTTTTCATTGGCTATTTTGTATGAATTTTTTGGGGGCTTTAAAATGATGTATCACAAGTTGCATTCGGTGAGATAGACCTTCTGTCATTCTTTGGTAGTGGCAGTTCCAAGTGACAGATCAAGATGACATTTAGATTTTGTCGTTAAAACCTTGTCACTTACGAATCTACCAAATTTGGTCGGGATTGGTTTAACGGTTTGGGAATAAATCTGGACACAAAATTCAACAGACCGACCATCAGACTGACCGTTAGACCTGCAGACCAACGACCAACCGATATACCGGGTGATCATTTGAAAACTATCCACCTGCAATATCTCCCGATTCCTAGTGCAAATGTCTTTGAGCAAAAACAGGTCAATTTTTATATCGAGGGGGACATCTAAAACATACATTGGAGAATTTATATCTTAAGCCCCCTCGCCCCCACTCACCCCAACTTTGAAATTTCAAATGACACCACCTACCTTGCGATACATCAAATTAAAGAGAATTAAATTCTCTTTCTAAAAAAAATATTTTGAAATTTTTCAATCCCACCCCCTGTTCTTCCTAAAATTCTCTGAGTGTCCAAGTTAATATTCTTGACCTCCATTTCCCTTCAATACAGTAAATGTCATTTTGCACAGCATCGAAAGAGAAAATTTTCTATAAAAAAAAACCACCCAAATTCACCCCTTCGCTCCCCCCACCTGACCTCTAAAATTTAAAATGTCAATACCCACTTTGTAATACACCAAATTGAAGGAAATTGAATTCTCTCTCTGAAAAAGATTTTTTCACAGTTTTTAAATCCCCCCATTGCCCCCCTAGAATACTCCAAATGGCCAATTTATTGGGGGAGGGGTGAAAAATTTCAAAAAAATTCTTTTCGGAAAGAGAATTTAATTCCCTTCAATTTGATGTATCACAAAGTAGGTGGTGTTTTGTTAAATTTGGGAGTTGAGGTGGGGGAGAGCGAAGGGGTGAATTTAGGTAACTTTTTTCCACCGAAATTTTTTTGCTTTGATGCTATCTAGGATGACGCCAACTAAATTGAGAAAAAAATGAGGGGTCCAGAATATAAAATGGGACAGTCAGAGAATTTTTAGAGAAAAGGGGGTGGGGTTGAAAATTTTGAAAATATTTTTTTCAGAAAGAAAATTTAATTTTCTTCAATTTGATGTATCGCAAGGTAGGTAGTGTCATTTGAAATTTCAAAGTTGGGGTAAGTGGGGGCGAGGGGGGTGAATATAGAAATTTGCCATTGTATGTTTTGGATGTCCCCCTCGATATAAAAATCGACCTGTTTTTGCTCGAAAAAATATTCACTAGGAATCGGGAGTTATTGCAGGTGGATAGTTTTCAAATGATCACCCGGTATGAATATTTTATGGAAGCCTCTTTTATGTATACTCGAATGCAAAAGAGTGCAGATCTGTTGAAAGCTCGATAATTTTTTTTCAATTGGTCAAATGGAATGATGAAACTGAATAAAGTCGCTTAACTCATTTGACATTTCTCAAAAATCATGGATCCTAAAAAAATTATTTTGGCAGCATTGGATGGAGAATTTCAAGCTCTAATCACTGGAAAAACTTTCATGGCAATAAGTTGAATATTTACAGAGTTATTCAATAAAAACTGGAAAAATTGACAGTTTTTTCAAAATGGCGGAAAATGCTCCAGGTCTCAGAATTTTTTTTATCACTAATAGAAAGAGAACTGTTTTCTGAACATGTATACAAAAATCCAGCTTTATGGGAGAGATTCCGACCTCTAATGCTAAGATGACTGGGCTACAAGGTGAACCTCCGAACTTCGCTTGCAATAATCGATTGCCCAAAATATTTGTTACTAGCCCAGGAATATTTATATCTTAAATTGTGTTTTGTACGTTCACAAGAATAAACCTGATTTTAGCTCTTCCAGAAATGACAAAAGTGTATATAATTTTAGACAAAACTTTAATGTTGACATTCCTGTACATAGGTTGAGTAGTTCCTCTAAGGGTCCCTTTGTTATGGCTGTGAAATTATTTAATAAGTTACCTGTTTCGTATAAAGTGATAAATAGTTATAATCTATTCAAGAGAAATGTAAAATATCTGCTACTATCTCATACGTTTTATAGTGTTCAGGAATATCTGAACTGTGTTACACTGGGTGAATGAGCCTTCTACAATGCACCTAACTGTCTGTGATATTTACCATAGTGTATTTACTGATATTTTGTTGTTTGTTTTCTGTTTTTTCATTGCTTGTCAATGCTTACTATAATTTTATTATGTACCTACTCATATGCTGTAAACATCAGTCCAAAGAGTGAATAAAGTTGAAAGTTGAAAGTTGAATATTAGACAAAAATAGCACCAAACCCGGAACAAAATCCGAACCGATTTTTTTTTGTTTCATATCATTCTGTAACATGTCCTGAACATACCGTAGAAAATCCCGCACTGTTACCCATCTGCGTTACAAGATATTGGCGAAAGAGGGCGCACCACACCGTTTTTATGGGTTTTTTCAATTATAACCCAGAAAATGCAAAAACCATACAGATTTTTCCAATCAGTGCTACACTGTAACATGCCATGGACATATTCTGAAAATTTCATCGAACCACCTCTTGCAGTCTTGGAGATAAAGCCAATTCTTGTTGACATACTTACTTTTTCCTGGTTTTCTCATTAGTATCCCAATAGATGCAGAGATTATGAGGATTTCTTCAACCAATATCACTGGCACCTCCACTGCCACTACACGAGGCATTTAATTTCATAAATCATAAAAGTCATAGTTATAGAAAATGGTGGCCAAGAAGAAGCAAAATAGTAATTTTTAAACATGTATGACATCTTAACACTCGTAACTAACCACAAATGCATGATCTATTCCCACATTTTGGAATAATTTAGCCCATTTTTTCGACTGACATAATTTCCTCTCCCCTGTCATTAATATCTACCATCGCGCCTCGAAAAATGGACCATAAATCGGTAGAAACTGAATTTGTTGTAAGAAAGAAATATTTCAAAGGTAAAAATATGTGGGAGATTTGGGCTCTTGTGTTTTTGCCCTTTTCAATCTATAAGAAAATAAGGCCTGTAAACGACATGAAGCGACATATACGAGCTCGTATACTTCGGTCTCAAGTAGGTATCTAAATACGAGGCCGAAAGCGACTTTTTGAAAGGGCACATTTTTTCGAACCCGGTCCTGAATTTTGACTCACCCGGTCTAGCTTCTGGATGAGTTTCCATAGAGAAATATTACTGGTAAATCTCGACAAAATATCTTCAGCCGTTTCAAAAATATCGCTGATCAAAGTTTCACACGTAACACACAAAACACCCCGTATCTTCGTAACCAATGGAGAAAACACAATTTCTTATGTGGATCCTCACTTGCCTCGGAGTCCTTCATCTGCCATTAGCCTATGTAAGGTCCCTCATGAATCACCCTGTATGTGGAGAAGAAGCCAATCCCGATAAGGTGCTCAAACAAGCGAAGAAGTCCAGAAGGCAAAATTATCAATCAGTAAAAGATAAAGAACTGAACAATGTCAACCTTGTCAAACAAGTTGCACTAGAAAGGATGGATGAGTTAAGCAGAAGAGTCCTAGTCCGCCTAGGGGATAACTCGGCCTCGCCTGCTACTGATGGACGATGGACGCTATCACAAAGAATGCCTTGATTTTGTTCACCATCAACCATAACAATTGTTCGCGACAAAGGCAAACCAGCTGATCTGGTGAAGCAGGGAGCTTTTCTGCAGGTTTGAAATTCCATGGAAGAGAGGGAGGAATAAAATGAGAAAATCAGGTTCATCGATACTACACTAGTGTGACAAAAATACTGTTACGAGCAGCGATTCTGGATAACACGCGATCTTTCTAGACTCTTCCCGTTAGATCGCAGTGTACATGTGCGGAGCGTTCTGGTGTGTATAATTGTGTAATTTGGAGCTCAAGTAACCAAGGGAGTGCCTCGTCTAGATTCAAGTAGGATTCTGATTGGGATACCATGTTGGAGGCTTAACATATTCCTTTTCTGCAGTATGAAAAACCACCACTCGACGGCCTGTGTGCAATTACAATTCGGAACGTTAAACAGTCAAAACTTTGGATCTAACCGATTCATTTACTGTGAACTTTCGTCCATTTTGTGTGGATGTGCTGTGGATGAGCAGCTTCTGGTTGAGTAACCCAGCTTCAATGACCTAATGGTAAAGTAATATGGAACGCAAAAAAATGAAATTTGAATAATTTTCGAGTGTAGAAAGTGTAAAAATTTAATTCTTGTACATGTTATACTCTCCTTCCTCTGAATACAACTGTGGCACATATTTATGGCAATATATCCATTAAGTCTGTACTTGAGCTGACAGTTCTGCTAGATAGAAGAATCCTCATAATTTATGCATTTTTTTGGATAATGTCAAATAATATGGTGAAAACCGAGAAAAAGTAAGTATGTCTACAAAAAGTAACCTATACCTATCTTCGAGACCACAAAAGGAATTTGGATGAATTTCTCAGGATATATTCAGGGCATGCCATAGAGTGATACTGAATAAAAAAATCTTCATGATTCTTGCATTTTTTGGGTTAGAATTGAAAAAACCATAAAAACGGTGTGGTGCGCCCTCTTTCGCCAATATCTTGCAACGCAGATGGGTTACAGTGCGGGATTTTCCATGGCATGTTCAGGACATATCATAGAATGATATAAAGCAAAAAAATTTCGGTTCGGATTTTGTTCCGAGTCAATGTCTATTATTCCTGGGCTATACTGTTTGAAACCGAAAAAGGCATGATAAATAGGATACAAATTGAGTTACACATTTTTCTGTGTCTCGGTGCGTTTCACCCCGTTTTTTCCCATGCCCGGAGCAGAATGGTGTATCACATAACAGATCTAGGAATGAGGCCAAAATATGAATGTAGGTGAGAATTTATTTTTGCATAACATCAAACTTCACCAAACAACAACAAAAAAAAAACAAATCGCTGAAGACCACACAAAATCAATACATTGCAGAAATGTGTGAGTTCCTAAGTTCTCTCTCCACCCTTCAGCATGATTAATGTATTGCGGTCAAGTAGGAAGCATGCAGGCTCTCAGGACTTATTTATTTTTCTTATGCCATTCACAAAAACCTGGTATAATATGATTAGGCAATCTTCTAATTGATATTCAGGCACTGGACAGTTTGTTTCGATAATTAATAAGTGATCGATCTTCTTGAATTAAAATACTTACTTAGGTATAATTAATTGTTAACACCATTTTCACCTAGTAGGTATACGCGTAGCCTAGCTAGCTGCGTAGGTAGGTAAACCTTTCTCTAGTATGGACCACTTCCGTGCTTTATGCATCTACGGCAGCACTCTGGGGATCATTCCGCATTACGACTTTGAAAAGTGCCAAATCGGCCGGAGACGTCTCCACACAGCCAAAGCGATCCTGCTGACGGCAGTGGTATTCCCGGCGGTCGCATACACAATGTACTCCGAATTCCTGTACCAGGATCACATCTATCGGGGCGCCACGGATTTTTACGTGGACATCATCAAGCAATCGTTTTTGACCATGCACATGCTTTCCGTAGTGTTCGGCTCGAGCTTCGTCCACCGAGACAAGTGGTTGCGTTTGCACAACAACCTGGAACTGTTGAGACGAAAACTGGAAACGAACAAAAACCGTTCCGCCCGCTCCATCGCCTATTTTTCCTACCACATAGCGAGCGTTTCATGTGCCACGTACTACACGAGTCAGTGGTTCCAGGAGGTGCACTTCGATGCTTTCGTCAGGTGTTTTCCTTACGATATCGTATGCAACTATTACCAGTCGTACACCAGCTTGCTGATCTGCAACGTTCTTCTGATCATCAAGCAACGCTACGAAAACTTGAGGAACGTGATGAATGGCGTGCTGAAGCAGGCGAGAGAAAATCGCGATTGTCACGGCTTGAATAAGAACGTGAAGCTTGCACAGGTCGCCGGGCTGCTCAAGTGCCTCAACCGGAGCGTTTTGTGCTTCAACGGAATTTTCGGATGGCCTTTGCTGTTCATATTCGCCAGGAACGCAACGCAGATCGTCATCACTTTGAACTACGCCATCGAACTGTCGGATACGATTCGAGATTTCCAGAAAACTATTCATCTGTCGGGCAGTCTGGTGGTTCTGGTGACTTTCGTGAGTATGAAAGCTGTCGTATAATCGATGTTGATTTCCGCGGTGATTTTTCAGGTCCAAGTTGCCATAATAGTGATGGCGTGTGATTCTGTGAAGGAAGAAAAGGACAAATTTATGATTTTGTGCGATGATTTTGAAGAGCTTTTGCTGCAGAATGCGGAACAGATGGGAGAATTCCTGCTGATTGAAAAACGAGTTACGATCAGAGATGTCAAGTTCAGTGCCGCTGGATTTTTCGAAGTCAACAAAACCAGTCTCTTGGGCATCCTGGGAACGACCATGACTTATTTTGTGATTGTGAATCAGTTCTTGAAATAATTTCAGCTATTTGCTACCTGCAGTACAATGTAGGCATAAGTAGGTATACTATGCGGCATCAATAAACACATTGATTATTAAATTAAAATTGGTCGTAGTCTGTCTTCCCACAAGTGTATTTTTCAAATAAATGGTCTGACCGGTTTCGCGAACCTTGTAACGATTCGATTTAGATAACAGGAGTTTTATTATCAAATACCTACGCGCAATTAGTGTGACGTCAGAACGTGGGTTTTGTATGAAAACAACGAACACGTATAAGTTGGCAACACTTCTTGTCAAAGTGGCAGCCAATGGAACATTTGCGGATCAATAGATGCAACGACCTTCCTGTAAGGTGTTCCGTAACCAAAAAGGCCTTCGAGGGTAGGATAATGCTGGTTGAATACATTTTACATTTTATTTGACAGCTGCAGTGGAGGATGTGGGAAGGGGAGAGGGTGGAAATCAGGAGTGACAGTGAGTGCTGTCAACCTAGCAGAGATTGTTTTCATACAAAACTCAACTTTTGATGTCATCACCAATTGAGCGTAGAAGTCGTAAGTTGGCATTTTCAAACATTGAACAAAAAGCATTTTTGATAAAAATCTGTTAGAATTCCGACATTTTGCTAATAGCTTCTAAAATTGTAAAGACTGAAGGTTTCGGCTTTTGTTTCTCGAGTCCGTGCCAGATTATGAATATCCACGTTGTTATTCGAATCGAATCCTGTGAAGTGTGTCTTCAGATTTGATTAATACTGTGGAATTGGTTATGGTACTCGTTCACCGAATAGGTTTGTCTTCAATTATTATAATTGCGATTGTGTGAATCGGCATTGCTCCTAGTAAAAGAATACTACTATGGCGCGATGTGACGGAGAAAAAGTGTCTGCCCTGAGCAGGATTCGAACCTGCGTCTTCCATTTGCCGGATGGATACTTTAACCACTAAGCTATCAAGGGAGACAACAGTTCCTCCGTCACATGCCCATATGAGAGCCGCCACACTACCATAGAAGAGTAAGCATCTATCCATGTTCTAAAAGTCTGATTTACTCACTTTTTCTGGTCAATGACGAAGTGATTTTTAGCGCATTTTCGTAAGAAAATGACGCTTATATGGCCGGTTTGTCCGTCTGTCCGTCCGTCTGTCCGTCCGTCTGTCCGTCCGTCTGTCCGTCTGTCTGTCTGTCCGTGTAGAAATTAAGAAGTTGTACTCCTCCTCGAGGAATGAAGCTAGAACCTTAGAACTTTTTTTGATAGATAGCTGATGTCCTCAAGGGTGGCCAATGGGCAATATTCTTCTTATTTATACATAGTTATCATTACTATTATAAAAAAAACAGATATTTATTGTGGACTTCTAAGAGGTTGAACTCCTCTTCAGGGAATCAGGCTAGAGTCTTGGAACTTCTTCTGATGGATAGCTGATGTCACCAAGGGTGGCCAATGGGCATTATTTTTTTCTATACATTCATAGTTATCATTATTATTATCACAAAACAAAGATTTCCTGTGCACTTCTAAGAAAATGAGCTCCTCCTCGGAGAATGAATCTAGAGCCCTGGAACTTTTGTCAATGGATATCTTAGATTTTCGTGGGTGGCCAGTGGGCAGATTGGATTTCATGGTTGCGCTGCCATCTTGGCCGCCATATTGAAATTTCTAGTTAGTGGAACGATTTTCATGAAACTTAAAAGTTACTTTTATCTCGTATGGTCATTCTTATTTTCAAGCTGAATTCCATGATTCCGCCGCCATCTTGGCCGCCATATTGAAATTTCTTGTGAGTGGAACGATTTGCATGGAACTTGAAACTTACCCTTGTCACGTATGATCATTCTTAATTTTAAGCTAAATTTCATGATCCCGTCGCCATCTTGGCTGCCATATTGAAATCTGTTATTAGTGGAACAATTGCTATGAAACTTGGAACCTGCTCTTGTCTCGTATGAACAATCTTATTTTCAAAGTGAATTTTTTAGGTTCTAGGACAATTCTTCGCCGGACAATTCTTCGCAAGCATTGCGCCCGCGCATGACCGGGCTTATTGGGGCTCTGAAAAACACTTCAAGACACAGAGGGGCTCAGCAGGACTTCAAATCCTACAATGTAGACACAAGGGAGGATAGGGCTCTTAATATCACAAGAAGTCCTGGCAGGGCTCACTAAGGCCTCCAACAATACTTTAGACACAAGGGGGCTAGCGGAGCTCAAATCGCCACAATGTAGACACAAGGCTATTAAAAAAAAGATAGGGCTTCGAGTAACACAAAAAGGCATTAGAAGCTCAATGGGGCTCCAAACGACACTTGAAGGTACAAGGCCTATAGGGCTCCGATCAACACATGAAGACAACATGAGCTTACCAGAACACAGAAACATAGAGAGGTAAAAAAGGGGCTCAACAGGGCTACAAATGACACACAAGAACATAAGGGGGCCTGATAGGGCTCTGAGAAATCTGAGAAGGCACAAGGGAGCTTTCTTAGATGCCAGAAATATCGCTTAGTCAGACTGGGATCACCGGTCCTACAAACAACAATTGAGGACACTAGGGGGCTCAATAGGGCTCCAAACGATACTTGAAGACACAAGGGGGCTCAGTAGGGCTTGAAACGCTTCAATGTAGACACAAGAGAGCAGAAGCCTCTAAAAATCGGACGGAGGCCTGGCGGGGCTCACTGGGGCTGCAAACGATAATTGAAGACACAAAGGGGCTTGAAAGGGCTCCAAACGATACTTGAAGACACAAGGAGGCTCAGCAGTGCTTGAAATGTTTTGATGTAGAACCCAAGGGAGAATGGGGCTCTGAAAATTGCAAGAAGGCTTGGCGGGGCTCACTAGGGCTCCAAATGACACTTAGAGACACAAAGGGGGCCCTGTAGAACTTCAACCAACACATGAAAACTCACACAAGCTAACAAGAGCTTTGAGTAATGACACAATATAAAAAGGAGCTCTGCAGGGCTATACAGGGTGATTCATGAGTGACCTTACATAGGCTAATGGGAGATAGAGGACTTCGAGGCGAGTCAGGATCCACTGAGGAAATTTTGTTTTCTCCATTGGTTACGAAGATACAGGGTGTTTTGTGTGTTTCGTGTGAAACTTTGATCAGCGATATTTCTGAAACGGCTGAAGATATTGTGTTGAAATTTACCAGTAATATTTCTCTGCTGGAACTTATCCAGAAGTCATACCGGGTGAGTCAAAATCCAGGACCGGAATTGAAAAAATGTGCCCCTTTTTTATTTTATCAAAAAGTACGTTTTCTGACCGCTTTTCTGAAAAACTGTTATCGGATTCGAAAAGCTAAAGAAAAATGCTTCAAGAATCACTCTTCAATTTAGATTGCACACCTAGACCGTTTCGACAAAAAAATTAAAAGTAATATTTGTGGGTAAGTTTCCATTTTTGACCGGACATAATCGACTCATTGTTTGATTGAATTCATTAAAATTCATTTTTTAGCCTGTCTCTGTGGAACAGAAGGGCTTGGTAGTAAGAAAAATTCCATAGCCGGAATTTTTTTTTTGACGATCAAATCGAGTCTGCAGAAGAAAATGTCAGAAGCAGACGACTCATCAGATGATGATTATTTGCCAGGCAAATACCCAAAGAGCAGGACACCACCAGCTTTAAAAACATTTGTACAATCGTCACAAGATCGGAGAGATGCTGGTTCATCGAAAGATACAGCTAACGTTCAAGTTGATGGCCCTCATAGATGTACGTCATGCAAGAGAGTTTTTGAAACAAGAAGAGGTTTAAATATTCACTCCAGCCGATCAACTATATGCTCACAAAGCAACAAGTCGTCGTTTCCATCTCAAGATCCTCGTAGCCACATTGATAATCGTGAAGATAAGTCTCATCTACGTGGAAATGTCAAATCGGAGACAAGCTGTGACATTTTGGACACATTCTGCAAATCACGCTTCAGAGGTCGTCTTTTACATCGCATTCCGAAGGCAGCACGAGCACTAGCTGCAGAGAAATATTGTAGCTGCATAGACGACATTTTGAGCAATGATTCCACATCTTCTTGGCGGAACTTCTTCACTTTCAGTTACACTTGTCTCAAAGTTCCTCGTAAACATAAGAATTCTGATTCTCTAGGTAAAAATGGTTCACTCTCCACCAAAGTAAATCGTCCACTACGGGATTTTCCTAAAGTTAATCCATCATCAATGGACACTCAAGAATCGTTGGAGGAGTTAACATCAAAATTCAAATATGCATCTAACAAGGTTAACACTGAACAAAAATCAGCGGATTTAGCTGCCGTCAAGTTGTCTGATGGGGACGTAAGAGGGGCTCTTCGGATTGCATGTTCAGACAATAAAATAGCTCCGGCGTCTGAAGATAATACCATCGTCATGCGTGAGAAACATCCGTCCCGTTATATAGATTTCCGTGAGCCCCCAAGTTTCACCAACCATCATAACCCTGTACAAGTTTCAGAAAATGATGTCAAAAATGCCATTAACTCTTTTGCAAAGGGCTCAGCAGGTGGATTGGATGGCCTACGTCCCCAACACTTACTTGATATGATTGACTCACGCAATGGTGACCAAGCGCGTAAGTTACTGCGATCCATCACGTTGTTTATCAACAAAATTCTTGAGGGTAAGATACCTGAATCTATCCGGCCTATATTCTTTGGAGCCAGCCTTTGCTCACTTGAGAAGAAAGATGGCAGCCTCAGGCCAATTGCCGTTGGTCTAACTTTTCGTCGCTTGGCCTCAAAATGCGCCATAAATAACATCAAAGACCGCGCAATAGCCTATCTCAAACCGTTACAGCTTGGTTTTGGAATCTCTGGTGGGGCAGAAGCCATAGTACATACTGTCCGTTCAATTATCAAAACCGAAACAGTTATCAATGAACACAATAACATCCTGCTCAAAATTGATTTTAAGAACGCATTTAATCTGATAAGAAGGGACGTGATGATGGAGTCTATCTCGGCCGATTTTCCAGAAATTTATCATTATGTTCACGCTAGTTACAGCAACTCGTCTACCTCCTCTATGGTAACACCAAGTTGGAGTCTCAAGAAGGAGTTCAACAAGGCGACCCACTCGGACCATTTTTATTCTGCGTTGCTTCCCACTCTTTATTCGAAAAACTCAAGTCCAAGCTGAATTTATGGTATTTATATGACGGGACTCTACTAGATTCGCATGAAATAGTTGCGGCAGACTATCAAATCATTGATTGTGAGGGCCCAAGATACGGTCTATTCTTGAACAAAAAAAAATGTGAATTATGCCCTATTTCGGAATCAACAGCGGAAAATTTCACCTCAAAATTTACTGGATCGAAAGTCACCTTGAAGAACAATCTGGAATTATTGGGAGCTCCACTTGGCCCTGATGCCGAAAATGTCATTTTACAGAAGAAGTTAGATTGCTTTACAATTTTGCGTCGGCGCTTATCGTTATTTGAACCCCACCAAGCTTTCTTCCTTTTGAGAAAACACAGTTTTCTTTCAAAATTTGACGATTTACAACGCCACGCAGTCAGTGAGATTCTAAACATAAAATTATCCAATAACGAATGGATGCAAGCTTCTCTGCCTGTGAATTCTGGAGGTTTTGGCATCAGATCTGCTGTCGACGTGGCTTTACCAAGTTTTATTTCTTCTACAACATTTTGTAAAGACCTTTTTCATATTTTATCATCCAACTTTTTACAAACTGTTTTACACGGAAGAGCAGAAGCCATAATGATCTGGCAGCAGGTCACTAGCTCCACTTTACCAACGTCTGCAAAACAACGCGACTGGGACGATCCCATCATCAATGTGGCCAAAACCCATCTTTTTGAAACCGCCATTGACGTGAGGGACCAAGCCCGTTTGTCAGCAGTGTCACGGAAAGAATCCAGCTCCTGGTTGCATGCCTTACCATCGTCCAATATAGGAACACTGTTGGACAGACACTCGGACAGACATATTATCCGCATTTCGTCAGGTCTAAGACTTGGGTGTAAAACGGTGGAACCACACATTTGTCGATGCGGGTCTCTCGTCGACGCGACAGGAACTCATGGACTTTCTTGTAAATTTAGCAAAGGGCGCAGTACCAGGCACCAGGAAGCCAACAACATTATCAAGCGAGCTTTAACAACGATTGGTCTTCATCCTGTCCTTGAACCACCTGGTCTGATGGCTCGCACTGATGGCCAACGTCCCGATGGAATGTCCTTAATTCCATATAGTCATGGAAAATGTCTTGTCTGGGACTTGACAATAGTCGACACGGTGGCTCCATCATACTTATCCAGCACTGCCATATGCCCAGGCGCGGCGGCTGAAAAGGCTGAGGCCAAAAAAAGGATTAAATACAGCGTCCTGTCAAACGAGTATTTATTCATCCCAATCGCCATCGAGACTTTTGGCTCTTTTGGTCCAAGTGCGCGAGCGTTTATTCGAGACATCAGCCTCAAGTTGGTAGAAGCTACCGGAAATCACAAAGAGGGCTCCTGGTTTAGAGAAAGACTATCACTCGCGATTCAACGGGGAAATGCCATCAGTGTGATGGGAACTCTTTGCACTGATGTCACTTCCTCGTTGAATTTTTCGAAGTATTTTTAGTTATGGTTATAGATCTACAATAATATGTTGTACTTGTAGTTGAATGAAAAACCAAAATTTTTAGGTTTAAAAAAAAAAAAAAAAAAAAAGGTTTCGCTCTCGATTTTGTCATTAAAGGTGCGTTCAGTCAGCTTATTTAGTCGCTGTTTTAGTTTTAGTCGTTGTCGTAACAGAGAAGAGCGTTCATACAGCAAGATTTAGTCGTAAGAATTGACCAATAGGAGCTCGAATGATACTGCGCGAACCTTCATCTTCATACGGTCCGTGTTCATAATGGGTAGTTATAATATAAAAACTCGTAAAAAAATAAGCATAAATAAGTATTTGCTTACATTTATGAGGAGTACAACTCCTCTGAAATCGAAGCAAATGCTTATGCTATTTTTTTATTGATACATACAACCCATTACCATCACCATCCATGCTCATACCTTATACCGGTGATTACGCAACCTGCAAGTCGGCATCATACGACAAAGTTCGGAATTCTTACGACTAAAATTAAAACTAAAACTCTGTATGAACGCCGCGCATATGACGCGTGCTTTCTACTTCCAAATTTACGACAACGACTACCACTAAAACTAAAACCAAGCTGACTGAACCCACCTTAAAAAAAATTGTCAGTTCTGAAATTTTTTTTTCAACCAAGCCCTTCTATTTAACAGAGACAAGCCAAAAAATGAATTTTAATGAATTCGATCAAACAATGAGTCGATTATGTCCGGTCGAAAATGGGAACTCACCCACAAATTTTACTTTTAATTTTATTGTCAAAACGGTCAAGGTGTGCCATCTAAATTGGAGAGTGATTCTTAAAGCATTTTTCCTTAGCTTTTTGAATCCGATAGCAGTTTTTTCAGAAAAGCGTTCAGAAAGTGTACTTTTTGATGAAACAAAAAAGGGGCACCTTTTTTCTAGCCCGGCCCTGGATTCTGACTTACCCGGTATGGCTTCGGGATGAGTTCCAACAGAGAAATATTACTGGTGAATTTCAACAAAATACCTTTGGCCGTTTCAGAAATATCGCTTATCAAAGTTTCATTCGAAACACACAAAACACCCTGTATCTTCGTAACCATCGGAGAAAATAAAATCTCTTCAGTGGATCCTGACTCGCCTCGAAATCCTCTATCTCCCATTAGCCTATGTAAGGTCACTCATGAATCACCCTGTATGAAACATGAAAACACAGGGGGCCCACATAGGGCTCCAAGAAACCTGAGAAGGGACACAAGGGAGCTTCCGAAAATTCCAGAAACTCGAGAAAACAGAGGGAGTCACCTGGGCTGCAAACGATAATTGAAGACAAAAGGGGACTCAATAGGGCTCCAAACGTTACTTGAAGACACAAGGGGGCTCAGCAGGGCTTGAAATGCTCATATGTAGAACGCAAGGGAGGAGGGGGCTCTGTAAATCGCAAGAAGGCCTGTCGGGGCTCACTAGGACTCCAAATGACACTTAGAGACAAAAAGAGGGCCCTGTAGAACTTCAACCAACACATAAAGACTCACAGGAGATAACTAAAGCTTCGGAAGCCTTGTGTCTTCAAGTATCGTTTGGAGCCCTATTGAGCCCCCTTGTGTCTTCAATTATCGTTTGCAGCCCAGGTGATCTTTTCTGTTCTCTCAAGTTTCTGGAATTTTCGGAAGTTCCCTTGTTCTCAGATTTCTTGGAGCCCTATGTGACCCTTTGTGTTTCCATGTTTCCTTAATAGCCCTGCTGAGCCCCTTGTATATTGTGTCAGTTTTCAAAGCTCTTGTTAGCTCCTATGAGTCTTCATATGTTGTTTGAAGTTCTACGGGGCCTCCTTTGGGTCTCTAAGTGTCATTTGGAGCCATAGTGAGCCCTGCCAAGCCTTCTTGCAATTTCCAAAGCCCTATTCTCTCTTGTGTTCTACATCAGAACATTTCAAGCCCAATTGAGCACCCTTGTGTCTTCAATAATTATCGTTTGCATCCCACGTGACTTCTTCTGTTTTATCGAGTTTCTGGAGTCTTCGGAAGCTCCCTTGTGCCTCTTTTCAGGTTTCTTGAAGCCCCATGTGGCCCCCTGTGTTGCTATGTTTCATTTATAGCCCTGCAGAGCCCCTGTGTATATTGTGTAATTTTTCAATGCTCTTGTTAGCTCCTGTGAGTCTTCATGTGTTGGTTGAAGTACTACAGGGCCCCCTTAGTGTCTCTAAGTGTCATTTGGAGCCCTAGTGAGCCCCGCCAAGTCTTCTTGCAATTTTCAGAGCCCCATTCTCCCTTGTGTTCTACATCAAAACATTTGAAGCACTGCTGAGCCCCCTGAGCTCGGAGAAGGTGACAGCAAGTGTCTGTATAGGTACCGACCTGCAGGGAATTTTGGCATATGGTTGGGTGGGTATGTATTTCACAAGACAAGCGAATGGGGTATAGGTACGATTTCTGCTGACCTGCAGGCTTGGCTGACCTGCATTTTAGAATTCCCCCAGAAATCGCTACATCGTGATTTTCAAAATACAAGATGTTTTATAACTTTTTTTTCCAGGGACGTGCCAGGTGGTCGGTGGATTAAAGTGAAGTGGTGTCTTGAAGCCTGATGTCTTGTCACGCGATGATAGCTGCTGTCATTTTTAGGTTTGACCTTTTCAACTAATGATGCCCAAAAACCTCGCCAAAAACCAAAACGATGAGAACCAAACTTGAACTAAAGAAAATGGAGAAAACCAGAGAACGGTAGTTCGGGCCCTCGGAGATACAAATTCGAGGGGTGAGCGAGATGGCTGCGCCTAAAACAGGGTGTAAGGTAAACATTCTGTTTGTTGTAGGTCTGGGGCTTTCGTATGCGATGTAAAAAATTGAATGAATGAATGAATGAATGGCCTTTATTTCCTTTAGACAATGTAAACAATTCATTTGTGTACCTACCTACCTGTTCAAGTATATTACCTATCTACAGATTAGTGATACTGTATAACCCTAAACAAAACAAGTAAGAAAACAACCGTAATAACAACATCAAATCAAAAAGTGTAACTGAAAATTTTGACGACTGTCATTTTAATGCTTCGACCGACACCTAGGAGCGATGTTTCAAACTATTTCTTGTTCTTATTTTTATTTCCGAAGTATAAATGGGCAGTGCCGTGCTTATTTTTCATATTTTTAATCTTATGGTTATTTCTATTTTTATCCACCTTTTAGAACGGTACGAACAATGGTTATAGGTAGGTACTGGAACCAGTTGATTTCTTCAATCTCAGCGTGTGTAGGTAAACATGTGCATTTTCACATGTGACTTCTGTTTGGCTTGGTATGAACAGTGGCTGCACTGGAACCAGTTGATTTCTTCATCGCGGCATGATTCAACATGTGACTTCTCAAATCTGACTTTACCTTCGCTCGATACGAACAATGGTTGCACTGCAACCAGTTGATTTCTTCACTCGCAGTATGTTTTCTTATCAGGTGTTGTTTCAAAGATGAGCTGAAATTGGTTCGGTACGAGCAATGATTGCACTGGAACCAGTTGATTTCTTCACTCGCAGCATGTTTCAGCATGTGCCTCTTCAAATTTGACTTCAGTTTGGCCTGAAACGAACAATGGTCACACCGGAACCAGTTGATTTCTTCAGTCGCGGTGTGTTTCAACATGTGCTGCTTCAAATTTGCCTTTGCTAGCGCCCGGTACGGACAGTGGTTGCACTGAAACCAGTTGACTTCTTCATTCGCGGCATGTTTCAACATGTGCATTTTCAAAGATGATTTACGTTTTGCTCGATACGAACAACGGTTGCACTGGAACCAGTTGATTTCTTCATTTGCAGCATGTTTCAGCATGTGCTTTCTCAAATTTCCTCTATCCAGAGACCGGTACGAACACTGGTTGCACTGAAACCAGTTGATTGCTCCACTCGCAGCATGTTTCAGCATGTGCCTCTTCAAAGTTGACTTATGCTTGGCCTGGTACGAACAATGGTTGCACTGGAACCAGCTGATTTCTTCATTCGCAGCATGTCTCAACATGTGCTGTTTTAAATTTGACTTTCGTTTAGCTCGGTAAGAACAATGGTTGCAATTATACTCGTTGATTTTTCCTTTTGAATCATTCGTCGACATGTTCGCATTCATTACTCCAATATCGCTGACGGTTCTTCTTGCACCAGCCCTATCGACATCAGGCGACTCCATGTCTTCGGCCTTTACTATGGTTTCTAGTGGTATCCCCATCGTTAGATTTTCTCCGCACAAATAGTAATGTTTTACAAGAAATAAACTCGAATCCAACTCGTATCTGCAGTATTCACACGAATATCTCACAATTTCTTGGCGAAACGTATCATTTTCATTGTTTTCGGTCATCTCCAGACTATGTACTTGTTTGCAATGTTCGTACAATACAAACTGATGGTAGCTTTTGTAGTCACAGCAGATGCAACGAAACTGTTCCGGTTCGACTATGGCATGGTACAGTTCGGCGGCATAAACATTTTTGTGATTCCTCTGGACGTGGTTGACAAGTTGAAAGGCAAATTCAGTGCGATACGAACATTGCGAACAGTAGTAAGTGTCAACCATTTTTGGTGATTCTAACCTAAAATAGCACAGAAATGGAAGTTTCATATGCACTTTTCGAGGCATTCGCCAGCAACTTACATACTGTGTTGATGTAAGTACAAAGGTACAACAAATAGGAAGTGACGTCAGCTACACGAAAACAATAAAGTCTTCCTGGTTAAATCACATACGATTGTTTACAACAGCAGAGAGCAGGAGCTACTAATTGGGCAGATCCACATTAAGCAGGAGAGAAAGAACAGGGAACTGTAATACAACAAGAGAGGTCGTCGCGCCCTCTGATCAGACTAAAATCGAACTAAAATCATGGCGCGCCATTGAAATGTAACTTTCTCGGGTTTACTATAGGCGATTGACCTTATTGGGGAAAATGGCATTCGTGCAGGAAGTTTTAGGGAATTAATTATTAGAAAAGGTGTAAGTTGCCGCCTGGCAACGTCGGCTGTTACGTCAATTGAAGGCATGTCAAAACTGTCACTTTGCTGTCCTGTGCAGTCCACTACCTACCAGCAAACTTTTGTTCCTGTGAACTCTTAGCGGACCCAGCAGGCTGTTTATTGGGCCTCACATCGATGACCAGGGTCGTCGCCGTCGTCGCAGACCTTTTTCTCTATCATCTCTAGCTTTCAACTAAGTGTTACGAGCGGCGATCCCGTGCATCCAGATAAACACGCCATCTTTCTGGATTCTTCCATCTATCATGCAGCAGTGTATATACCTACAAGTGGGTGCTCTGGACGTTTCCAGAAGTATACGCGATGGCTTGGCTTCGGGAACCTTCAACACTCGATCAAGACACATCTGTCCATTTTGGCGGAAGGGCAGATTCCATAACACACGGAAAGCATGCGAAAGGTGTGTGTGATTATTCAGGAGTCGTCTATAGAAACCGCATATGCCGGGCACTATGGAAACTGCTGAAAGTTCGGGAACGCTAATCGGAGGCATATAAAAGCACCGTCCTCAATGCGACAGTCAGTATTGAATTGGAATGCAAAGTGGTAGCGAGTGGATAAAAGCGAAGTACCTACCTGCGATATATTTCCAAGTAAGAAGATAATTATATGCCTAATTGGAAGCATATAAAAGCACCGTCCTCAATGCGACAGTCAGTATCTATTGAATTGGAATGTGAAGTAGTAGCGAGTGGATAAAAGCGAAGTACCTGCGATATATTTCCAAGTAAGTAGATAATTGCTGGCGTGTATTAATTGTGGTACGCAGTAATAAACAATGTGTGTTTTAAAACGATTGTCTCAATTATATTCGAACCCGTAGGTACGCGAAATACGTAATACAAGGAACAGCTACAACGACTGTGAACCGAGTCTTCCGCACACATCAACTGTTGGCACGCCAGAAAAGGTCACCGCTTGGGCTGGTTGCGTCGTCAGTCTCCTTTTTCTCAAGATTTTCTGCTTAGACCTCACATGGAAATCCGCATTCTATATTTTACATTTCGCTACCATTGTAATTGGGACGCAAACGTTTGTTGTGTCCCCGCACTGCCAAGATCCAGGTTTGGGCTCGCTTTGTGATCCATTTGGGATTGGGGGATCAATCAGCAGGCACTAAATGGCAAGAATGGCAGGGGCGAGAGCTACTGGCAAAGCACTAAAGCAGCATACCATGCTTGCATCTGCCTGCGGAAGGTGTGATGTAACAGTCATCGTCCCAATTTTTCCACCGCAACCGCAATGCAATACATTGATGGAAGCGCAATCTTCCAGCCTCGCACCTCTGATGGAACTAGATCTATTACTAGCCTGCTAAATACGCCAACCACAAGATCAAATACGGGACACAACAGCAAACCCCCTTTCACATTATTCCTACTTGTCAAATTTCATGTCATTGATGTAAGTATTGCAGGTATCTACTAGTGCCTACCTAGCCTACTAGACGTCCGAGTATGTGTTCCTCTCAAAAAATCTCTGCACGATCAAGTACCGAGCTCTACACCAGGTGGCGCTTTTTAAATGTAAATCGCCCATAGGTCGCGGGAACATGAACCGTCACCTTGTCACCCGCTATGGCAGCGTTGCAAGTATGCCTGACGTGGCAACTGCGTAATGCGCATCATTTTCGACGTTGAATTGACATAAAACGCTCGCGCAAGCGCAAACAAGCTCAGACAAATCTTGAGTTCAGCACAATTATTTTTTTTGCTTAAGTGGCAATTGTTCAATGAATCGTCTATATAATTTATTACAACTAAAGAAAATGGTATTCACAAGTACTAGTGAAAATAACATTATACCATATACCCAGTGATGTGAGTCGGGTATTTACCGGGTAGGTAGGTAAACATGAATCGGGTATTTACCCGGTATTTTCCCGAGCGATATATACCCACCCTACCCAGTTTGACAGAAAAGTTGACACTGTTGACAGCTCGGTTGGCAGTGTTGACGGTTAAAGGTTAAATGATTTCTTTTTCCAAGTTCCAAGGCTTTAGAAACATGACCTCCAATGTACTAATTATTAGATAGATAGATATTTTATTCAGTCATCTTAACTACATTACAGTGGTATAGTCCGGATGCTAGTTGAAAGTACCTTGCATTTTTTGATGAGAAGATGCCACTTGGTGGAAATGTTCTTTGCATTGTACTCTTCCGATTCAGAAAGGTAGCCATCAGCGCCATCCAAGCCCGCGGCGTATACAGGGTGATACAGAAAAAAAAAGTTGAAGAATTATATTTAATTAACCGAAGCATGTGGAGACGTGTACTTCACCACATATAATAACTGTTTTATGTTTATGAAGTCACAGCAAACTGTTCTTGATTACCTTGAACCGTCTTTGAAATGTAGGGGAAAACCTGAAAAAAAAACAAGAACACTCTTTTTTCCATAAATAAGTAATTCTTCGAGATATTGACACAATACTTGGTATTTCTACGAAAAGTAATATTAGAAATGATATGAGCTGAGTAGCCAAGTTCTAAGCCAACTATTTCCAGAAATACGATTGTCAACTTTTTTTTCCTCTTGAGCACCATCTTGAATCTGCCCTGTAAGGCATCGTTGAAAAAGTGATTGGTTATCATAATAATGGTAATATGTGATCATTGCATCGTAAAAACAACCTCCTCATCATAACTTAGTGACCTCTTCGGCGGGAAAGAATTGTCATTTACGTGTTTTTTGGCTCTTCAAAGCTTTAGTGCCCGTGATAGCATTTGCAACATCTGGAATGGTGAAATATGTTACGCATTATGAACCTTGATGTACTTTGAGGTAGCCTACCAAGTTTCGCTATCGTCAATTGAAAGGTTTGGTCTTAAAAGCTGTTTGGACAAAATTTGTTTAATTTTTTTATGGAAAATACAAAATTTTGGATCCCTCACCCTTATTTGATCCCTCGTTGCGGGAAGCCTGAAACCGAAAGTCTCCAAAATTTTCATGATAATGGTTCAGTGGGAAGTGTTCTTCAATGTTTAGTTGTCAAAAATTGCATAGTTGCGTTCAGATTCCACACAGAGAGCGACAAAGAAGTTCATGCAGTAAAAAAATAAATGAATTACAGTCGAGAAAAAACAAGTCCAGGGCTAGACTGAAAGCTGCCTGGAGACCTTGCTTTTTATAACATAAATGTACAATTTGGTACACTGTTAGAGCCTTAAGTTAGTAATATTTCATGCCTTTCACCCATGCCTAAGAGTCTCCCAGAAGCTGTGTATTGCGGGAAGCCTATCTGAAAGGGACATTTCCGGGATTTCTCCGTTGCACTGAAAGTTGTCTCTTTTTTCACTGCATGAACTTCTTTGTCGCTCTCTGTCTGGAATCTGAACGCAACTATGCAGATTTCGACAACTACACATTGAAGAGCAGTTCTCAGTGAACCATTAGCATAAAATTTTTGGAAACTTTCGGTTTCAGGCTTTCCTCAACGAGGGATCAAATAAGGCTGAAAGATCCAATATTCTGCATTTTTCATAAAAAAATTTAACAAGTTTTGTTCAAACAGCTTTTGAGAACAAACCTTTCAATTGATGATTGCAAAACTTGGTAGGCTACCTCAAAGTACATCAAGGTTCATAATGCGTAACATATTTTACCATTCCAGATGTTGCAAATGCCATCATGAGCACTAAAGCTTTGAAGAGCCAGAAAATACGTTGTGGCAATTCTTTGCCGCAGAAGAAGTCACTAAATTATGATGAGGAGGTTGTTTTCACGATGCAATGATCACATTTTACCATTATTATGATAATCAATCACTTTTTCAACGATGCCTTACGGGGCAAATTCAAGATGGTGCTCAAGAGGAAAAAAAAGTTGACAATCGTATTTCTGGAAATAGTTGGCTTAGAAATTGGCTACCCAGCTCATATCATTTCTAATATTACTTTTCGTAGAAATACCAAGTATTGTGTCAATATCTCGAAGAATTACTTATTTATGGAAAAAAGAGTGTTCTTGTTTTTTTTTCAGGTTTTCCCCTACATTTCAAAGACGGTTCAAGGTAATCAAGAACAGTTTGCTGTGACTTCATAAGCATAAAACAGTTATCATATGTGGTGAAATACACGTCTCCACATGCTTCGGTTAATTAAATATAATTCTTCAACTTTTTTTTTCTGTATCACCCTGTATACGCCGCGGACTTGGATGGCGCTGATGGCTACCTTTCTGGATCGGAAGAGTACAATGCAAAGAACATTTCCACCAAGTAGCATCTTCTCATCATAAAATGCAAGGTTCATTCCATTTTATGCAACTAGCATCCGGACTAGTATTGTAGAATCGAGCAACGTCAATTTAAAAATAAATAATCCTCCTAATATTTCTTCATCCTTCTCGTCTTTCAACATATAGTGTCGGGGGTTAGTCTCCTTAATCTTAACAACAGTGAATATTTCATTAGACCAGTTTGGACGATATCCTTTAGAAAAGGCTTCCCTATGCTTGCTTATTCGTACTTTATCTCCAACTCGAAACTTAGGTTTTCTAACATCCACAGTCTTTATGAAACTATATGAATCATTAAAAATTTTCTTCTCGTTGCTTTTATTGACATCCTTTGGTTTGAAGCCAGTTGTTCTATGTTTCGTTTCATTATATTTTTTGACAATTTTCGGTAATAAGTTTAGCCACTTGTAATTGCCTTGTAAACTGAACTGTCTCCACATAAGGCTCTTGAGGGTCCTATTGACCCTTTCTACGACACAAGCTTTCATTGTTGAATACGTGCTGTAATGAATGATGTTATGTTTTTTTAATAACTCTTTCACACTTTGATTATAGAATTCTGTACCGGAGTCCGATTGAAGATGGGCCGGGCTAAATATTTTGAAGATTTTCTCAAGTGCATTAGCTACATCCAACCCGTTTTGCGTTTAATAGGTATCGCCCAAACATATTTAGAGAACACATTGATTGCAACGAGTATATATCTATAACCCTTGTTGACTCTTGCATACGGTATCATTTCCACGAGATCGCATTGTAGCAAATCACCTAATCCCTTCACTATCACTCGTCTGCGTTTAAAGTTTTTTCGAGCTGGTCTATGCAATTCATCAACAATGTCTTTTTTCACCGACATTATTTTTTACATTTAAATACAAGAGTTGCAACTAGCGTTGATGGTCTTTTAACACTATTGGAATAGAATGAAAATTTGAATCGTCTTTCGTACGGAACTTTTTTGATATCTTCGTAAAAAGTTGGTGTGTTGGTTATTGGATTGAGCGTTTTTTTCGTTTTTTGCTTTTTTTCTTTAATTAGGTTTTTTTTCCTTTTTTTGTTTTTTTATTTTTTTATATTTTTATTTTCCAGTTTTTGCAGCTGCTCCTACTCTTTCTCCCACCTTTCAATACCTTACCTGCGAGCACCATAGTCCCACACCTCAGTTTACCTGAAACAGTGAAACTAGTAACTTGTAATGGCGTCGTCAGTTCAAGCAGAAGAAAGTTGGGATGAATGTGATTGCACAACATATATCCCGAATCCACCCAGCTATATCATCAGAACACAGCCACCAGGGCTCACGAAAACACAAAAGAAACGGTGGCGGGAGGAACAGAGAGAGATCCATGCAAAATGGGTTGAAGGTAGGTACTTATAAAATTACTTCTGTCATTATTATTTATTATTGCTTATTGAAGTTCTTTTAGTTATTCCGCAGTTTGTTTAATTTTGTATTACCGATCGGTTTTGGTAGCATCAACGGAGCTTGTACAACAGGGTTGAATAAATATTTGTAAAATGTGAGGTAATTTGTTAAAATTGATAAGGAATATATATATATAACTTCAATAACCTATAAGTACCTACTGCAATTCCACTGCAAGCATGGAGTTATTTAGTTTTCACATAAAACTAATCATCATTGATTCCAGATACTATGAATATACCACCAGTGGTACCAGCAGCAGCAGCATCGGTAGCATCAGCAGCAGTTACGCAGCAGCAAAAAGAAGAAGAAGAAAACTGGGATACGTGTGATGCTCCCACTTACATCCCAAATCCGCCACCACATATCATAAGAACGCAACCTCCCGGGCTTACAAAAGCACAAAGAAAACGGTGGCGGGAAGAACAGCGGGGGATCCATGCAAAGTGGGAAGCTGGAAGGTACTTACTAGAACTATTTACTTTTGTTGTTATTAGACATTATACCGGGTGATCATTTGAAAACTATCCACCTGCAATAACTCCTGATTCCTGGTCAATATTTCTTCGAGCAAAAACAGGTCGATTTTTATATCGAGGGGGACATCTAAAACATATATTGGCAAATTTATATCTTCAGCCCCCTCGCCCCCACCCATCCCAAAAATAAAATTTCAAACGACACTACCTACCTTGCGATACATCAAATTGAAGAAAATTAAATCCTCTTTTTGAAAAAGATATTTTCAAAAATTTTAACTGTACCCCCTTCTCCCTAAAAATTCTCTGGGTGTCCCTTTCGATATTCTGGACCCCTCAATTCTCTTCAGTTTAGTCAACATCATCTTGAATAGCTTCAAAGAAGAGAATTTTCGGTGGAAAAAGTGCCACCCAAATTGACCCAATTGCTCTCCCCCACCTCAACTTTAAAATTTAACAAAATACCACCCACTTTGTGATACATCAAATCAAAGGAAATTAAATTCTCTTTCTAAAAACAATTTTTTTGAAATTTTTAACCCCTCCCCCATTCAATCGGACATTTGGAGTATTTTAGTAGGGAAACGGGGGTTTAAAAAATTTTGAAAAAATTATGTTCAGGGAGAGAATTCAATTCCCTTCAATTTGATGTATCACAAAGTAGGTATTGTCATTTTAGATTTTTAAGGTGAAGAGGGGGGAGCAAAGGGGTGAATTTGGGTGGCACTTTTTCCATAGAAAATTTTCTTATTCGATGCTGTGCAGGATGACGTTGACTGCATTGAAGAGAATTGAGAAGTCAAAAATATTTAATTGGACACTCAGAGAATTTAGGGGGGAAGAGGGGTGGGGTTAAAAATTTTAGAAATATTTTTTCAGAAAGAGAATTCAACTCTGTTGAATTCAGTGTATCGCAAAATAGGTAGTGTCATTCGAAATTTCAAAGTTGGGGCGAGTGGGGGCGAGGGGGCTGAAGGTAGAAAATCGCTAATGTATGTTTCAGATGTCCCCCTCGATATAAAAATCGACCTGTTTTTGCTCGAAGACATTTTCACTAGGAATCGGGAGTTATTGCAGGTGGATAGTGTTCAAATGATCACCCGGTATATAATTGTGATCACACTCATTATATTATTATTGGTTCCAGATACTAAAATATATGGGGCAGCAGCAGCAGCAGCAGCAGCAGCAATGAAAGAATATATTATAATTTCACTATACTTATTGCGATAATTGTCTTTATTATGTATTATTTATAGTATGTTATATTTGTCCTGAACAAACTAAGCTGATTTGAGCTTATATAGACCCGCACCATGATCTGTCGAGGTGTGAATGAGTTATTGAGACCGAGGTTAATGAGCTCTCAAGGTTGAGAGGATATCAAAGTGGTTGAGCGGTCAAGGTAAATGACTTCTTGAAGAGTCAATGACTGATCACGGTCAACGACCTCTCGAAGAGTCAATGGCCGGTCAAGGTGGATAAACCTGTTGAAGGTCAATGGTCGGTCAAGGTTGAGATGAATGACCTCTGTCAAGGTTAAGGTGAACGACCTTTTGAGCTGAATGACCTGTCAAGGTCAGGTGAATGACCCGTCAAGGTGAATGACCTGTCAAGGTCAGGTGAATGACCCGTCAAGGTCAAGGTTGCTCCCCCCACTCCTGACTCCGCGCCCTTATATCCCCTACTGTTCAGATTTCAACCCACGTGACTTCAGGCTTCAACCCACGTGACTTCAGGCTTTAACCCACGTGACTTCAGGCTTCAACTTACGTGACTTTTAAAACGATCGGTCACCACTTTTGATGTTGGCAAATACTTGTTCCAAACGCAACATCTGACGAACGAACACAAATATAGAAGAAAAGACACAATTGTTATCCGATCCATAAAGTTCAGGTTTAAACCCACGTGACTTCAGGCTTCAACCCACGTGACTCCAGGCTCCAACCCACGTGACTTCAGGCTTTAACCCACAAGACTTTCGAAACGATCGGTCACCACTTTTTATGTTGGCAGCTACTTGTTCCAAACGCAACATCTGACGAACGAACACAAATATAGAAGAAAAGACACAATTTTTATCCAAAAAGTTCAGGTTTTAACCCACGTGACTTCAGGCTTCTTCCCACGTGACTTCAGGCTTCAACCCACGTGACTTCAGGCTTCAACCCACGTGACTTCAGGCTTCAACCCACGTGACTTTGGAAACGATCGGTCACCACTTTTGAAGTTGGCAGCTACTCTTTCCAAACGCAACATCTGACGAACGAACACAAATATAGAAAAAAAGACACAATTGTTATCCAAAAAGTTCAGGTTTGAACTCACGTGACTCCAGGCTCCAACCCACGTGACTTCAGGCTTCAACCCACGTGACTATCAAAACGATCGGTCACCACTTTTGATGTTGGCAGCTACTTGTTCCAAACGCAACATCTGACGAACGAACACAAATATAGGAGAGAAGACACAATTGTTATCCAAAAAGTTCAAGTTTTAACCCACGTGACTTCAGACTTCTACCCACGTGACTTCGGGCTTCAACCCACGTGACTTCAGGCTTCAACCCACGTGACTTCAGGCTCCAACCCACGTGACTTTTCAAACGATCGGTCACCACTTTTGGGGTTGGCAGCTACTTGTTCCAAACGCAACATCTGACGAACGAACACAAATATAGAAGGAAAGACACAATTGTTATCCAAAAAGTTCTGGTTTTAACCCACGTGACTTCAGGCTTCAACCCACGTGACTTTAGGCTTCAACCCACGTGACTTCAGGCTTTAACCCACGTGACTTTGAAAACGATCGGTCACCACTTTTGAAGTTGCCAGCTACTCTTTCCAAACGCAACATCTGACGAACGAACACAAATATCGAAAAAAAGACACAATTGCTATCCAAAAAGTTCAGGTTTAAACCCACGTGACTCCAGGCTTCAACCCACGTGACTTCAGGCTTCAACCCACGTGACTTTCAGAACGTTTGGTCACCACTTTTGACATTGGCAGCTACTTGTTCCAAACGCAACATCTGACGAACGAACACAAATATGGATGAAAAGACACAATTGTTATCCAAAAAGTTCAGGTTTCAACCCACGTGACTTCAGGCTTCAACCCACGTGACTTCAGGCTTTAACCCACGTGACTTCAGGCTTCAACCCACGTGACTTTGAAAACGATCGGTCACCACTTTTGAAGTTGGCAGCTTTTTTTTCCAAACGCAACATCTGACGAACGAACACAAATATAGAAAAAAAGACACAATTGTTATCCAAAATGTTCAGGTTTGAACCCACGTGACTCCAGGCTCCAACCCACGTGACTTCAGGCTTCAACCCACGTGACTTTTAAAACGATCGGTCACCACTTTTGATGTTGGCAGCTACTTGTTCCAAACGCAACATCTGACGAACGATCACAAATATAAAAGAATAGACACAATTGTTATTCAAAAAGTTCAGGTTTTAAACCACGTGACTTCAGGCTTCAACCCACGTGACTTAAGGCTTCAACCCACGTGACTTAAGGCTTCAACCCACGTGACTTTGAAAACGATCGGTCACCACTTTTGAAGTTGGCCGCTACTCTTTCCAAACGCAACATCTGACGAGCGAACACAAATATAGAAGAAAAGACACAATTGTTATCCAAAAAGTTCGGGTTTTAACCCACGTGACTTCAGGCTTCAACCCACGTGACTTTAGGCTTCAACTCACGTGACTTCAGGCTTCAACCCACGTGACTTTTGAAACGATCGGTCACCACTTTTGGAGTTGGCAGCTACTTGTTCCAAACGCAACATCTGACAAACGAACACAAATATAGAAGAAAAGACACAATTGTTATCCAAAAAGTTCAGGTTTTAACCCACGTGACTTCAGGCTTCAACCCACGTGACTTCAGGCTCCAACCCACGTGACTTTGAAAACGATCGGTCACCACTTTTGAAGTTGGCAGCTACTCTTTCCAAACGCAACATCTGACGAACGAACAAAAATATAGAAGAAAAGACACAATTGTTATCCAAAAAGTTCAGGTTTTAACCCACGTGACTTCAGGCTTCTACCAACGTGACTTCAAGCTTTAACCCACGTGACTTCAGGCTTCAACCCACGTGACTTTAGGCTCCAACCCACGTGACTTTTAAAACGATCGGTCACCACTTTTGGAGTTGGCAGCTACTTGTTCCAAACGCAACATCTGACGAACGAACACAAATATAGAAGAAAAGACACAATTGTTATCTAAAAAGTTCAGGTTTTATCCCACGTGACTTCAGGCTTCAACCCACGTGACTTCAGGCTTCAACCCACGTGACTTCAGGCTTCAACTCACGTGACTTTGAAAACGATCGGTCACCATTTTTGAAGTTGGCAGCTACTCTTTCCAAACGCAACATCTGTCGAACGAACACAAATATAGAAAAAAAGACACAATTGTTATCCAAAAAGTTCAGATTTGAACCCACGTGACTCAGGGCTCCAACCCACGTGACTTCAGGCTTCAACCCACGTGACTATCAAAACGATCGGTCACCACTTTTGATGTTGGCAGCTACTTGTTCCAAACGCAACATCTGACGAACGAACACAAATATAGGAGAAAAGACACAATTGTTATCCAAAAAGTTCAAGTTTTAACCCACGTGACTTCAGACTTCTACCCACGTGACTTCAGGCTTCAACCCACGTGACTTCAGGCTTCAACCCACGTGACTTCAGGCTCCAACCCACGTGACTTTTCAAACGATCGGTCACCACTTTTGGGGTTGGCAGCTACTTGTTCCAAACGCAACATCTGACGAAAGAACACAAATATGGATGAAAAGACACAATTGTTATCCAAAAAGTTCAGGTTTCAACCCACGTGACTTCAGGCTTCAACCCACGTGACTTCAGGCTTTAACCCACGTGACTTCAGGCTTCAACCCACGTGACTTTGAAAACGATCGGTCACCACTTTTGAAGTTGCCAGCTACTCTTTCCAAACGCAACATCTGACGAACGAACACAAATATGGATGAAAAGACACAATTGTTATCCAAAAAGTTCAGGTTTCAACCCACGTGACTTCAGGCTTCAACCCACGTGACTTCAGGCTTTAACCCACGTGACTTCAGGCTTCAACCCACGTGACTTTGAAAACGATCGGTCACCACTTTTGAAGTTGGCAGCTTTTTTTTCCAAACGCAACATCTGACGAACGAACACAAATATAGAAAAAAAGACACAATTGTTATCCAAAATGTTCAGGTTTGAACCCACGTGACTCCAGGCTCCAACCCACGTGACTTCAGGCTTCAACCCACGTGACTTTTAAAACGATCGGTCACCACTTTTGATGTTGGCAGCTACTTGTTCCAAACGCAACATCTGACGAACGATCACAAATATAAAAGAATAGACACAATTGTTATTCAAAAAGTTCAGGTTTTAAACCACGTGACTTCAGGCTTCAACCCACGTGACTTAAGGCTTCAACCCACGTGACTTAAGGCTTCAACCCACGTGACTTTGAAAACGATCGGTCACCACTTTTGAAGTTGGCCGCTACTCTTTCCAAACGCAACATCTGACGAGCGAACACAAATATAGAAGAAAAGACACAATTGTTATCCAAAAAGTTCGGGTTTTAACCCACGTGACTTCAGGCTTCAACCCACGTGACTTTAGGCTTCAACTCACGTGACTTCAGGCTTCAACCCACGTGACTTTTGAAACGATCGGTCACCACTTTTGGAGTTGGCAGCTACTTGTTCCAAACGCAACATCTGACAAACGAACACAAATATAGAAGAAAAGACACAATTGTTATCCAAAAAGTTCAGGTTTTAACCCACGTGACTTCAGGCTTCAACCCACGTGACTTCAGGCTCCAACCCACGTGACTTTGAAAACGATCGGTCACCACTTTTGAAGTTGGCAGCTACTCTTTCCAAACGCAACATCTGACGAACGAACAAAAATATAGAAGAAAAGACACAATTGTTATCCAAAAAGTTCAGGTTTTAACCCACGTGACTTCAGGCTTCTACCAACGTGACTTCAAGCTTTAACCCACGTGACTTCAGGCTTCAACCCACGTGACTTTAGGCTCCAACCCACGTGACTTTTAAAACGATCGGTCACCACTTTTGGAGTTGGCAGCTACTTGTTCCAAACGCAACATCTGACGAACGAACACAAATATAGAAGAAAAGACACAATTGTTATCTAAAAAGTTCAGGTTTTATCCCACGTGACTTCAGGCTTCAACCCACGTGACTTCAGGCTTCAACCCACGTGACTTCAGGCTTCAACTCACGTGACTTTGAAAACGATCGGTCACCATTTTTGAAGTTGGCAGCTACTCTTTCCAAACGCAACATCTGTCGAACGAACACAAATATAGAAAAAAAGACACAATTGTTATCCAAAAAGTTCAGATTTGAACCCACGTGACTCAGGGCTCCAACCCACGTGACTTCAGGCTTCAACCCACGTGACTATCAAAACGATCGGTCACCACTTTTGATGTTGGCAGCTACTTGTTCCAAACGCAACATCTGACGAACGAACACAAATATAGGAGAAAAGACACAATTGTTATCCAAAAAGTTCAAGTTTTAACCCACGTGACTTCAGACTTCTACCCACGTGACTTCAGGCTTCAACCCACGTGACTTCAGGCTTCAACCCACGTGACTTCAGGCTCCAACCCACGTGACTTTTCAAACGATCGGTCACCACTTTTGGGGTTGGCAGCTACTTGTTCCAAACGCAACATCTGACGAAAGAACACAAATATGGATGAAAAGACACAATTGTTATCCAAAAAGTTCAGGTTTCAACCCACGTGACTTCAGGCTTCAACCCACGTGACTTCAGGCTTTAACCCACGTGACTTCAGGCTTCAACCCACGTGACTTTGAAAACGATCGGTCACCACTTTTGAAGTTGGCAGCTTTTTTTTCCAAACGCAACATCTGACGAACGAACACAAATATAGAAAAAAAGACATAATTGTTATCCAAAATGTTCAGGTTTGAACCCACGTGACTCCAGGCTCCAACCCACGTGACTTCAGGCTTCAACCCACGTGACTTTTAAAACGATCGGTCACCACTTTTGATGTTGGCAGCTACTTGTTCCAAACGCAACATCTGACGAACGATCACAAATATAAAAGAATAGACACAATTGTTATTCAAAAAGTTCAGGTTTTAAACCACGTGACTTCAGGCTTCAACCCACGTGACTTAAGGCTTCAACCCACGTGACTTTGAAAACGATCGGTCACCACTTTTGAAGTTGGCCGCTACTCTTTCCAAACGCAACATCTGACGAGCGAACACAAATATAGAAGAAAAGACACAATTGTTATCCAAAAAGTTCGGGTTTTAACCCACGTGACTTCAGGCTTCAACCCACGTGACTTTAGGCTTCAACTCACGTGACTTCAGGCTTCAACCCACGTGACTTTTGAAACGATCGGTCACCACTTTTGGAGTTGGCAGCTACTTGTTCCAAACGCAACATCTGACAAACGAACACAAATATAGAAGAAAAGACACAATTGTTATCCAAAAAGTTCAGGTTTTAACCCACGTGACTTCAGGCTTCAACCCACGTGACTTCAGGCTCCAACCCACGTGACTTTGAAAACGATCGGTCACCACTTTTGAAGTTGGCAGCTACTCTTTCCAAACGCAACATCTGACGAACGAACAAAAATATAGAGGAAAAGACACAATTGTTATCCAAAAAGTTCAGGTTTTAACCCACGTGACTTCAGGCTTCTACCCACGTGACTTCAAGCTTTAACCCACGTGACTTCAGGCTTCAACCCACGTGACTTTAGGCTCCAACCCACGTGACTTTTGAAACGATCGGTCACCACTTTTGGAGTTGGCAGCTACTTGTTCCAAACGCAACATCTGACGAACGAACACAAATATAGAAGAAAAGACACAATTGTTATCTAAAAAGTTCAGGTTTTATCCCACGTGACTTCAGGCTTCAACCCACGTGACTTCAGGCTTCAACCCACGTGACTTCAGGCTTCAACTCACGTGACTTTGAAAACGATCGGTCACCATTTTTGAAGTTGGCAGCTACTCTTTCCAAACGCAACATCTGTCGAACGAACACAAATATAGAAAAAAAGACACAATTGTTATCCAAAAAGTTCAGATTTGAACCCACGTGACTCAGGGCTCCAACCCACGTGACTTCAGACTTCAACCCACGTGACTATCAAAACGATCGGTCACCACTTTTGATGTTGGCAGCTACTTGTTCCAAACGCAACATCTGACGAACGAACACAAATATAGGAGAAAAGACACAATTGTTATCCAAAAAGTTCAAGTTTTAACCCACGTGACTTCAGACTTCTACCCACGTGACTTCAGGCTTCAACCCACGTGACTTCAGGCTTCAACCCACGTGACTTCAGGCTCCAACCCACGTGACTTTTCAAACGATCGGTCACCACTTTTGGGGTTGGCAGCTACTTGTTCCAAACGCAACATCTGACGAACGAACACAAATATAGAAGGAAAGACACAATTGTTATTCAAAAAGTTCTGGTTTTAACCCACGTGACTTCAGGCTTCAACCCACGTGACTTCAGGCTTCAACCCACGTGACTTCAGGCTTTAACCCACGTGACTTTGAAAACGATCGGTCACCACTTTTGAAGTTGCCAGCTACTCTTTCCAAACGCAACATCTGACGAACGAACACAAATATCGAAAAAAAGACACAATTGCTATCCAAAAAGTTCAGGTTTAAACCCACGTGACTCCAGGCTTCAACCCACGTGACTTCAGGCTTCAACCCACGTGACTTTCAGAACGTTTGGTCACCACTTTTGACATTGGCAGCTACTTGTTCCAAACGCAACATCTGACGAACGAACACAAATATGGATGAAAAGACACAATTGTTATCCAAAAAGTTCAGGTTTCAACCCACGTGACTTCAGGCTTCAACCCACGTGACTTCAGGCTTGAACCCACGTGACTTCAGGCTTCAACCCACGTGACTTTGAAAACGATCGGTCACCACTTTTGAAGTTGGCAGCTTTTTTTTCCAAACGCAACATCTGACGAACGAACACAAATATAGAAAAAAAGACACAATTGTTATCCAAAATGTTCAGGTTTGAACCCACGTGACTCCAGGCTCCAACCCACGTGACTTCAGGCTTCAACCCACGTGACTTTTAAAACGATCGGTCACCACTTTTGATGTTGGCAGCTACTTGTTCCAAACGCAACATCTGACGAACGATCACAAATATGAAAGAATAGACACAATTGTTATCCAAAAAGTTCAGGTTTGAACTCACGTGACTCCAGGCTCCAACCCACGTGACTTCAGGCTTCAACCCACGTGACTATCAAAACGATCGGTCACCACTTTTGATGTTGGCAGCTACTTGTTCCAAACGCAACATCTGACGAACGAACACAAATATAGGAGAAAAGACACAATTGTTATCCAAAAAGTTCAAGTTTTAACCCACGTGACTTCAGACTTCTACCCACGTGACTTCAGGCTTCAACCCACGTGACTTCAGGCTTCAACCCACGTGACTTCAGGCTCCAACCCACGTGACTTTTCAAACGATCGGTCACCACTTTTGGGGTTGGCAGCTACTTGTTCCAAACGCAACATCTGACGAACGAACACAAATATAGAAGATAAGACACAATTGTTATCCAAAAAGTTCTGGTTTTAACCCACGTGACTTCAGGCTTCAACCCACGTGACTTCAGGCTTCAACCCACGTGACTTCAGGCTTTAACCCACGTGACTTTGAAAACGATCGGTCACCACTTTTGAAGTTGCCAGCTACCCTTTCCAAACGCAACATCTGACGAACGAACACAAATATCGGAAAAAAGACACAATTGCTATCCAAAAAGTTCAGGTTTAAACCCACGTGACTTCAGGCTTCAACCCACGTGACTTCAGGCTTCAACCCACGTGACTTTCAGAACGTTTGGTCACCACTTTTGACATTGGCAGCTACTTGTTCCAAACGCAACATCTGACGAACGAACACAAATATGGATGAAAAGACACAATTGTTATCCAAAAAGTTCAGGTTTCAACCCACGTGACTTCAGGCTTCAACCCACGTGACTTCAGGCTTTAACCCACGTGACTTCAGGCTTCAACCCACGTGACTTTGAAAACGATCGGTCACCACTTTTGAAGTTGGCAGCTTTTTTTTCCAAACGCAACATCTGACGAACGAACACAAATATAGAAAAAAAGACACAATTGTTATCCAAAATGTTCAGGTTTGAACCCACGTGACTCCAGGCTCCAACCCACGTGACTTCAGGCTTCAACCCACGTGACTTTTAAAACGATCGGTCACCACTTTTGATGTTGGCAGCTACTTGTTCCAAACGCAACATCTGACGAACGATCACAAATATAAAAGAATAGACACAATTGTTATTCAAAAAGTTCAGGTTTTAAACCACGTGACTTCAGGCTTCAACCCACGTGACTTAAGGCTTCAACCCACGTGACTTTGAAAACGATCGGTCACCACTTTTGATGTTGGCAGCTACTTGTTCCAAACGCAACATCTGACGAACGATCACAAATATGAAAGAATAGACACAATTGTTATCCAAAAAGTTCAGGTTTGAACTCACGTGACTCCAGGCTCCAACCCACGTGACTTCAGGCTTCAACCCACGTGACTATCAAAACGATCGGTCACCACTTTTGATGTTGGCAGCTACTTGTTCCAAACGCAACATCTGACGAACGAACACAAATATAGAAGAAAAGACACAATTGTTATCCAAAAAGTTCGGGTTTTAACCCACGTGACTTCAGGCTTCAACCCACGTGACTTCAGGCTTCAACTCACGTGACTTCAGGCTTCAACCCACGTGACTTTTGAAACGATCGGTCACCACTTTTGGAGTTGGCAGCTATTTGTTCCAAACGCAACATCTGACAAACGAACACAAATATAGAAGAAAAGACACAATTGTTATCCAAAAAGTTCAGGTTTTAACCCACGTGACTTCAGGCTTCAACCCACGTGACTTCAGGCTCCAACCCACGTGACTTTGAAAACGATCGGTCACCACTTTTGAAGTTGGCAGCTACTTGTTCCAAACGCAACATCTGACGAACGAACACAAATATAGAAGAAAAGACACAATTGTTATCTTAAAAGTTCAGGTTTTATTCCACGTGACTTTAGGCTTCAACCCACGTGACTTCAGGCTTTAACCCACGTGACTTCAGGCTTTAACCCACGTGACTTCAGGCTTCAACCCACGTGACTTTTAGAACGATCGGTCACCACTTCTGATGTTGGCAGCTACTTGTTCCAATCGCAACATCTGACGAACGAACACAAATATAGAAGAAAAGACACAATTGTTATCCAAAAAGTTCAGGTTTTAACCCACGTGACTTCAGGCTTCTACCCACGTGACTTCAGGCTTTAACCCACGTGACTTCAGGCTTCAACCCACGTGACTTTCAAAACGATCGGTCACCACTTTAGATGTTGGCAGCTACTTGTTCCAAACGCAACATCTGACGAACGAACCAAAATATAGAAGAAAAGACACAATTGTTATCCAAAAAGTTCAGGTTTTAACCCACGTGACTCCAGGCTTCTACCCACGTGACTTCAGGCTTCAACCCACGTGACTTCAGGCTCCAACCCACGTGACTTTGAAAACGATCGGTCACCACTTTTGAAGTTGGCAGCTACTCTTTCCAAACGCAACATCTGACGAACGAACAAAAATATAGAAGAAAAGACACAATTGTTATCCAAAAAGTTCAGGTTTTAACCCACGTGACTTCAGGCTTCTACCCACGTGACTTCAAGCTTTAACCCACGTGACTTCAGGCTTCAACCCACGTGACTTTAGGCTCCAACTCACGTGACTTTTAAAACGATCGGTCACCACTTTTGGAGTTGGCAGCTACTTGTTCCAAACGCAACATCTGACGAACGAACACAAATATAGAAGAAAAGACACAATTGTTATCTAAAAAGTTCAGGTTTTATCCCACGTGACTTCAGGCTTCAACCCACGTGACTTCAGGCTTTAACCCACGTGACTTCAGGCTTCAACTCACGTGACTTTGAAAACGATCGGTCACCATTTTTGAAGTTGGCAGCTACTCTTTCCAAACGCAACATCTGTCGAACGAACACAAATATAGAAAAAAAGACACAATTGTTATCCAAAAAGTTCAGATTTGAACCCACGTGACTCAGGGCTCCAACCCACGTGACTTCAGGCTTCAACCCACGTGACTATCAAAACGATCGGTCACCACTTTTGATGTTGGCAGCTACTTGTTCCAAACGCAACATCTGACGAACGAACACAAATATGGATGAAAAGACACAATTGTTATCAAAAAAGTTCAGGTTTCAACCCACGTGACTTCAGGCTTCAACCCACGTGACTTCAGGCTTCAACCCACGTGACTTCAGGCTTCAACCCACGTGACTTTGAAAACGATCGGTCACCACTTTTGAAGTTGGCAGCTTTTTTTTCCAAACGCAACATCTGACGAACGAACACAAATATAGAAAAAAAGACACAATTGTTATCCAAAATGTTCAGGTTTGAACCCACGTGACTCCAGGCTCCAACCCACGTGACTTCAGGCTTCAACCCACGTGACTTTTAAAACGATCGGTCACCACTTTTGATGTTGGCAGCTACTTGTTCCAAACGCAACATCTGACGAACGATCACAAATATAAAAGAATAGACACAATTGTTATTCAAAAAGTTCAGGTTTTAAACCACGTGACTTCAGGCTTCAACCCACGTGACTTAAGGCTTCAACCCACGTGACTTTGAAAACGATCGGTCACCACTTTTGAAGTTGGCCGCTACTCTTTCCAAACGCAACATCTGACGAGCGAACACAAATATAGAAGAAAAGACACAATTGTTATCCAAAAAGTTCGGGTTTTAACCCACGTGACTTCAGGCTTCAACCCACGTGACTTTAGGCTTCAACTCACGTGACTTCAGGCTTCAACCCACGTGACTTTTGAAACGATCGGTCACCACTTTTGGAGTTGGCAGCTACTTGTTCCAAACGCAACATCTGACAAACGAACACAAATATAGAAGAAAAGACACAATTGTTATCCAAAAAGTTCAGGTTTTAACCCACGTGACTTCAGGCTTCTACCCACGTGACTTCAAGCTTTAACCCACGTGACTTCAGGCTTCAACCCACGTGACTTTAGGCTCCAACCCACGTGACTTTTAAAACGATCGGTCACCACTTTTGGAGTTGGCAGCTACTTGTTCCAAACGCAACATCTGACGAACGAACACAAATATAGAAGAAAAGACACAATTGTTATCTAAAAAGTTCAGGTTTTATCCCACGTGACTTCAGGCTTCAACCCACGTGACTTCAGGCTTCAACCCACGTGACTTCAGGCTTCAACTCACGTGACTTTGAAAACGATCGGTCACCATTTTTGAAGTTGGCAGCTACTCTTTCCAAACGCAACATCTGTCGAACGAACACAAATATAGAAAAAAAGACACAATTGTTATCCAAAAAGTTCAGATTTGAACCCACGTGACTCAGGTCTCCAACCCACGTGACTTCAGGCTTCAACCCACGTGACTATCAAAACGATCGGTCACCACTTTTGATGTTGGCAGCTACTTGTTCCAAACGCAACATCTGACGAACGAACACAAATATAGGAGAAAAGACACAATTGTTATCCAAAAAGTTCAAGTTTTAACCCACGTGACTTCAGACTTCTACCCACGTGACTTCAGGCTTCAACCCACGTGACTTCAGGCTTCAACCCACGTGACTTCAGGCTCCAACCCACGTGACTTTTCAAACGATCGGTCACCACTTTTGGGGTTGGCAGCTACTTGTTCCAAACGCAACATCTGACGAACGAACACAAATATAGAAGGAAAGACACAATTGTTATCCAAAAAGTTCTGGTTTTAACCCACGTGACTTCAGGCTTCAACCCACGTGACTTCAGGCTTCAACCCACGTGACTTCAGGCTTTAACCCACGTGACTTTGAAAACGATCGGTCACCACTTTTGAAGTTGCCAGCTACTCTTTCCAAACGCAACATCTGACGAACGAACACAAATATCGAAAAAAAGACACAATTGCTATCCAAAAAGTTCAGGTTTAAACCCACGTGACTCCAGGCTTCAACCCACGTGACTTCAGGCTTCAACCCACGTGACTTTCAGAACGTTTGGTCACCACTTTTGACATTGGCAGCTACTTGTTCCAAACGCAACATCTGACGAACGAACACAAATATGGATGAAAAGACACAATTGTTATCCAAAAAGTTCAGGTTTCAACCCACGTGACTTCAGGCTTCAACCCACGTGACTTCAGGCTTGAACCCACGTGACTTCAGGCTTCAACCCACGTGACTTTGAAAACGATCGGTCACCACTTTTGAAGTTGGCAGCTTTTTTTTCCAAACGCAACATCTGACGAACGAACACAAATATAGAAAAAAAGACACAATTGTTATCCAAAATGTTCAGGTTTGAACCCACGTGACTCCAGGCTCCAACCCACGTGACTTCAGGCTTCAACCCACGTGACTTTTAAAACGATCGGTCACCACTTTTGATGTTGGCAGCTACTTGTTCCAAACGCAACATCTGACGAACGATCACAAATATGAAAGAATAGACACAATTGTTATCCAAAAAGTTCAGGTTTGAACTCACGTGACTCCAGGCTCCAACCCACGTGACTTCAGGCTTCAACCCACGTGACTATCAAAACGATCGGTCACCACTTTTGATGTTGGCAGCTACTTGTTCCAAACGCAACATCTGACGAACGAACACAAATATAGGAGAAAAGACACAATTGTTATCCAAAAAGTTCAAGTTTTAACCCACGTGACTTCAGACTTCTACCCACGTGACTTCAGGCTTCAACCCACGTGACTTCAGGCTTCAACCCACGTGACTTCAGGCTCCAACCCACGTGACTTTTCAAACGATCGGTCACCACTTTTGGGGTTGGCAGCTACTTGTTCCAAACGCAACATCTGACGAACGAACACAAATATAGAAGGAAAGACACAATTGTTATCCAAAAAGTTCTGGTTTTAACCCACGTGACTTCAGGCTTCAACCCACGTGACTTCAGGCTTCAACCCACGTGACTTCAGGCTTTAACCCACGTGACTTTGAAAACGATCGGTCACCACTTTTGAAGTTGCCAGCTACCCTTTCCAAACGCAACATCTGACGAACGAACACAAATATCGAAAAAAAGACACAATTGCTATCCAAAAAGTTCAGGTTTAAACCCACGTGACTCCAGGCTTCAACCCACGTGACTTCAGGCTTCAACCCACGTGACTTTCAGAACGTTTGGTCACCACTTTTGACATTGGCAGCTACTTGTTCCAAACGCAACATCTGACGAACGAACACAAATATGGATGAAAAGACACAATTGTTATCCAAAAAGTTCAGGTTTCAACCCACGTGACTTCAGGCTTCAACCCACGTGACTTCAGGCTTTAACCCACGTGACTTCAGGCTTCAACCCACGTGACTTTGAAAACGATCGGTCACCACTTTTGAAGTTGGCAGCTTTTTTTTCCAAACGCAACATCTGACGAACGAACACAAATATAGAAAAAAAGACACAATTGTTATCCAAAATGTTCAGGTTTGAACCCACGTGACTCCAGGCTCCAACCCACGTGACTTCAGGCTTCAACCCACGTGACTTTTAAAACGATCGGTCACCACTTTTGATGTTGGCAGCTACTTGTTCCAAACGCAACATCTGACGAACGATCACAAATATAAAAGAATAGACACAATTGTTATTCAAAAAGTTCAGGTTTTAAACCACGTGACTTCAGGCTTCAACCCACGTGACTTAAGGCTTCAACCCACGTGACTTTGAAAACGATCGGTCACCACTTTTGAAGTTGGCAGCTACTCTTTCCAAACGCAACATCTGACGAGCGAACACAAATATAGAAGAAAAGACACAATTGTTATCCAAAAAGTTCGGGTTTTAACCCACGTGACTTCAGGCTTCAACCCACGTGACTTCAGGCTTCAACTCACGTGACTTCAGGCTTCAACCCACGTGACTTTTGAAACGATCGGTCACCACTTTTGGAGTTGGCAGCTATTTGTTCCAAACGCAACATCTGACAAACGAACACAAATATAGAAGAAAAGACACAATTGTTATCCAAAAAGTTCAGGTTTTAACCCACGTGACTTCAGGCTTCAACCCACGTGACTTCAGGCTCCAACCCACGTGACTTTGAAAACGATCGGTCACCACTTTTGAAGTTGGCAGCTACTTGTTCCAAACGCAACATCTGACGAACGAACACAAATATAGAAGAAAAGACACAATTGTTATCTTAAAAGTTCAGGTTTTATCCCACGTGACTTCAGGCTTCAACCCACGTGACTTCAGGCTTTAACCCACGTGACTTCAGGCTTCAACCCACGTGACTTCAGGCTTCAACTCACGTGACTTTGAAAACGATCGGTCACCACTTTTGAAGTTGGCAGCTACTCTTTCCAAACGCAACATCTGTCTAACGAACACAAATATAGAAAAAAAGACACAATTGTTATCCAAAAAGTTCAGATTTGAACCCACGTGACTCAGGGCTCCAACCCACGTGACTTCAGGCTTCAACCCACGTGACTTTTAGAACGATCGGTCACCACTTCTGATGTTGGCAGCTACTCTTTCCAAACGCAACATCTGACGAACGAACAAAAATATAGAAGAAAAGACACAATTGTTATCCAGAAAGTTCAGGTTTTAACCCACGTGACTTCAGGCTTCTACCCACGTGACTTCAAGCTTTAACCCACGTGACTTCAGGCTTCAACCCACGTGACTTTAGGCTCCAACCCACGTGACTTTCAAAACGATCGGTCACCACTTCTGGAGTTGGCAGCTACTTGTTCCAAACGCAACATCTGACGAACGAACACAAATATAGAAGAAAAGACACAATTGTTATCTTAAAAGTTCAGGTTTTATCCCACGTGACTTCAGGCTTCAACCCACGTGACTTCAGGCTTTAACCCACGTGACTTCAGGCTTTAACCCACGTGACTTCAGGCTTCAACTCACGTGACTTTGAAAACGATCGGTCACCACTTTTGAAGTTGGCAGCTACTCTTTCCAAACGCAACATCTGTCGAACGAGCACAAATATAGAAAAAAAGACACAATTGTTATCCAAAAAGTTCAGATTTGAACCCACGTGACTCAGGGCTCCAACCCACGTGACTTCAGGCTTCAACCCACGTGACTTTTAGAACGATCGGTCACCACTTCTGATGTTGGCAGCTACTTGTTCCAATCGCAACATCTGACGAACGAGCACAAATATAGAAGAAAAGACACAATTGTTATCCAAAAAGTTCAGGTTTTAACCCACGTGACTTCAGGCTTCTACCCACGTGACTTCAGGCTTTAACCCACGTGACTTCAGGCTTCAACCCACGTGACTTTCAAAACGATCGGTCACCACTTTAGATGTTGGCAGCTACTTGTTCCAAACGCAACATCTGACGAACGAACCAAAATATAGAAGAAAAGACACAATTGTTATCCAAAAAGTTCAGGTTTTAACCCACGTGACTCCAGGCTTCTACCCACGTGACTTCAGGCTTCAACCCACGTGACTTCAGGCTTCAACCCACGTGACTTCAGGCTCCAACCCACGTGACTTTTAAAACGATCGGTCACCACTTTTGGAGTTGGCAGCTACTTGTTCCAAACGCAACATCTGACGAACGAACACAAATATAGAAGAAAAGACACAATTGTTATCCAAAATGTTCAGATTTTAACCCAGGTGACTTCAGGCTTCAACCCACGTGACTTCAGGCTTCAACCCACGTGACTTTGAAAACGATCGGTCACCACTTTTGATGTTGGCAGCTACTTGTTTTAAACGCAACATCTGACAATCGAACACAAATATAGAAGAAAAGACACAATTGTTATTCAAAAAGTTCAGGTTTTAACCAACGTTACTTCAGGCTTCAACCCACGTGACTTTAGGCTTCAACCCACGTTACTTCAGGCTTCAACCCACGTGACCCCAGGCTCCAGCCCACGTGACTTCAGGCTCCAACCCACGTGACTTTCAAAACGATCGGTCACCACTTTTGATGTTGGCAGCTACTTGTTTCAAACGCAACATCTGACAATCGAACACAAATATAGAAGAAAAGACACAATTGTTATTCAAAAAGTTCAGGTTTTAACCCACGTGACTTCAGGCTTCAACCCACGTGACTCTAGGCTTCAACTCACGTGACTTCAGGCTTCAACCCACGTGACTTTTGAAACGATCGGTCACCACTTTTGGAGTTGGCAGCTACTTGTTCCAAACGCAACATCTGACGAACGAACACAAATATAGAAGAAAAGACACAATTGTTATCCAAAAAGTAAAGGTTTTAACCCACATGACTTCAGGCTTCAACCCACGTGACTTTGAAAACGATCGGTCACCACTTTTGAATTTGGCAGCTACTCTTTCCAAACGCAACATCTGTCGAACGAACACAAATATAGAAAAAAAGACACAATTGTTATCCAAAAAGTTCAGATTTGAACCCACGTGACTCAGGGCTCCAACCCACGTGACTTCAGGCTTCAACCCACGTGACTTTTAGAACGATCGGTCACCACTTCTGATGTTGGCAGCTACTTGTTCCAAATGCAACATCTGACGAACGAACACAAATATAGAAGAAAAGACACAATTGTTATCCAAAAAGTTCAGGTTTTAACCCACGTGACTTCAGGCTTCTACCCACGTGACTTCAGGCTTTAACCCACGTGACTTCAGGCTCCAACCCACGTGACTTTTAAAACGATCGGTCACCACTTTTGGAGTTGGCAGCTACTTGTTCCAAACGCAACATCTGACAAACGAACACAAATATAGAAGAAAAGACACAATTGTTATCTAAAAAGTTCAGATTTGAACCCACGTGACTTCAGGCTTCAACCCACGTGACTTCAGGCTTTAACCCACGTGACTTCAGGCTTTAACCCACGTGACTTCAGGCTTCAACTCACGTGACTTTGAAAACGATCGGTCACCACTTTTGAAGTTGGCAGCTACTCTTTCCAAACGCAACATCTGTCGAACGAACACAAATATAGAAAAAAAGACACAATTGTTATCCAAAAAGTTCAGATTTGAACCCACGTGACTCAGGGCTCCAACCCACGTGACTTCAGGCTTCAACCCACGTGACTTTTAGAACGATCGGTCACCACTTCTGATGTTGGCAGCTACTTGTTCCAAATGCAACATCTGACGAACGAACACAAATATAGAAGAAAAGACACAATTGTTATCCAAAAAGTTCAGGTTTTAACCCACGTGACTTCAGGCTTCTACCCACGTGACTTCAGGCTTTAACCCACGTGACTTCAGGCTTCAACCCACGTGACTTTCAAAACGATCGGTCACCACTTTGGATGTTGGCAGCTACTTGTTCCGAACGCAACATCTGACGAACGAACAAAAATATAGAAGAAAAGACACAATTGTTATCCAAAAAGTTCTGGTTTTAACCCACGTGACTTCAGGCTTCAACCCACGTGACTTCAGGCTTCAACCCACGTGACTTCAGGCTTTAACCCACGTGACTTTGAAAACGATCGGTCACCACTTTTGAAGTTGCCAGCTACTCTTTCCAAACGCAACATCTGACGAACGAACACAAATATCGAAAAAAAGACACAATTGCTATCCAAAAAGTTCAGGTTTAAACCCACGTGACTCCAGGCTTCAACCCACGTGACTTCAGGCTTCAACCCACGTGACTTTCAGAACGTTTGGTCACCACTTTTGACATTGGCAGCTACTTGTTCCAAACGCAACATCTGACGAACGAACACAAATATGGATGAAAAGACACAATTGTTATCCAAAAAGTTCAGGTTTCAACCCACGTGACTTCAGGCTTCAACCCACGTGACTTCAGGCTTGAACCCACGTGACTTCAGGCTTCAACCCACGTGACTTTGAAAACGATCGGTCACCACTTTTGAAGTTGGCAGCTTTTTTTTCCAAACGCAACATCTGACGAACGAACACAAATATAGAAAAAAAGACACAATTGTTATCCAAAATGTTCAGGTTTGAACCCACGTGACTCCAGGCTCCAACCCACGTGACTTCAGGCTTCAACCCACGTGACTTTTAAAACGATCGGTCACCACTTTTGATGTTGGCAGCTACTTGTTCCAAACGCAACATCTGACGAACGATCACAAATATGAAAGAATAGACACAATTGTTATCCAAAAAGTTCAGGTTTGAACTCACGTGACTCCAGGCTCCAACCCACGTGACTTCAGGCTTCAACCCACGTGACTATCAAAACGATCGGTCACCACTTTTGATGTTGGCAGCTACTTGTTCCAAACGCAACATCTGACGAACGAACACAAATATAGGAGAAAAGACACAATTGTTATCCAAAAAGTTCAAGTTTTAACCCACGTGACTTCAGACTTCTACCCACGTGACTTCAGGCTTCAACCCACGTGACTTCAGGCTTCAACCCACGTGACTTCAGGCTCCAACCCACGTGACTTTTCAAACGATCGGTCACCACTTTTGGGGTTGGCAGCTACTTGTTCCAAACGCAACATCTGACGAACGAACACAAATATAGAAGGAAAGACACAATTGTTATCCAAAAAGTTCTGGTTTTAACCCACGTGACTTCAGGCTTCAACCCACGTGACTTCAGGCTTCAACCCACGTGACTTCAGGCTTTAACCCACGTGACTTTGAAAACGATCGGTCACCACTTTTGAAGTTGCCAGCTACCCTTTCCAAACGCAACATCTGACGAACGAACACAAATATCGAAAAAAAGACACAATTGCTATCCAAAAAGTTCAGGTTTAAACCCACGTGACTCCAGGCTTCAACCCACGTGACTTCAGGCTTCAACCCACGTGACTTTCAGAACGTTTGGTCACCACTTTTGACATTGGCAGCTACTTGTTCCAAACGCAACATCTGACGAACGAACACAAATATGGATGAAAAGACACAATTGTTATCCAAAAAGTTCAGGTTTCAACCCACGTGACTTCAGGCTTCAACCCACGTGACTTCAGGCTTTAACCCACGTGACTTCAGGCTTCAACCCACGTGACTTTGAAAACGATCGGTCACCACTTTTGAAGTTGGCAGCTTTTTTTTCCAAACGCAACATCTGACGAACGAACACAAATATAGAAAAAAAGACACAATTGTTATCCAAAATGTTCAGGTTTGAACCCACGTGACTCCAGGCTCCAACCCACGTGACTTCAGGCTTCAACCCACGTGACTTTTAAAACGATCGGTCACCACTTTTGATGTTGGCAGCTACTTGTTCCAAACGCAACATCTGACGAACGATCACAAATATAAAAGAATAGACACAATTGTTATTCAAAAAGTTCAGGTTTTAAACCACGTGACTTCAGGCTTCAACCCACGTGACTTAAGGCTTCAACCCACGTGACTTTGAAAACGATCGGTCACCACTTTTGAAGTTGGCAGCTACTCTTTCCAAACGCAACATCTGACGAGCGAACACAAATATAGAAGAAAAGACACAATTGTTATCCAAAAAGTTCGGGTTTTAACCCACGTGACTTCAGGCTTCAACCCACGTGACTTCAGGCTTCAACTCACGTGACTTCAGGCTTCAACCCACGTGACTTTTGAAACGATCGGTCACCACTTTTGGAGTTGGCAGCTATTTGTTCCAAACGCAACATCTGACAAACGAACACAAATATAGAAGAAAAGACACAATTGTTATCCAAAAAGTTCAGGTTTTAACCCACGTGACTTCAGGCTTCAACCCACGTGACTTCAGGCTCCAACCCACGTGACTTTGAAAACGATCGGTCACCACTTTTGAAGTTGGCAGCTACTTGTTCCAAACGCAACATCTGACGAACGAACACAAATATAGAAGAAAAGACACAATTGTTATCTTAAAAGTTCAGGTTTTATCCCACGTGACTTCAGGCTTCAACCCACGTGACTTCAGGCTTTAACCCACGTGACTTCAGGCTTCAACCCACGTGACTTCAGGCTTCAACTCACGTGACTTTGAAAACGATCGGTCACCACTTTTGAAGTTGGCAGCTACTCTTTCCAAACGCAACATCTGTCGAACGAACACAAATATAGAAAAAAAGACACAATTGTTATCCAAAAAGTTCAGATTTGAACCCACGTGACTCAGGGCTCCAACCCACGTGACTTCAGGCTTCAACCCACGTGACTTTTAGAACGATCGGTCACCACTTCTGATGTTGGCAGCTACTCTTTCCAAACGCAACATCTGACGAACGAACAAAAATATAGAAGAAAAGACACAATTGTTATCCAGAAAGTTCAGGTTTTAACCCACGTGACTTCAGGCTTCTACCCACGTGACTTCAAGCTTTAACCCACGTGACTTCAGGCTTCAACCCACGTGACTTTAGGCTCCAACCCACGTGACTTTCAAAACGATCGGTCACCACTTCTGGAGTTGGCAGCTACTTGTTCCAAACGCAACATCTGACGAACGAACACAAATATAGAAGAAAAGACACAATTGTTATCTTAAAAGTTCAGGTTTTATCCCACGTGACTTCAGGCTTCAACCCACGTGACTTCAGGCTTTAACCCACGTGACTTCAGGCTTTAACCCACGTGACTTCAGGCTTCAACTCACGTGACTTTGAAAACGATCGGTCACCACTTTTGAAGTTGGCAGCTACTCTTTCCAAACGCAACATCTGTCGAACGAGCACAAATATAGAAAAAAAGACACAATTGTTATCCAAAAAGTTCAGATTTGAACCCACGTGACTCAGGGCTCCAACCCACGTGACTTCAGGCTTCAACCCACGTGACTTTTAGAACGATCGGTCACCACTTCTGATGTTGGCAGCTACTTGTTCCAATCGCAACATCTGACGAACGAGCACAAATATAGAAGAAAAGACACAATTGTTATCCAAAAAGTTCAGGTTTTAACCCACGTGACTTCAGGCTTCTACCCACGTGACTTCAGGCTTTAACCCACGTGACTTCAGGCTTCAACCCACGTGACTTTCAAAACGATCGGTCACCACTTTAGATGTTGGCAGCTACTTGTTCCAAACGCAACATCTGACGAACGAACCAAAATATAGAAGAAAAGACACAATTGTTATCCAAAAAGTTCAGGTTTTAACCCACGTGACTCCAGGCTTCTACCCACGTGACTTCAGGCTTCAACCCACGTGACTTCAGGCTTCAACCCACGTGACTTCAGGCTCCAACCCACGTGACTTTTAAAACGATCGGTCACCACTTTTGGAGTTGGCAGCTACTTGTTCCAAACGCAACATCTGACGAACGAACACAAATATAGAAGAAAAGACACAATTGTTATCCAAAATGTTCAGATTTTAACCCAGGTGACTTCAGGCTTCAACCCACGTGACTTCAGGCTTCAACCCACGTGACTTTGAAAACGATCGGTCACCACTTTTGATGTTGGCAGCTACTTGTTTTAAACGCAACATCTGACAATCGAACACAAATATAGAAGAAAAGACACAATTGTTATTCAAAAAGTTCAGGTTTTAACCAACGTTACTTCAGGCTTCAACCCACGTGACTTTAGGCTTCAACCCACGTTACTTCAGGCTTCAACCCACGTGACCCCAGGCTCCAGCCCACGTGACTTCAGGCTCCAACCCACGTGACTTTCAAAACGATCGGTCACCACTTTTGATGTTGGCAGCTACTTGTTTCAAACGCAACATCTGACAATCGAACACAAATACAGAAGAAAAGACACAATTGTTATTCAAAAAGTTCAGGTTTTAACCCACGTGACTTCAGGCTTCAACCCACGTGACTCTAGGCTTCAACTCACGTGACTTCAGGCTTCAACCCACGTGACTTTTGAAACGATCGGTCACCACTTTTGGAGTTGGCAGCTACTTGTTCCAAACGCAACATCTGACGAACGAACACAAATATAGAAGAAAAGACACAATTGTTATCCAAAAAGTAAAGGTTTTAACCCACATGACTTCAGGCTTCAACCCACGTGACTTTGAAAACGATCGGTCACCACTTTTGAATTTGGCAGCTACTCTTTCCAAACGCAACATCTGTCGAACGAACACAAATATAGAAAAAAAGACACAATTGTTATCCAAAAAGTTCAGATTTGAACCCACGTGACTCAGGGCTCCAACCCACGTGACTTCAGGCTTCAACCCACGTGACTTTTAGAACGATCGGTCACCACTTCTGATGTTGGCAGCTACTTGTTCCAAATGCAACATCTGACGAACGAACACAAATATAGAAGAAAAGACACAATTGTTATCCAAAAAGTTCAGGTTTTAACCCACGTGACTTCAGGCTTCTACCCACGTGACTTCAGGCTTTAACCCACGTGACTTCAGGCTCCAACCCACGTGACTTTTAAAACGATCGGTCACCACTTTTGGAGTTGGCAGCTACTTGTTCCAAACGCAACATCTGACAAACGAACACAAATATAGAAGAAAAGACACAATTGTTATCTAAAAAGTTCAGATTTGAACCCACGTGACTTCAGGCTTCAACCCACGTGACTTCAGGCTTTAACCCACGTGACTTCAGGCTTTAACCCACGTGACTTCAGGCTTCAACTCACGTGACTTTGAAAACGATCGGTCACCACTTTTGAAGTTGGCAGCTACTCTTTCCAAACGCAACATCTGTCGAACGAACACAAATATAGAAAAAAAGACACAATTGTTATCCAAAAAGTTCAGATTTGAACCCACGTGACTCAGGGCTCCAACCCACGTGACTTCAGGCTTCAACCCACGTGACTTTTAGAACGATCGGTCACCACTTCTGATGTTGGCAGCTACTTGTTCCAAATGCAACATCTGACGAACGAACACAAATATAGAAGAAAAGACACAATTGTTATCCAAAAAGTTCAGGTTTTAACCCACGTGACTTCAGGCTTCTACCCACGTGACTTCAGGCTTTAACCCACGTGACTTCAGGCTTCAACCCACGTGACTTTCAAAACGATCGGTCACCACTTTGGATGTTGGCAGCTACTTGTTCCGAACGCAACATCTGACGAACGAACAAAAATATAGAAGAAAAGACACAATTGTTATCCAAAAAGTTCAGGTTTTAACCCACGTGACTTCAGGCTTCTACCCACGTGACTTCAGGCTTTATCCCACGTGACTTCAGGCTTCAACCCACGTGACTTCAGGCTTTAACCCACGTGACTTCAGGCTTCAACCCACGTGACTTCAGGCTTCAACTCACGTGACTTTGAAAACGATCGGTCACCACTTTTGAAGTTGGCAGCTACTCTTTCCAAACGCAACATCTGTCGAACGAACACAAATATAGAAAAAAAGAAACAATTGTTATCCAAAAAGTTCAGATTTGAACCCACGTGACTCAGGGCTCCAACCCACGTGACTTCAGGCTTCAACCCACGTGACTTTTAGAACGATCGGTCACCACTTCTGATGTTGGCAGCTACTCTTTCCAAACGCAACATCTGACGAACGAACAAAAATATAGAAGAAAAGACACAATTGTTATCCAGAAAGTTCAGGTTTTAACCCACGTGACTTCAGGCTTCTACCCACGTGACTTCAAGCTTTAACCCACGTGACTTCAGGCTTCAACCCACGTGACTTTAGGCTCCAACCCACGTGACTTTTAAAACGATCGGTCACCACTTCTGGAGTTGGCAGCTACTTGTTCCAAACGCAACATCTGACGAACGAACACAAATATAGAAGAAAAGACACAATTGTTATCTTAAAAGTTCAGGTTTTATTCCACGTGACTTTAGGCTTCAACCCACGTGACTTCAGGCTTTAACCCACGTGACTTCAGGCTTTAACCCACGTGACTTCAGGCTTCAACTCACGTGACTTTGAAAACGATCGGTCACCACTTTTGAAGTTGGCAGCTACTCTTTCCAAACGCAACATCTGTCGAACGAACACAAATATAGAAAAAAAGACACAATTGTTATCCAAAAAGTTCAGATTTGAACCCACGTGACTCAGGGCTCCAACCCACGTGACTTCAGGCTTCAACCCACGTGACTTTTAGAACGATCGGTCACCACTTTAGATGTTGGCAGCTACTTGTTCCAAACGCAACATCTGACGAACGAACACAAATATAGAAGAAAAGACACAATTGTTATCCAAAAAGTTCAGGTTTTAACCCACGTGACTTCAGGCTTCTACCCACGTGACTTCAGGCTTTAACCCACGTGACTTCAGGCTTCAACCCACGTGACTTTCAAAACGATCGGTCACCACTTTAGATGTTGGCAGCTACTTGTTCCAAACGCAACATCTGACGAACGAACCAAAATATAGAAGAAAAGACACAATTGTTATCCAAAAAGTTCAGGTTTTAACCCACGTGACTCCAGGCTTCTACCCACGTGACTCCAGGCTTCAACCCACGTGACTTCAGGCTCCAACCCACGTGACTTTGAAAACGATCGGTCACCACTTTTGAAGTTGGCAGCTACTCTTTCCAAACGCAACATCTGACGAACGAACAAAAATATAGAAGAAAAGACACAATTGTTATCCAAAAAGTTCAGGTTTTAACCCACGTGACTTCAGGCTTCTACCCACGTGACTTCAAGCTTTAACCCACGTGACTTCAGGCTTCAACCCACGTGACTTTAGGCTCCAACTCACGTGACTTTTGAAACGATCGGTCACCACTTTTGGAGTTGGCAGCTACTTGTTCCAAACGCAACATCTGACGAACGAACACAAATATAGAAGAAAAGACACAATTGTTATCTAAAAAGTTCAGGTTTTATCCCACGTGACTTCAGGCTTCAACCCACGTGACTTCAGGCTTTAACCCACGTGACTTCAGGCTTCAACTCACGTGACTTTGAAAACGATCGGTCACCATTTTTGAAGTTGGCAGCTACTCTTTCCAAACGCAACATCTGTCGAACGAACACAAATATAGAAAAAAAGACACAATTGTTATCCAAAAAGTTCAGATTTGAACCCACGTGACTCAGGGCTCCAACCCACGTGACTTCAGGCTTCAACCCACGTGACTATCAAAACGATCGGTCACCACTTTTGATGTTGGCAGCTACTTGTTCCAAACGCAACATCTGACGAACGAACACAAATATAGGAGAAAAGACACAATTGTTATCCAAAAAGTTCAAGTTTTAACCCACGTGACTTCAGACTTCTACCCACGTGACTTCAGGCTTCAACCCACGTGACTTCAGGCTTCAACCCACGTGACTTCAGGCTCCAACCCACGTGACTTTTCAAACGATCGGTCACCACTTTTGGGGTTGGCAGCTACTTGTTCCAAACGCAACATCTGACGAACGAACACAAATATAGGAGGAAAGACACAATTGTTATCCAAAAAGTTCTGGTTTTAACCCACGTGACTTCAGGCTTCAACCCACGTGACTTCAGGCTTCAACCCACGTGACTTCAGGCTTTAACCCACGTGACTTTGAAAACGATCGGTCACCACTTTTGAAGTTGCCAGCTACTCTTTCCAAACGCAACATCTGACGAACGAACACAAATATCGAAAAAAAGACACAATTGCTATCCAAAAAGTTCAGGTTTAAACCCACGTGACTCCAGGCTTCAACCCACGTGACTTCAGGCTCCAACCCACGTGACTTTCAGAACGTTTGGTCACCACTTTTGACATTGGCAGCTACTTGTTCCAAACGCAACATCTGACGAACGAACACAAATATGGATGAAAAGACACAATTGTTATCCAAAAAGTTCAGGTTTCAACCCACGTGACTTCAGGCTTCAACCCACGTGACTTCAGGCTTGAACCCACGTGACTTCAGGCTTCAACCCACGTGACTTTGAAAACGATCGGTCACCACTTTTGAAGTTGGCAGCTTTTTTTTCCAAACGCAACATCTGACGAACGAACACAAATATAGAAAAAAAGACACAATTGTTATCCAAAATGATCAGGTTTGAACCCACGTGACTCCAGGCTCCAACCCGCGTGACTTCAGGCTTCAACCCACGTGACTTTTAAAACGATCGGTCACCACTTTTGATGTTGGCAGCTACTTGTTCCAAACGCAACATCTGACGAACGATCACAAATATAAAAGAATAGACACAATTGTTATCCAAAAAGTTCAGGTCTGAACTCACGTGACTCCAGGCTCCAACCCACGTGACTTCAGGCTTCAACCCACGTGACTATCAAAACGATCGGTCACCACTTTTGATGTTGGCAGCTACTTGTTCCAAACGCAACATCTGACGAACGAACACAAATATAGGAGAAAAGACACAATTGTTATCCAAAAAGTTCAAGTTTCAACCCACGTGACTTCAGACTTCTACCCACGTGACTTCAGGCTTCAACCCACGTGACTTCAGGCTTCAACCCACGTGACTTCAGGCTCCAACCCACGTGACTTTTCAAACGATCGGTCACCACTTTTGGGGTTGGCAGCTACTTGTTCCAAACGCAACATCTGACGAACGAACACAAATATAGAAGGAAAGACACAATTGTTATCCAAAAAGTTCTGGTTTTAACCCACGTGACTTCAGGCTTCAACCCACGTGACTTCAGGCTTCAACCCACGTGACTTCAGGCTTTAACCCACGTGACTTTGAAAACGATCGGTCACCACTTTTGAAGTTGCCAGCTACCCTTTCCAAACGCAACATCTGACGAACGAACACAAATATCGAAAAAAAGACACAATTGCTATCCAAAAAGTTCAGGTTTAAACCCACGTGACTTCAGGCTTCAACCCACGTGACTTCAGGCTTCAACCCACGTGACTTTCAGAACGTTTGGTCACCACTTTTGACATTGGCAGCTACTTGTTCCAAACGCAACATCTGACGAACGAACACAAATATGGATGAAAAGACACAATTGTTATCAAAAAAGTTCAGGTTTCAACCCACGTGACTTCAGGCTTCAACCCACGTGACTTCAGGCTTCAACCCACGTGACTTCAGGCTTCAACCCACGTGACTTTGAAAACGATCGGTCACCACTTTTGAAGTTGGCAGCTTTTTTTTCCAAACGCAACATCTGACGAACGAACACAAATATAGAAAAAAAGACACAATTGTTATCCAAAATGTTCAGGTTTGAACCCACGTGACTCCAGGCTCCAACCCACGTGACTTCAGGCTTCAACCCACGTGACTTTTAAAACGATCGGTCACCACTTTTGATGTTGGCAGCTACTTGTTCCAAACGCAACATCTGACGAACGATCACAAATATAAAAGAATAGACACAATTGTTATTCAAAAAGTTCAGGTTTTAAACCACGTGACTTCAGGCTTCAACCCACGTGACTTAAGGCTTCAACCCACGTGACTTTGAAAACGATCGGTCACCACTTTTGAAGTTGGCAGCTACTCTTTCCAAACGCAACATCTGACGAGCGAACACAAATATAGAAGAAAAGACACAATTGTTATCCAAAAAGTTCGGGTTTTAACCCACGTGACTTCAGGCTTCAACCCACGTGACTTCAGGCTTCAACTCACGTGACTTCAGGCTTCAACCCACGTGACTTTTGAAACGATCGGTCACCACTTTTGGAGTTGGCAGCTATTTGTTCCAAACGCAACATCTGACAAACGAACACAAATATAGAAGAAAAGACACAATTGTTATCCAAAAAGTTCAGGTTTTAACCCACGTGACTTCAGGCTTCAACCCACGTGACTTCAGGCTCCAACCCACGTGACTTTGAAAACGATCGGTCACCACTTTTGAAGTTGGCAGCTACTTGTTCCAAACGCAACATCTGACGAACGAACACAAATATAGAAGAAAAGACACAATTGTTATCTTAAAAGTTCAGGTTTTATCCCACGTGACTTCAGGCTTCAACCCACGTGACTTCAGGCTTTAACCCACGTGACTTCAGGCTTCAACCCACGTGACTTCAGGCTTCAACTCACGTGACTTTGAAAACGATCGGTCACCACTTTTGAAGTTGGCAGCTACTCTTTCCAAACGCAACATCTGTCGAACGAACACAAATATAGAAGAAAAGACACAATTGTTATCCAAAAAGTTCAGATTTGAACCCACGTGACTCAGGGCTCCAACCCACGTGACTTCAGGCTTCAACCCACGTGACTTTTAGAACGATCGGTCACCACTTCTGATGTTGGCAGCTACTCTTTCCAAACGCAACATCTGACGAACGAACAAAAATATAGAAGAAAAGACACAATTGTTATCCAGAAAGTTCAGGTTTTAACCCACGTGACTTCAGGCTTCTACCCACGTGACTTCAAGCTTTAACCCACGTGACTTCAGGCTTCAACCCACGTGACTTTAGGCTCCAACCCACGTGACTTTCAAAACGATCGGTCACCACTTCTGGAGTTGGCAGCTACTTGTTCCAAACGCAACATCTGACGAACGAACACAAATATAGAAGAAAATACACAATTGTTATCTTAAAAGTTCAGGTTTTATCCCACGTGACTTCAGGCTTCAACCCACGTGACTTCAGGCTTTAACCCACGTGACTTCAGGCTTTAACCCACGTGACTTCAGGCTTCAACTCACGTGACTTTGAAAACGATCGGTCACCACTTTTGAAGTTGGCAGCTACTCTTTCCAAACGCAACATCTGTCGAACGAGCACAAATATAGAAAAAAAGACACAATTGTTATCCAAAAAGTTCAGATTTGAACCCACGTGACTCAGGGCTCCAACCCACGTGACTTCAGGCTTCAACCCACGTGACTTTTAGAACGATCGGTCACCACTTCTGATGTTGGCAGCTACTTGTTCCAATCGCAACATCTGACGAACGAACACAAATATAGAAGAAAAGACACAATTGTTATCCAAAAAGTTCAGGTTTTAACCCACGTGACTTCAGGCTTCTACCCACGTGACTTCAGGCTTTAACCCACGTGACTTCAGGCTTCAACCCACGTGACTTTCAAAACGATCGGTCACCACTTTAGATGTTGGCAGCTACTTGTTCCAAACGCAACATCTGACGAACGAACCAAAATATAGAAGAAAAGACACAATTGTTATCCAAAAAGTTCAGGTTTTAACCCACGTGACTCCAGGCTTCTACCCACGTGACTTCAGGCTTCAACCCACGTGACTTCAGGCTTCAACCCACGTGACTTCAGGCTCCAACCCACGTGACTTTTAAAACGATCGGTCACCACTTTTGGAGTTGGCAGCTACTTGTTCCAAACGCAACATCTGACGAACGAACACAAATATAGAAGAAAAGACACAATTGTTATCCAAAATGTTCAGATTTTAACCCAGGTGACTTCAGGCTTCAACCCACGTGACTTCAGGCTTCAACCCACGTGACTTTGAAAACGATCGGTCACCACTTTTGATGTTGGCAGCTACTTGTTTTAAACGCAACATCTGACAATCGAACACAAATATAGAAGAAAAGACACAATTGTTATTCAAAAAGTTCAGGTTTTAACCAACGTTACTTCAGGCTTCAACCCACGTGACTTTAGGCTTCAACCCACGTTACTTCAGGCTTCAACCCACGTGACCCCAGGCTCCAGCCCACGTGACTTCAGGCTCCAACCCACGTGACTTTTAAAACGATCGGTCACCACTTTAGATGTTGGCAGCTACTTGTTCCAAACGCAACATCTGACGAACGAACCAAAATATAGAAGAAAAGACACAATTGTTATCCAAAAAGTTCAGGTTTTAACCCACGTGACTCCAGGCTTCTACCCACGTGACTTCAGGCTTCAACCCACGTGACTTCAGGCTCCAACCCACGTGACTTTGAAAACGATCGGTCACCACTTTTGAAGTTGGCAGCTACTCTTTCCAAACGCAACATCTGACGAACGAACAAAAATATAGAAGAAAAGACACAATTGTTATCCAAAAAGTTCAGGTTTTAACCCACGTGACTTCAGGCTTCTACCCACGTGACTTCAAGCTTTAACCCACGTGACTTCAGGCTTCAACCCACGTGACTTTAGGCTCCAACTCACGTGACTTTTGAAACGATCGGTCACCACTTTTGGAGTTGGCAGCTACTTGTTCCAAACGCAACATCTGACGAACGAACACAAATATAGAAGAAAAGACACAATTGTTATCTAAAAAGTTCAGGTTTTATCCCACGTGACTTCAGGCTTCAACCCACGTGACTTCAGGCTTTAACCCACGTGACTTCAGGCTTCAACTCACGTGACTTTGAAAACGATCGGTCACCATTTTTGAAGTTGGCAGCTACTCTTTCCAAACGCAACATCTGTCGAACGAACACAAATATAGAAAAAAAGACACAATTGTTATCCAAAAAGTTCAGATTTGAACCCACGTGACTCAGGGCTCCAACCCACGTGACTTCAGGCTTCAACCCACGTGACTATCAAAACGATCGGTCACCACTTTTGATGTTGGCAGCTACTTGTTCCAAACGCAACATCTGACGAACGAACACAAATATAGGAGAAAAGACACAATTGTTATCCAAAAAGTTCAAGTTTTAACCCACGTGACTTCAGACTTCTACCCACGTGACTTCAGGCTTCAACCCACGTGACTTCAGGCTTCAACCCACGTGACTTCAGGCTCCAACCCACGTGACTTTTCAAACGATCGGTCACCACTTTTGGGGTTGGCAGCTACTTGTTCCAAACGCAACATCTGACGAACGAACACAAATATAGGAGGAAAGACACAATTGTTATCCAAAAAGTTCTGGTTTTAACCCACGTGACTTCAGGCTTCAACCCACGTGACTTCAGGCTTCAACCCACGTGACTTCAGGCTTTAACCCACGTGACTTTGAAAACGATCGGTCACCACTTTTGAAGTTGCCAGCTACTCTTTCCAAACGCAACATCTGACGAACGAACACAAATATCGAAAAAAAGACACAATTGCTATCCAAAAAGTTCAGGTTTAAACCCACGTGACTCCAGGCTTCAACCCACGTGACTTCAGGCTCCAACCCACGTGACTTTCAGAACGTTTGGTCACCACTTTTGACATTGGCAGCTACTTGTTCCAAACGCAACATCTGACGAACGAACACAAATATGGATGAAAAGACACAATTGTTATCCAAAAAGTTCAGGTTTCAACCCACGTGACTTCAGGCTTCAACCCACGTGACTTCAGGCTTGAACCCACGTGACTTCAGGCTTCAACCCACGTGACTTTGAAAACGATCGGTCACCACTTTTGAAGTTGGCAGCTTTTTTTTCCAAACGCAACATCTGACGAACGAACACAAATATAGAAAAAAAGACACAATTGTTATCCAAAATGATCAGGTTTGAACCCACGTGACTCCAGGCTCCAACCCGCGTGACTTCAGGCTTCAACCCACGTGACTTTTAAAACGATCGGTCACCACTTTTGATGTTGGCAGCTACTTGTTCCAAACGCAACATCTGACGAACGATCACAAATATAAAAGAATAGACACAATTGTTATCCAAAAAGTTCAGGTCTGAACTCACGTGACTCCAGGCTCCAACCCACGTGACTTCAGGCTTCAACCCACGTGACTATCAAAACGATCGGTCACCACTTTTGATGTTGGCAGCTACTTGTTCCAAACGCAACATCTGACGAACGAACACAAATATAGGAGAAAAGACACAATTGTTATCCAAAAAGTTCAAGTTTCAACCCACGTGACTTCAGACTTCTACCCACGTGACTTCAGGCTTCAACCCACGTGACTTCAGGCTTCAACCCACGTGACTTCAGGCTCCAACCCACGTGACTTTTCAAACGATCGGTCACCACTTTTGGGGTTGGCAGCTACTTGTTCCAAACGCAACATCTGACGAACGAACACAAATATAGAAGGAAAGACACAATTGTTATCCAAAAAGTTCTGGTTTTAACCCACGTGACTTCAGGCTTCAACCCACGTGACTTCAGGCTTCAACCCACGTGACTTCAGGCTTTAACCCACGTGACTTTGAAAACGATCGGTCACCACTTTTGAAGTTGCCAGCTACCCTTTCCAAACGCAACATCTGACGAACGAACACAAATATCGAAAAAAAGACACAATTGCTATCCAAAAAGTTCAGGTTTAAACCCACGTGACTTCAGGCTTCAACCCACGTGACTTCAGGCTTCAACCCACGTGACTTTCAGAACGTTTGGTCACCACTTTTGACATTGGCAGCTACTTGTTCCAAACGCAACATCTGACGAACGAACACAAATATGGATGAAAAGACACAATTGTTATCAAAAAAGTTCAGGTTTCAACCCACGTGACTTCAGGCTTCAACCCACGTGACTTCAGGCTTCAACCCACGTGACTTCAGGCTTCAACCCACGTGACTTTGAAAACGATCGGTCACCACTTTTGAAGTTGGCAGCTTTTTTTTCCAAACGCAACATCTGACGAACGAACACAAATATAGAAAAAAAGACACAATTGTTATCCAAAATGTTCAGGTTTGAACCCACGTGACTCCAGGCTCCAACCCACGTGACTTCAGGCTTCAACCCACGTGACTTTTAAAACGATCGGTCACCACTTTTGATGTTGGCAGCTACTTGTTCCAAACGCAACATCTGACGAACGATCACAAATATAAAAGAATAGACACAATTGTTATTCAAAAAGTTCAGGTTTTAAACCACGTGACTTCAGGCTTCAACCCACGTGACTTAAGGCTTCAACTCACGTGACTTTGAAAACGATCGGTCACCACTTTTGAAGTTGGCAGCTACTCTTTCCAAACGCAACATCTGACGAGCGAACACAAATATAGAAGAAAAGACACAATTGTTATCCAAAAAGTTCGGGTTTTAACCCACGTGACTTCAGGCTTCAACCCACGTGACTTCAGGCTTCAACTCACGTGACTTCAGGCTTCAACCCACGTGACTTTTGAAACGATCGGTCACCACTTTTGGAGTTGGCAGCTATTTGTTCCAAACGCAACATCTGACAAACGAACACAAATATAGAAGAAAAGACACAATTGTTATCCAAAAAGTTCAGGTTTTAACCCACGTGACTTCAGGCTTCAACCCACGTGACTTCAGGCTCCAACCCACGTGACTTTGAAAACGATCGGTCACCACTTTTGAAGTTGGCAGCTACTTGTTCCAAACGCAACATCTGACGAACGAACACAAATATAGAAGAAAAGACACAATTGTTATCTTAAAAGTTCAGGTTTTATCCCACGTGACTTCAGGCTTCAACCCACGTGACTTCAGGCTTTAACCCACGTGACTTCAGGCTTCAACCCACGTGACTTCAGGCTTCAACTCACGTGACTTTGAAAACGATCGGTCACCACTTTTGAAGTTGGCAGCTACTCTTTCCAAACGCAACATCTGTCGAACGAACACAAATATAGAAGAAAAGACACAATTGTTATCCAAAAAGTTCAGATTTGAACCCACGTGACTCAGGGCTCCAACCCACGTGACTTCAGGCTTCAACCCACGTGACTTTTAGAACGATCGGTCACCACTTCTGATGTTGGCAGCTACTCTTTCCAAACGCAACATCTGACGAACGAACAAAAATATAGAAGAAAAGACACAATTGTTATCCAGAAAGTTCAGGTTTTAACCCACGTGACTTCAGGCTTCTACCCACGTGACTTCAAGCTTTAACCCACGTGACTTCAGGCTTCAACCCACGTGACTTTAGGCTCCAACCCACGTGACTTTCAAAACGATCGGTCACCACTTCTGGAGTTGGCAGCTACTTGTTCCAAACGCAACATCTGACGAACGAACACAAATATAGAAGAAAATACACAATTGTTATCTTAAAAGTTCAGGTTTTATCCCACGTGACTTCAGGCTTCAACCCACGTGACTTCAGGCTTTAACCCACGTGACTTCAGGCTTTAACCCACGTGACTTCAGGCTTCAACTCACGTGACTTTGAAAACGATCGGTCACCACTTTTGAAGTTGGCAGCTACTCTTTCCAAACGCAACATCTGTCGAACGAGCACAAATATAGAAAAAAAGACACAATTGTTATCCAAAAAGTTCAGATTTGAACCCACGTGACTCAGGGCTCCAACCCACGTGACTTCAGGCTTCAACCCACGTGACTTTTAGAACGATCGGTCACCACTTCTGATGTTGGCAGCTACTTGTTCCAATCGCAACATCTGACGAACGAACACAAATATAGAAGAAAAGACACAATTGTTATCCAAAAAGTTCAGGTTTTAACCCACGTGACTTCAGGCTTCTACCCACGTGACTTCAGGCTTTAACCCACGTGACTTCAGGCTTCAACCCACGTGACTTTCAAAACGATCGGTCACCACTTTAGATGTTGGCAGCTACTTGTTCCAAACGCAACATCTGACGAACGAACCAAAATATAGAAGAAAAGACACAATTGTTATCCAAAAAGTTCAGGTTTTAACCCACGTGACTCCAGGCTTCTACCCACGTGACTTCAGGCTTCAACCCACGTGACTTCAGGCTTCAACCCACGTGACTTCAGGCTCCAACCCACGTGACTTTTAAAACGATCGGTCACCACTTTTGGAGTTGGCAGCTACTTGTTCCAAACGCAACATCTGACGAACGAACACAAATATAGAAGAAAAGACACAATTGTTATCCAAAATGTTCAGATTTTAACCCAGGTGACTTCAGGCTTCAACCCACGTGACTTCAGGCTTCAACCCACGTGACTTTGAAAACGATCGGTCACCACTTTTGATGTTGGCAGCTACTTGTTTTAAACGCAACATCTGACAATCGAACACAAATATAGAAGAAAAGACACAATTGTTATTCAAAAAGTTCAGGTTTTAACCAACGTTACTTCAGGCTTCAACCCACGTGACTTTAGGCTTCAACCCACGTTACTTCAGGCTTCAACCCACGTGACCCCAGGCTCCAGCCCACGTGACTTCAGGCTCCAACCCACGTGACTTCTAAAACGATCGGTCACCACTTTTGATGTTGGCAGCTACTTGTTTCAAACGCAACATCTGACAATCGAACACAAATATAGAAGAAAAGACACAATTGTTATTCAAAAAGTTCAGGTTTTAACCCACGTGACTTCAGGCTTCAACCCACGTGACTTTGAAAACGATCGGTCACCACTTTTGAATTTGGCAGCTACTCTTTCCAAACGCAACATCTGTCGAACGAACACAAATATAGAAAAAAAGACACAATTGTTATCCAAAAAGTTCAGATTTGAACCCACGTGACTCAGGGCTCCAACCCACGTGACTTCAGGCTTCAACCCACGTGACTTTTAGAACGATCGGTCACCACTTCTGATGTTGGCAGCTACTTGTTCCAAATGCAACATCTGACGAACGAACACAAATATAGAAGAAAAGACACAATTGTTATCCAAAAAGTTCAGGTTTTAACCCACGTGACTTCAGGCTTCTACCCACGTGACTTCAGGCTTTAACCCACGTGACTTCAGGCTCCAACCCACGTGACTTTTAAAACGATCGGTCACCACTTTTGGAGTTGGCAGCTACTTGTTCCAAACGCAACATCTGACAAACGAACACAAATATAGAAGAAAAGACACAATTGTTATCTAAAAAGTTCAGATTTGAACCCACGTGACTTCAGGCTTCAACCCACGTGACTTCAGGCTTTAACCCACGTGACTTCAGGCTTTCACCCACGTGACTTCAGGCTTCAACTCACGTGACTTTGAAAACGATCGGTCACCACTTTTGAAGTTGGCAGCTACTCTTTCCAAACGCAACATCTGTCGAACGAACACAAATATAGAAAAAAAGACACAATTGTTATCCAAAAAGTTCAGATTTGAACCCACGTGACTCAGGGCTCCAACCCACGTGACTTCAGGCTTCAACCCACGTGACTTTTAGAACGATCGGTCACCACTTCTGATGTTGGCAGCTACTTGTTCCAAATGCAACATCTGACGAACGAACACAAATATAGAAGAAAAGACACAATTGTTATCCAAAAAGTTCAGGTTTTAACCCACGTGACTTCAGGCTTCTACCCACGTGACTTCAGGCTTTAACCCACGTGACTTCAGGCTTCAACCCACGTGACTTTCAAAACGATCGGTCACCACTTTGGATGTTGGCAGCTACTTGTTCCGAACGCAACATCTGACGAACGAACAAAAATATAGAAGAAAAGACACAATTGTTATCCAAAAAGTTCAGGTTTTAACCCACGTGACTTCAGGCTTCTACCCACGTGACTTCAGGCTTTAACCCACGTGACTTCAGGCTTCAACCCACGTGACTTCAGGCTCCAACCCACGTGACTTTTAAAACGATCGGTCACCACTTTTGGAGTTGGCAGCTACTTGTTCCAAACGCAACATCTGACGAACGAACACAAATATAGAAGAAAAGACACAATTGTTATCCAAAATGTTCAGATTTTAACCCAGGTGACTTCAGGCTTCAACCCACGTGACTTCAGGCTTCAACCCACGTGACTTTGAAAACGATCGGTCACCACTTTTGATGTTGGCAGCTACTTGTTTTAAACGCAACATCTGACAATCGAACACAAATATAGAAGAAAAGACACAATTGTTATTCAAAAAGTTCAGGTTTTAACCCACGTTACTTCAGGCTTCAACCCACGTGACTTTAGGCTTCAACCCACGTTACTTCAGGCTTCAACCCACGTGACCCCAGGCTCCAGCCCACGTGACTTCAGGCTCCAACCCACGTGACTTTTAAAACGATCGGTCACCACTTTTGATGTTGGCAGCTACTTGTTTCAAACGCAACATCTGACAATCGAACACAAATATAGAAGAAAAGACACAATTGTTATTCAAAAAGTTCAGGTTTTAACCCACGTGACTTCAGGCTCAAACCCACGTGACTCTAGGCTTCAACTCACGTGACTTCAGGCTTCAACCCACGTGACTTTTGAAACGATCGGTCACCACTTTTGGAGTTGGCAGCTACTTGTTCCAAACGCAACATCTGACGAACGAACACAAATATAGAAGAAAAGACACAATTGTTATCCAAAAAGTAAAGGTTTTAACCCACGTGACTTCAGGCTTCAACACGCGTGACTTCAGGCTTCAACCCACGTGACTTTGAAAACGATCGGTCACCACTTTTGAATTTGGCAGCTACTCTTTCCAAACGCAACATCTGTCGAACGAACACAAATATAGAAAAAAAGACACAATTGTTATCCGAAAAGTTCAGGTTTGAACCCACGTGACTCGAGGCTCCAACCCACGTGACTTCAGGCTTCAACCCACGTGACTTTCGAAACGATCGGTCACCACTTTTGATGTTGGCAGCTACTTGTTCCGAACGCAACATCTGACGAACGAACAAAAATATAGAAGAAAAGACACAATTGTTATCCAAAAAGTTCAGGTTTTAACCCACGTGACATCAGGCTTCTACCCACGTGACTTCAGGCTTTAACCCACGTGACTTCAGGCTTCAACCCACGTGACTTCAGGCTCCAACCCACGTGACTTTTAAAACGATCGGTCACCACTTTTGGAGTTGGCAGCTACTTGTTCCAAACGCAACATCTGACGAACGAACACAAATATAGAAGAAAAGACACAATTGTTATCCAAAAAGTTCAGATTTTAACCCAGGTGACTTCAGGCTTCAACCCACGTGACTTCAGGCTTCAACCCACGTGACTTTGAAAATGATCGGTCACCACTTTTGAAGTTGGCAGCTAATCTTTCCAAACGCAACATCTGACGAACGAACACAAATATAGAAAAAAAGACACAATTCATATCCAAAAAGGTCAGGTTTGAACCCACGTGACCCCAGGCTCCAGCCCACGTGACTTCAGGCTCCAACCCACGTGACTTTTAAAACGATCGGTCACCACTTTTGATGTTGGCAGCTACTTGTTTCAAACGCAACATCTGACAATCGAACACAAATATAGAAGAAAAGACACAATTGTTATTCAAAAAGTTCAGGTTTTAACCCACGTTACTTCAGGCTTCAACCCACGTGACTTTAGGCTTCAACCCACGTTACTTCAGGCTTCAACCCACGTGACCCCAGGCTCCAGCCCACGTGACTTCAGGCTCCAACCCACGTGACTTTTAAAACGATCGGTCACCACTTTTGATGTTGGCAGCTACTTGTTTTAAACGCAACATCTGACAATCGAACACAAATATAGAAGAAAAGGCACAATTGTTATTCAAAAAGTTCAGGTTTTAACCCACGTGACTTCAGGCTTCAACCCACGTGACTCTAGGCTTCAACTCACGTGACTTCAGGCTTCAACCCACGTGACTTATGAAACGATCGGTCACCACTTTTGGAGTTGGCAGCTACTTGTTCCAAACGCAACATCTGACGAACGAACACAAATATCAAAAAAAAATGACAAAATTGTTATCCAAAAAGTTCTGGTTTGAACCCACGTGACTCAGGGCTCCAACACACGTGACTTCAAGCTTCAACCCACGTGACTTTTAGAACGATCGGTCACCACTTCTGATGTTGGCAGCTACTTGTTCCAAATGCAACATCTGACGAACGAACACAAATATAGAAGAAAAGACACAATTGTTATCCAAAAAGTTAAGGTTTTAACCCACGTGACTTCAGGCTTCAACACGCGTGACTTCAGGCTTCAACCCACGTGACTTTGAAAACGATCGGTCACCACTTTTGAATTTGGCAGCTACTCTTTCCAAACGCAACATCTGTCGAACGAACACAAATATAGAAAAAAAGACACAATTGTTATCCGAAAAGTTCAGGTTTGAACCCACGTGACTCGAGGCTCCAACCCACGTGACTTCAGGCTTCAACCCACGTGACTTTCGAAACGATCGGTCACCACTTTTGATGTTGGCAGCTACTTGTTCCAAACGCAACATCTGACGAACGAACACAAATATAGAAGAAAAGACACAATTGTTATCCAAAAGTTCAGGTTTTAACCCACGTGACTTCAGGCTTCTACCCACGTGACTTCAGGCTTCAACCCACGTGACTTCAGGCTTCAACCCACGTGACTTCAGGCTCCAACCCACGTGACTTTTAAAACGATCGGTCACCACTTTTGGAGTTGGCAGCTACTTGTTCCAAACGCAACATCTGACGAACGAACACAAATATAGAAGAAAAGACACAATTGTTATCCAAAAAGTTCAGGTTTTAACCCACGTGACTTTAGGCTTCAACCCACGTGACTTCAGGCTTCAACCCACGTGACTTTCAAAACGATCGGTCACCACTTCTGATGTTGGCAGCTACTTGTTCCAAATGCAACATCTGACGAACGAACACAAATATAGAAGAAAAGACACAATTGTTATCCAAAAAGTTCAGGTTTTAACCCACGTGACTTCAGGCTTCTACCCACGTGACTTCAGGCTTTAACCCACGTGACTTCAGGCTTCAACCCACGTGACTTTGAAAACGATCGGTCACCACTTTTGAAGTTGGCAGCTACTCTTTCCAAACGCAACATCTGTCGAACGAACACAAATATAGAAAAAAAGACACAATTGTTATCCAAAAAGTTCAGATTTGAACCCACGTGACTCCAGGCTCCAACACACGTGACTTCAGGCTTCAACCCACGTGACTTTCAAAACGATCGGTCACCACTTTAGATGTTGGCAGCTACTTGTTCCAAACGCAACATCTGACGAACGAACCAAAATATAGAAGAAAAGACACAATTGTTATCCAAAAAGTTCAGGTTTTAACCCACGTGACTTCAGGCTTCTACCCACGTGACTTCAGGCTTTAACCCACGTGACTTCAGGCTTCGACCCACGTGACTTCAGGCTCCAACCCACGTGACTTTTAAAACGATCGGTCACCACTTTTGGAGTTGGCAGCTACTTGTTCCAAACGCAACATCTGACAAACGAACACAAATATAAAAGAAAAGACACAATTGTTATCTAAAAAGTTCAGATTTGAACCCACGTGACTCCAGGCTCCAACCCACGTGACTTCAGGCTTCAACCCACGCGACTTTCAAAACGATCGGTCACCACTTTGGATGTTGGCAGCTACTTGTTCCGAACGCAACATCTGACGAACGAACAAAAATATAGAAGAAAAGACACATTTGTTATCCAAAAAGTTCAAGTTTTAACCCACGTGACTTCAGGCTTCTACCCACGTGACTTCAGGCTTTAACCCACGTGACTTCAGGCTTCAACCCACGTGACTTCAGGCTCCAACCCACGTGACTTTTAAAACGATCGGTCACCACTTTTGGAGTTGGCAGCTACTTGTTCCAAACGCAACATCTGACGAACGAACACAAATATAGAAGAAAAGACACAATTGTTATCCAAAAAGTTCAGATTTTAACCCAGGTGACTTCAGGCTTCAACCTACGTGACTTCAGGCTTCAACCCACGTGACTTTGAAAACGATCGGTCACCACTTTTGAAGTTGGCAGCTAATCTTTCCAAACGCAACATCTGACGAACGAACACAAATATAGAAAAAAAGACACAATTCATATCCAAAAAGTTCAGGTTTGATCCCACGTGACCCCAGGCTCCAGCCCACGTGACTTCAGGCTCCAACCCACGTGACTTTTAAAACGATCGGTCACCACTTTTGATGTTGGCAGCTTCTTGTTTTAAACGCAACATCTGACAATCGAACACAAATATAGAAGAAAAGACACAATTGTTATTCAAAAAGTTCAGGTTTTAACCCACGTTACTTCAGGCTTCAACCCACGTGACTTTAGGCTTCAACCCACGTTACTTCAGGCTTCAACCCACGTGATCCCAGGCTCCAGCCCACGTGACTTCAGGCTCCAACCCACGTGACTTTTAAAACGATCGGTCACCACTTTTGATGTTGGCAGCTACTTGTTCTAAACGCAACATCTGACAATCGAACACAAATATAGAAGAAAAGACACAATTGTTATTCAAAAAGTTCAGGTTTTAACCCACGTGACTTCAGGCTTCAATCCACGTGACTCTAGGCTTCAACTCACGTGACTTCAGGCTTCAACCCACGTGACTTTTGAAACGATCGGTCACCACTTTTGGAGTTGGCAGCTACTTGTTCCAAACGCAACATCTGACGAACGAACACAAATATCAAAAAAAAATGACAAAATTGTTATCCAAAAAGTTCTGGTTTGAACCCACGTGACTCAGGGCTCCAACACACGTGACTTCAGGTTTCAACCCACGTGACTTTTAGAACGATCGGTCACCACTTCTGATGTTGGCAGCTACTTGTTCCAAATGCAACATCTGACGAACGAACACAAATATAGAAGAAAAGACACAATTGTTATCCAAAAAGTTAAGGTTTCAACCCACGTGACTTCAGGCTTCAACACGCGTGACTTCAGGCTTCAACCCACGTGACTTTGAAAACGATCGGTCACCACTTTTGAATTTGGCAGCTACTCTTTCCAAACGCAACATCTGTCGAACGAACACAAATATAGAAAAAAAGACACAATTTTTATCCGAAAAGTTCAGGTTTGAACCCACGTGACTCGAGGCTCCAACCCACGTGACTTCAGGCTTCAACCCACGTGACTTTCGAAACGATCGGTCACCACTTTTGATGTTGGCAGCTACTTGTTCCAAACGCAACATCTGACGAACGAACACAAATATAGAAGAAAAGACACAATTGTTATCCAAAAGTTCAGGTTTTAACCCACGTGACTTCAGGCTTCTTCCCACGTGACTTCAGGCTTTAACCCACGTGACTTCAGGCTTCAACCCACGTGACTTCAGGCTCCAACCCACGTGACTTTTAAAACGATCGGTCACCACTTTTGGAGTTGGCAGCTACTTGTTCCAAACGCAACATCTGACGAACGAACACAAATATAGAAGAAAAGACACAATTGTTATCCAAAAAGTTCAGATTTTAACCCACGTGACTTTAGGCTTCAACCCACGTGACTTCAGGCATCAACCCACGTGACTTCAGGCTTCAACCCACGTGACTTTGAAAACGATCGGTCACCACTTTTGAATATGGCAGCTACTTTTTCCAAACGCAACATCTGTCGAACGAACACAAATGTAGAAGAAAAGACACAATTGTTATCCAAAAAGTTCAGGTTTTAACCCACGTGACTTCAGGCTTCTACCCACGTGACTTCAGGCTTCAACCCACGTGACTTCAGGCTTCAACCCACGTGACTTCAGGCTCCAACCCACGTGACTTTCAAAACGATCGGTCACCACTTTTGAAGTTGGCAGCTACTCTTTCCAAACGCAACATCTGACGAACGAACAAAAATATAGAAGAAAAGACACAATTGTTATCCAGAAAGTTCAGGTTTTAACCCACGTGACTTCAGGCTTCTACCCACGTGACTTCAGGCTTCAACCCACGTGACTTCAGGCTTCAACCCACGTGACTTCAGGCTCCAACCCACGTGACTTTTAAAACGATCGGTCACCACTTTTGGAGTTGGCAGGTACTTGTTCCAAACGCAACATCTGACGAACGAACACAAATATAGAAGAAAAGACACAATTGTTATCTAAAAAGTTCAGGTTTTAACCCTCGTGACTTCAGGCTTCAACCCACGTGACTTTAGGCTTTAACCCACGTGACTTCAGGCTTCAACCCACGTGACTTTGAAAACGATCGGTCACCACTTTTGAAGTTGGCAGCTACTCTTTCCAAATGCAACATCTGACGAACGAACACAAATATAAAAAAAAGACACAATTGTTATCCAAAAAGTTCAGGTTTGAACCCACGTGACTCCAGTCTCCAACCCACGTGACTTCAGGCTCCAACCCACGTGACTTTTGAAACGATCGGTCACCACTTTTGATGTTGGCAGCTACTTGTTTTAAACGCAACATCTGACGAACGAACACAAATATAGAAGAAAAGACACAATTGTTATCCAAAAAGTTCAGATTTTAACCCACGTGACTCAGGGCTCCAACCCACGTGAATTCAGGCTTCAACCCACGTGACTTTTAGAACGATCGGTCACCACTTCTGATGTTGGCAGCTACTTGTTCCAAATGCAACATCTGACGAACGAACACAAATATAGAGGAAAAGACACAATTGTTATCCAAAAAGTTCAGGTTTTAACCCACGTGACTTCAGGCTTCAACCCACGTGACTTCAGGCTTCAACCCACGTGACTTTGAAAACGATCGGTCACCACTTTTGAAGTTGGCAGCTACTCTTTTCAAACGCAACATCTGTCGAACGAACACAAATATAGAAAAAAAGACACAATTGTTATCCAAAAAGTTCAGATTTGAACCCTTGTGACTCCAGGCTCCAACCCTTGTGACTCCAGGCTCCAACCCACGTGACTTCAGGCTCCAACCCACGTGACTTTCAAAACGATCGGTCACCACTTTAGATGTTGGCAGCTACTTGTTCCAAACGCAACATCTGACGAACGAACAAAAATATAGAAGAAAAGACACAATTGTTATCCAAAAACTTCAGGTTTTAACCCACGTGACTTGAGGCTTCTACCCACGTGACTTCAGGCTCCAACCCACGTGACTTTCATAACGATCGGTCACCACTTTTGGAGTTGGCAGCTACTTGTTCCAAACGCAACATCTGACGAACGAACACAAATATAGAAGAAAAGACACAATTGTTATCCAAAAATTTCAGGTTTTAACCCACTTGACTTCAGGTTTCTACCCACGTGACTTCAGGCTTCAACCCACGTGACTTCAGGCTTCAACCCACGTGACTTCAGGCTCCAACCCACGTGACTTGTAAAACGATCGGTCACCACTTTTGGAGTTGGCAGCTACTTGTTCCAAACGCAACATCTGACGAACGAACACAAATATAAAAGAAAAGACACAATTGTTATCTTAAAAGTTCAGGTTTTAACCCACGTGACTTCAGGGTTCAACCCACGTGACTTCAGGCTTTAACCCACGTGACTTCAGGCTTCAACCCACGTGACTTTTAGAACGATCGGTCACCACTTCTGATGTTGGCAGCTACTTGTTCCAAATGCAACATCTGACGAACGAACACAAATATAGAAGAAAAGACACAATTGTTATCCAAAAAGTTAAGGTTTCAACCCACGTGACTTCAGGCTTCAACACGCGTGACTTCAGGCTTCAACCCACGTGACTTTGAAAACGATCGGTCACCACTTTTGAATTTGGCAGCTACTCTTTCCAAACGCAACATCTGTCGAACGAACACAAATATAGAAAAAAAGACACAATTGTTATCCGAAAAGTTCAGGTTTGAACCCACGTGACTCGAGGCTCCAACCCACGTGACTTCAGGCTTCAACCCACGTGACTTTCGAAACGATCGGTCACTACTTTTGATGTTGGCAGCTACTTGTTCCAAACGCAACATCTGACGAACGAACACAAATATAGAAGAAAAGAAACAATTGTTATCCAAAAAGTTCAGATTTTAACCCACGTGACTTTAGGCTTCAACCCACGTGACTTCAGGCATCAACCCACGTGACTTCAGGCTTCAACCCACGTGACTTTGAAAACGATCGGTCACCACTTTTGAAGTTGGCAGCTACTTTTTCCAAACGCAACATCTGTCGAACGAACACAAATATAGAAGAAAAGACACAATTGTTATCCAAAAAGTTCAGGTTTTAACCCACGTGACTTCAGGCTTCTACCCACGTGACTTCAGGCTTTAACCCACGTGACTTCAGGCTTCAACCCACGTGACTTCAGGCTCCAACCCACGTGACTTTTAAAACGATCGGTCACCACTTTTGGAGTTGGCAGCTACTTGTTCCAAACGCAACATCTGACGAACGAACACAAATATAGAAGAAAAGACACAATTGTTATCCAAAAAGTTCAGATTTTAACCCACGTGACTTTAGGCTTCAACCCACGTGACTTCAGGCATCAACCCACGTGACTTCAGGCTTCAACCCACGTGACTTTGAAAACGATCGGTCACCACTTTTGAAGTTGGCAGCTACTTTTTCCAAACGCAACATCTGTCGAACGAACACAAATATAGAAGAAAAGACACAATTGTTATCCAAAAAGTTCAGGTTTTAACCCACGTGACTTCAGGCTTCTACCCACGTGACTTCAGGCTTCAACCCACGTGACTTCAGGCTTCAACCCACGTGACATCAGGCTCCAACCCACGTGACTTTCAAAACGATCGGTCACCACTTTTGAAGTTGGCAGCTACTCTTTCCAAACGCAACATCTGACGAACGAACAAAAATATAGAAGAAAAGACACAATTGTTATCCAGAAAATTCAGGTTTTAACCCACGTGACTTCAGGCTTCTACCCACGTGACTTCAGGCTTTAACCCACGTGACTTCAGGCTTCAACCCACGTGACTTCAGGCTCCAACCCACGTGACTTTTAAAACGATCGGTCACCACTTTTGGAGTTGGCAGCTACTTGTTCCAAACGCAACATCTGACGAACGAACACAAATATAGAAGAAAAGACACAATTGTTATCTAAAAAGTTCAGGTTTTCACCCTCGTGCTTCAGGCTTCAACCCACGTGACTTCAGGCTTTAACCCACGTGACTTCAGGCTTCAACCCACGTTACTTTGAAAACGATCGGTCACCACTTTTGAAGTTGGCAGCTACTCTTTCCAAACGCAACATCTGACGAACGAACACAAATATAAAAAAAAGACACAATTGTTATCCAAAAAGTTCAGGTTTGAACCCACGTGACTCCAGTCTCCAACCCACGTGACTTCAGGCTCCAACCCACGTGACTTTTGAAACGATCGGTCACCACTTTTGATGTTGGCAGCTACTTGTTTTAAACGCAACATCTGACGAACGAACACAAATATAGAAGAAAAGACACAATTGTTATCCAAAAAGTTCAGATTTTAACCCACGTGACTCAGGGCTCCAACCCACGTGACTTCAGGCTTCAACCCACGTGACTTTTAGAACGATCGGTCACCACTTCTGATGTTGGCAGCTACTTGTTCCAAATGCAACATCTGACGAACAAACACAAATATAGAAGAAAAGACACAATTGTTATCCAAAAAGTTCAGGTTTTAACCCACGTGACTTCAGGCTTTAACCCACGTGACTTCAGGCTTCAACCCACGTGACTTTGAAAACGATCGGTCACCACTTTTGAAGTTGGCAGCTACTCTTTTCAAACGCAACATCTGTCGAACGAACACAAATATAGAAAAAAAGACACAATTGTTATCCAAAAAGTTCAGATTTGAACCCTTGTGACTCCAGGCTCCAACCCACGTGACTTCAGGCTCCAACCCACGTGACTTTCAAAACGATCGGTCACCACTTTAGATGTTGGCAGCTACTTGTTCCAAACGCAACATCTGACGAACGAACAAAAATATAGAAGAAAAGACACAATTGTTATCCAAAAACTTCAGGTTTTAACCCACGTGACTTGAGGCTTCTACCCACGTGACTTCAGGCTCCAACCCACGTGACTTTCAAAACGATCGGTCACCACTTTTGGAGTTGGCAGCTACTTGTTCCAAACGCAACATCTGACGAACGAACACAAATATAGAAGAAAAGACACAATTGTTATCCAAAAATTTCAGGTTTTAACCCACGTGACTTCAGGCTTCTACCCACGTGACTTCAGGCTTTAACCCACGTGACTTCAGGCTTCAACCCACGTGACTTCAGGCTCCAACCCACGTGACTTGTAAAACGATCGGTCACCACTTTTGGAGTTGGCAGCTACTTGTTCCAAACGCAACATCTGACGAACGAACACAAATATAGAAGAAAAGACACAATTGTTATCTAAAAAGTTCAGGTTTTAACCGACGTGACTTTAGGCTTCAACCCACGTGACTTCAGGCTTTAACCCACGTGACTTCAGGCTTCAACCCACGTGACTTTGAAAACGATCGGTCATCACTTTTGAAGTTGGCAGCTACTCTTTCCAAACGCAACATCTGACGAACGAACAAAAATATAGAAGAAAAGACACAATTGTTATCCAGAAAGTTCAGGTTTTAACCCACGTGACTTCAGGCTTCTACCCACGTGACTTCAGGCTTTAACCCACGTGACTTCAGGCTTCAACCCACGTGACTTCAGGCTCCAACCCACGTGACTTTTGAAACGATCGGTCACCACTTTTAGAGTTGGCAGCTACTTGTTCCAAACGCAACATCTGACGAACGAACACAAATATAGAAGAAAAGACACAATTGTTATCTAAAAAGTTCAGCTTTTAACCCTCGTGACTTCAGGCTTCAATCCACGTGACTTCAGGCTTTAACCCACGTGACTTCAGGCTTCAACCCACGTGACTTTGAAAACGATCGGTCACCACTTTTGAAGTTGGCAGCTACTCTTTTCAAACGCAACATCTGTCGAACGAACACAAATATAGAAGAAAAGACACAATTGTTATCCAAAAAGTTCAGGTTTTAACCCACGTGACTTCAGGCTTCAACCCACGTGACTTCAGGCTTCAACCCACGTGACTTTGAAAACGATCGGTCACCACTTTTGAAGTTGGCAGCTACTCTTTTCAAACGCAACATCTGTCGAACGAACACAAATATAGAAAAAAAGACACAATTGTTATCCAAAAAGTTCAGATTTGAACCCTTGTGACTCCAGGCTCCAACCCTTGTGACTCCAGGCTCCAACCCACGTGACTTCAGGCTCCAACCCACGTGACTTTCAAAACGATCGGTCACCACTTTAGATGTTGGCAGCTACTTGTTCCAAACGCAACATCTGACGAACGAACAAAAATATAGAAGAAAAGACACAATTGTTATCCAAAAACTTCAGGTTTTAACCCACGTGACTTGAGGCTTCTACCCACGTGACTTCAGGCTCCAACCCACGTGACTTTCATAACGATCGGTCACCACTTTTGGAGTTGGCAGCTACTTGTTCCAAACGCAACATCTGACGAACGAACACAAATATAGAAGAAAAGACACAATTGTTATCCAAAAATTTCAGGTTTTAACCCACTTGACTTCAGGTTTCTACCCACGTGACTTCAGGCTTCAACCCACGTGACTTCAGGCTTCAACCCACGTGACTTCAGGCTCCAACCCACGTGACTTGTAAAACGATCGGTCACCACTTTTGGAGTTGGCAGCTACTTGTTCCAAACGCAACATCTGACGAACGAACACAAATATAAAAGAAAAGACACAATTGTTATCTTAAAAGTTCAGGTTTTAACCCACGTGACTTCAGGGTTCAACCCACGTGACTTCAGGCTTTAACCCACGTGACTTCAGGCTTCAACCCACGTGACTTTTAGAACGATCGGTCACCACTTCTGATGTTGGCAGCTACTTGTTCCAAATGCAACATCTGACGAACGAACACAAATATAGAAGAAAAGACACAATTGTTATCCAAAAAGTTAAGGTTTCAACCCACGTGACTTCAGGCTTCAACACGCGTGACTTCAGGCTTCAACCCACGTGACTTTGAAAACGATCGGTCACCACTTTTGAATTTGGCAGCTACTCTTTCCAAACGCAACATCTGTCGAACGAACACAAATATAGAAAAAAAGACACAATTGTTATCCGAAAAGTTCAGGTTTGAACCCACGTGACTCGAGGCTCCAACCCACGTGACTTCAGGCTTCAACCCACGTGACTTTCGAAACGATCGGTCACTACTTTTGATGTTGGCAGCTACTTGTTCCAAACGCAACATCTGACGAACGAACACAAATATAGAAGAAAAGAAACAATTGTTATCCAAAAAGTTCAGATTTTAACCCACGTGACTTTAGGCTTCAACCCACGTGACTTCAGGCATCAACCCACGTGACTTCAGGCTTCAACCCACGTGACTTTGAAAACGATCGGTCACCACTTTTGAAGTTGGCAGCTACTTTTTCCAAACGCAACATCTGTCGAACGAACACAAATATAGAAGAAAAGACACAATTGTTATCCAAAAAGTTCAGGTTTTAACCCACGTGACTTCAGGCTTCTACCCACGTGACTTCAGGCTTTAACCCACGTGACTTCAGGCTTCAACCCACGTGACTTCAGGCTCCAACCCACGTGACTTTTAAAACGATCGGTCACCACTTTTGGAGTTGGCAGCTACTTGTTCCAAACGCAACATCTGACGAACGAACACAAATATAGAAGAAAAGACACAATTGTTATCCAAAAAGTTCAGATTTTAACCCACGTGACTTTAGGCTTCAACCCACGTGACTTCAGGCATCAACCCACGTGACTTCAGGCTTCAACCCACGTGACTTTGAAAACGATCGGTCACCACTTTTGAAGTTGGCAGCTACTTTTTCCAAACGCAACATCTGTCGAACGAACACAAATATAGAAGAAAAGACACAATTGTTATCCAAAAAGTTCAGGTTTTAACCCACGTGACTTCAGGCTTCTACCCACGTGACTTCAGGCTTCAACCCACGTGACTTCAGGCTTCAACCCACGTGACATCAGGCTCCAACCCACGTGACTTTCAAAACGATCGGTCACCACTTTTGAAGTTGGCAGCTACTCTTTCCAAACGCAACATCTGACGAACGAACAAAAATATAGAAGAAAAGACACAATTGTTATCCAGAAAATTCAGGTTTTAACCCACGTGACTTCAGGCTTCTACCCACGTGACTTCAGGCTTTAACCCACGTGACTTCAGGCTTCAACCCACGTGACTTCAGGCTCCAACCCACGTGACTTTTAAAACGATCGGTCACCACTTTTGGAGTTGGCAGCTACTTGTTCCAAACGCAACATCTGACGAACGAACACAAATATAGAAGAAAAGACACAATTGTTATCTAAAAAGTTCAGGTTTTCACCCTCGTGCTTCAGGCTTCAACCCACGTGACTTCAGGCTTTAACCCACGTGACTTCAGGCTTCAACCCACGTTACTTTGAAAACGATCGGTCACCACTTTTGAAGTTGGCAGCTACTCTTTCCAAACGCAACATCTGACGAACGAACACAAATATAAAAAAAAGACACAATTGTTATCCAAAAAGTTCAGGTTTGAACCCACGTGACTCCAGTCTCCAACCCACGTGACTTCAGGCTCCAACCCACGTGACTTTTGAAACGATCGGTCACCACTTTTGATGTTGGCAGCTACTTGTTTTAAACGCAACATCTGACGAACGAACACAAATATAGAAGAAAAGACACAATTGTTATCCAAAAAGTTCAGATTTTAACCCACGTGACTCAGGGCTCCAACCCACGTGACTTCAGGCTTCAACCCACGTGACTTTTAGAACGATCGGTCACCACTTCTGATGTTGGCAGCTACTTGTTCCAAATGCAACATCTGACGAACAAACACAAATATAGAAGAAAAGACACAATTGTTATCCAAAAAGTTCAGGTTTTAACCCACGTGACTTCAGGCTTTAACCCACGTGACTTCAGGCTTCAACCCACGTGACTTTGAAAACGATCGGTCACCACTTTTGAAGTTGGCAGCTACTCTTTTCAAACGCAACATCTGTCGAACGAACACAAATATAGAAAAAAAGACACAATTGTTATCCAAAAAGTTCAGATTTGAACCCTTGTGACTCCAGGCTCCAACCCACGTGACTTCAGGCTCCAACCCACGTGACTTTCAAAACGATCGGTCACCACTTTAGATGTTGGCAGCTACTTGTTCCAAACGCAACATCTGACGAACGAACAAAAATATAGAAGAAAAGACACAATTGTTATCCAAAAACTTCAGGTTTTAACCCACGTGACTTGAGGCTTCTACCCACGTGACTTCAGGCTCCAACCCACGTGACTTTCAAAACGATCGGTCACCACTTTTGGAGTTGGCAGCTACTTGTTCCAAACGCAACATCTGACGAACGAACACAAATATAGAAGAAAAGACACAATTGTTATCCAAAAATTTCAGGTTTTAACCCACGTGACTTCAGGCTTCTACCCACGTGACTTCAGGCTTTAACCCACGTGACTTCAGGCTTCAACCCACGTGACTTCAGGCTCCAACCCACGTGACTTGTAAAACGATCGGTCACCACTTTTGGAGTTGGCAGCTACTTGTTCCAAACGCAACATCTGACGAACGAACACAAATATAGAAGAAAAGACACAATTGTTATCTAAAAAGTTCAGGTTTTAACCGACGTGACTTTAGGCTTCAACCCACGTGACTTCAGGCTTTAACCCACGTGACTTCAGGCTTCAACCCACGTGACTTTGAAAACGATCGGTCATCACTTTTGAAGTTGGCAGCTACTCTTTCCAAACGCAACATCTGACGAACGAACAAAAATATAGAAGAAAAGACACAATTGTTATCCAGAAAGTTCAGGTTTTAACCCACGTGACTTCAGGCTTCTACCCACGTGACTTCAGGCTTTAACCCACGTGACTTCAGGCTTCAACCCACGTGACTTCAGGCTCCAACCCACGTGACTTTTGAAACGATCGGTCACCACTTTTAGAGTTGGCAGCTACTTGTTCCAAACGCAACATCTGACGAACGAACACAAATATAGAAGAAAAGACACAATTGTTATCTAAAAAGTTCAGCTTTTAACCCTCGTGACTTCAGGCTTCAATCCACGTGACTTCAGGCTTTAACCCACGTGACTTCAGGCTTCAACCCACGTGACTTTGAAAACGATCGGTCACCACTTTTGAAGTTGGCAGCTACTCTTTCCAAACGCAACATCTGACGAACGAACACAAATATAAAAAAAAGACACAATTGTTATCCAAAAAGTTCAGGTTTGAACCCACGTGACTCCAGTCTCCAACCCACGTGCATTCAGGCTCCAACCCACGTGACTTTTGAAACGATCGGTCACCACTTTTGATGTTGGCAGCTACTTGTTTTAAACGCAACATCTGACGAACGAACACAAATATAGAAGAAAACACAATTGTTATCCAAAAAGTTCAGGTTTTAACCCATGTGACTTCAGGCTTCAACCCACGTGACTCCAGGCTTCAACCCACGTGACTTTGAAAACGATCGGTCACCACTTTTGAAGTTGGCAGCTACTCTTTTCAAACGCAACATCTGTCGAACGAACACAAATATAGAAAAAAAGACACAATTGTTATCCAAAAAGTTCAGATTTGAACCCTTGTGACTCCAGGCTCCAACCCACGTGACTTCAGGCTCCAACCCACGTGACTTTCAAAACGATCGGTCACCACTTTAGATGTTGGCAGCTACTTGTTCCAAACGCAACATCTGACGAACGAACAAAAATATAGAAGAAAAGACACAATTGTTATCCAAAAACTTCAGGTTTTAACCCACGTGACTTAAGGCTTCTACCCACGTGACTTCAGGCTTCAACCCACGTGACTTTAAAAACGATCGGTCACCACTTTTGGAGTTGGCAGCTACTTGTTCCAAACGCAACATCTGACGAACGAACACAAATATAGAAGAAAAGACACAATTGTTATCCAAAAAGTTAAGGTTTTAACCCACGTGACTTTGAAAACGATCGGTCACCACTTTTGAATTTGGCAGCTACTCTTTCCAAACGCAACATCTGTCGAACGAACACAAATATAGAAAAAAAGACACAATTGTTATCCGAAAAGTTCAGGTTTGAACCCACGTGACTCGAGGCTCCAGCCCACGTGACTTCAGGCTTCAACCCACGTGACTTTCGAAACGATCGGTCACCACTTTTGATGTTGGCAGCTACTTGTTCCAAACGCAACATCTGACGAACGAACACAAATATAGAAGAAAAGACACAATTGTTATCCAAAAGTTCAGGTTTTAACCCACGTGACTTCAGGCTTCTACCCACGTGACTTCAGGCTTTAACCCACGTGACTTCAGGCTTCAACCCACGTGACTTCAGGCTCCAACCCACGTGACTTTTAAAACGATCGGTCACCACTTTTGGAGTTGGCAGCTACTTGTTCCAAACGCAACATCTGACGAACGAACACAAATATAGGAGAAAAGACACAATTGTTATCCAAAAAGTTCAGATTTTAACCCACGTGACTTTAGGCTTCAACCCACGTGACTTCAGGCATCAACTCACGTGACTTCAGGCTTCAACCCACGTGACTTTGAAAACGATCGGTCACCACTTTTGAAGTTGGCAGCTACTTTTTCCAAACGCAACATCTGTCGAACGAACACAAATATATAAGAAAAGACACAATTGTTATCCAAAAAGTTCAGGTTTTAACCCACGTGACTTCAGGCTTCAACCCACGTGACTTCAGGCTCCAACCCACGTGACTTGTAAAACGATCGGTCACCACTTTTGGAGTTGGCAGCTACTTGTTCCAAACGCAACATCCGACGAATGAACACAAATATAGAAGAAAAGACACAATTGTTATCTAAAAAGTTCAGGTTTTAACCCACGTGACTTCAGGCTTCAACCCACGTGACTTCAGGCTTTAACCCACGTGACTTCAGGCTTCAACCCACGTGACTTTGAAAACGATCGGTCACCACTTTTGAAGTTGGCAGCTACTCTTTCCAAACGCAACATCTGACGAACGAACAAAAATATAGAAGAAAAGACACAATTGTTATCCAGAAAGTTCAGGTTTTAACCCACGTGACTTCAGGCTTCTACCCACGTGACTTCAGGCTTTAACCCACGTGACTTCAGGCTTCAACCCACGTGACTTCAGGCTCCAACCCACGTGACTTTTAAAACGATCGGTCACCACTTTTGGAGTTGGCAGCTACTTGTTCCAAACGCAACATCTGACGAACGAACACAAATATAGAAGAAAAGACACAATTGTTATCTAAAAAGTTCAGGTTTTAACCCTCGTGACTTCAGGCTTCAACCCACGTGACTTCAGGCTTTAACCCACGTGACTTCAGGCTTCAACCCACGTGACTTTGAAAACGATCGGTCACCACTTTTGAAGTTGGCAGCTACTCTTTCCAAACGCAACATCTGACGAACGAACACAAATATAAAAAAAAGACACAATTGTTATCCAAAAAGTTCAGGTTTGAACCCACGTGACTCCAGTCTCCAACCCACGTGACTTCAGGCTCCAACCCACGTGACTTTTGAAACGATCGGTCACCACTTTTGATGTTGGCAGCTACTTGTTTTAAACGCAACATCTGACGAACGAACACAAATATAGAAGAAAAGACACAATTGTTATCCAAATAGTTCAGATTTTAACCCACGTGACTCGGGGCTCCAACCCACGTGACTTCAGGCTTCAACCCACGTGACTTTTAGAACGATCGGTCACCACTTCTGATGTTGGCAGCTACTTGTTCCAAATGCAACATCTGACGAACGAACACAAATATAGAAGAAAAGACACAATTGTTATCCAAAAAGTTCAGGTTTTAACCCACGTGACTTCAGGCTTCAACCCACGTGACTTCAGGCTTCAACCCACGTGACTTTGAAAACGATCGGTCACCACTTTTGAAGTTGGCAGCTACTCTTTTCAAACGCAACATCTGTCGAACGAACACAAATATAGAAAAAAAGACACAATTGTTATCCAAAAAGTTCAGATTTGAACCCTTGTGACTCCAGGCTCCAACCCACGTGACTTCAGGCTCCAACCCACGTGACTTTCAAAACGATCGGTCACCACTTTAGATGTTGGCAGCTACTTGTTCCAAACGCAACATCTGACGAACGAACAAAAATATAGAAGAAAAGACACAATTGTTATCCAAAAACTTCAGGTTTTAACCCACGTGACTTAAGGCTTCTACCCACGTGACTTCAGGCTCCAACCCACGTGACTTTGAAAACGATCGGTCACCACTTTTGGAGTTGGCAGCTACTTGTTCCAAACGCAACATCTGACGAACGAACACAAATATAGAAGAAAAGACACAATTGTTATCTAAAAAGTTCAGATTTGAACCCACGTGACTCCAGGCTCCAACCCACGTGACTTCAGGCTTCAACCCACGTGACTTTAAAAACTATCGGTCACCACTTTTGAAGTTGGCAGCTACTCTTTCCAAACGCAACATCTGTCGAACGAACACAAATATAGAAAAAAAGACACAATTGTTATCCAAAAAGTTCAGATTTGAACCCACGTGACTCCAGGCTCCAACACACGTGACTTCAGGCTTCAACCCACGTGACTTTCAAAACGATCGGTCACCACTTTAGATGTTGGCAGCTACTTGTTTAAAACGCAACATCTGACGAACGAACCAAAATATAGAAGAAAAGACACAATTGTTATCCAAAAAGTTCAGGTTTTAACCCACGTGACTTCAGGCTTCTACCCACGTGACTTCAGGCTTTAACCCACGTGACTTCAGGCTTCAACCCACGTGACTTCAGGCTCCAACCCACGTGACTTTTAAAACGATCGGTCACCACTTTTGGAGTTGGCAGCTACTTGTTCCAAACGCAACATCTGACAAACGAACACAAATATAGAAGAAAAGACACAATTGTTATCTAAAAAGTTCAGATTTGAACCCACGTGACTCCAGGCTCCAACCCACGTGACTTCAGGCTTCAACCCACGTGACTTTCAAAACGATCGGTCACCACTTTGGATGTTGGCAGCTACTTGTTCCGAACGCAACATCTGACGAACGAACAAAAATATAGAAGAAAAGACACAATTGTTATCCAAAAAGTTCAGGTTTTAACCCACGTGACTTCAGGCTTCTACCCACGTGACTTCAGGCTTTAACCCACGTGACTTCAGGCTTCAACCCACGTGACTTCAGGCTCCAACCCACGTGACTTTTAAAACGATCGGTCACCACTTTTGGAGTTGGCAGCTACTTGTTCCAAACGCAACATCTGACGAACGAACACAAATATAGAAGAAAAGACACAATTGTTATCCAAAATGTTCGGATTTTAACCCCGATGACTTCAGGCTTCAACCCACGTGACTTCAGGCTTCAACCCACGTGACTTTGAAAACGATCGGTCACCACTTTTGAAGTTGGCAGCTAATCTTTCCAAACGCAACATCTGACGAACGAACACAAATATAGAAAAAAAGACACAATTCATATCCAAAAAGTTCAGGTTTGAACCCACGTGACCCCAGGCTCCAGCCCACGTGACTTCAGGCTCCAGCCCACGTGACTTTTAAAACGATCGGTCACCACTTTTGATGTTGGCAGCTACTTGTTTTAAACGCAACATCTGACAATCGAACACAAATATAGAAGAAAAGACACAATTGTTATTCAAAAAGTTCAGGTTTTAACCCACGTTACTTCAGGCTTCAACCCACGTGACTTTAGGCTTCAACCCACGTTACTTCAGGCTTCAACCCACGTGACCCCAGGCTCCAGCCCACGGGACTTCAGGCTCCAACCCACGTGACTTTTAAAACGATCGGTCAGCACTTTTGATGTTGGCAGCTACTTGTTTTAAACGCAACATCTGACAATCGAACACAAATATAGAAGAAAAGACACAATCGTTATTCAAAAAGTTCAGGTTTTAACCCACGTGACTTCAGGCTTCAACCCACGTGACTCTAGGCTTCAACTCACGTGACTTCAGGCTTCAACCCACGTGACTTTTGAAACGATCGGTCACCACTTTTGGAGTTGGCAGCTACTTGTTCCAAACGCAACATCTGACGAACGAACACAAATATCAAAAAAAAATGACAAAATTGTTATCCAAAAAGTTCTGGTATGAACCCACGTGACTCAGGGCTCCAACACACGTGACTTCAGGCTTCAACCCACGTGACTTTTAGAACGATCGGTCACCACTTCTGATGTTGGCAGCTACTTGTTCCAAATGCAACATCTGACGAACGAACACAAATATAGAAGAAAAGACACAATTGTTATCCAAAAAGTAAAGGTTTTAACCCACGTGACTTCAGGCTTCAACACGCGTGACTTCAGGCCTCAACCCACGTGACTTTGAAAACGATCGGTCACCACTTTTGAATTTGGCAGCTACTCTTTCCAAACGCAACATCTGTCGAACGAACACAAATATAGAAAAAAAGACACAATTGTTATCCGAAAAGTTCAGGTTTGAACCCACGTGACTCGAGGCTCCAACCCACGTGACTTCAGGCTTCAACCCACGTGACTTTCGAAACGATCGGTCACCACTTTTGATGTTGGCAGCTACTTGTTCCGAACGCAACATCTGACGAACGAACAAAAATATAGAAGAAAAGACACGATTGTTATCCAAAAAGTTCAGGTTTTAACCCACGTGACTTCAGGCTTCTACCCACGTGACTTCAGGCTTCAACCCACGTGACTTCAGGCTTCAACCCACGTGACTTCAGGCTCCAACCCACGTGACTTTAGGCTTCAACCCACGTTACTTCAGGCTTCAACCCACGTGACCCCAGGCTCCAGCCCACGGGACTTCAGGCTCCAACCCACGTGACTTTTAAAACGATCGGTCAGCACTTTTGATGTTGGCAGCTACTTGTTTTAAACGCAACATCTGACAATCGAACACAAATATAGAAGAAAAGACACAATCGTTATTCAAAAAGTTCAGGTTTTAACCCACGTGACTTCAGGCTTCAACCCACGTGACTCTAGGCTTCAACTCACGTGACTTCAGGCTTCAACCCACGTGACTTTTGAAACGATCGGTCACCACTTTTGGAGTTGGCAGCTACTTGTTCCAAACGCAACATCTGACGAACGAACACAAATATCAAAAAAAAATGACAAAATTGTTATCCAAAAAGTTCTGGTTTGAACCCACGTGACTCAGGGCTCCAACACACGTGACTTCAGGCTTCAACCCACGTGACTTTTAGAACGATCGGTCACCACTTCTGATGTTGGCAGCTACTTGTTCCAAATGCAACATCTGACGAACGAACACAAATATAGAAGAAAAGACACAATTGTTATCCAAAAAGTAAAGGTTTTAACCCACGTGACTTCAGGCTTCAACACGCGTGACTTCAGGCCTCAACCCACGTGACTTTGAAAACGATCGGTCACCACTTTTGAATTTGGCAGCTACTCTTTCCAAACGCAACATCTGTCGAACGAACACGAATATAGAAAAAAAGACACAATTGTTATCCGAAAAGTTCAGGTTTGAACCCACGTGACTCGAGGCTCCAACCCACGTGACTTCAGGCTTCAACCCACGTGACTTTCGAAACGATCGGTCACCACTTTTGGAGTTGGCAGCTACTTGTTCCAAACGCAACATCTGACAAACGAACACAAATATAGAAGAAAAGACACAATTGTTATCTAAAAAGTTCAGATTTGAACCCACGTGACTCCAGGCTCCAACCCACGTGACTTCAGGCTTCAACCCACGTGACTTTCAAAACGATCGGTCACCACTTTGGATGTTGGCAGCTACTTGTTCCGAACGCAACATCTGACGAACGAACAAAAATATAGAAGAAAAGACACAATTGTTATCCAAAAAGTTCAGGTTTTAACCCACGTGACTTCAGGCTTCTACCCACGTGACTTCAGGCTTTAACCCACGTGACTTCAGGCTTCAACCCACGTGACTTCAGGCTCCAACCCACGTGACTTTTAAAACGATCGGTCACCACTTTTGGAGTTGGCAGCTACTTGTTCCAAACGCAACATCTGACGAACGAACACAAATATAGAAGAAAAGACACAATTGTTATCTAAAACGTTCAGGTTTTCACCCTCGTGCTTCAGGCTTCAACCCACGTGACTTCAGGCTTTAACCCACGTGACTTCAGGCTTCAACCCACGTTACTTTGAAAACGATCGGTCACCACTTTTGAAGTTGGCAGCTACTCTTTCCAAACGCAACATCTGACGAACGAACACAAATATAAAAAAAAGACACAATTGTTATCCAAAAAGTTCAGGTTTGAACCCACGTGACTCCAGTCTCCAACCCACGTGACTTCAGGCTCCAACCCACGTGACTTTTGAAACGATCGGTCACCACTTTTGATGTTGGCAGCTACTTGTTTTAAACGCAACATCTGACGAACGAACACAAATATAGAAGAAAAGACACAATTGTTATCCAAAAAGTTCAGATTTTAACCCACGTGACTCAGGGCTCCAACCCACGTGACTTCAGGCTTCAACCCACGTGACTTTTAGAACGATCGGTCACCACTTCTGATGTTGGCAGCTACTTGTTCCAAATGCAACATCTGACGAACGAACACAAATATAGAAGAAAAGACACAATTGTTATCCAAAAAGTTCAGGTTTTAACCCACGTGACTTCAGGCTTTAACCCACGTGACTTCAGGCTTCAACCCACGTGACTTTGAAAACGATCGGTCACCACTTTTGAAGTTGGCAGCTACTCTTTTCAAACGCAACATCTGTCGAACGAACACAAATATAGAAAAAAAGACACAATTGTTATCCAAAAAGTTCAGATTTGAACCCTTGTGACTCCAGGCTCCAACCCACGTGACTTCAGGCTCCAACCCACGTGACTTTCAAAACGATCGGTCACCACTTTAGATGTTGGCAGCTACTTGTTCCAAACGCAACATCTGACGAACGAACAAAAATATAGAAGAAAAGACACAATTGTTATCCAAAAACTTCAGGTTTTAACCCACGTGACTTGAGGCTTCTACCCACGTGACTTCAGGCTCCAACCCACGTGACTTTCAAAACGATCGGTCACCACTTTTGGAGTTGGCAGCTACTTGTTCCAAACGCAACATCTGACGAACGAACACAAATATAGAAGAAAAGACACAATTGTTATCCAAAAATTTCAGGTTTTAACCCACGTGACTTCAGGCTTCTACCCACGTGACTTCAGGCTTTAACCCACGTGACTTCAGGCTTCAACCCACGTGACTTCAGGCTCCAACCCACGTGACTTGTAAAACGATCGGTCACCACTTTTGGAGTTGGCAGCTACTTGTTCCAAACGCAACATCTGACGAACGAACACAAATATAGAAGAAAAGACACAATTGTTATCTAAAAAGTTCAGGTTTTAACCGACGTGACTTTAGGCTTCAACCCACGTGACTTCAGGCTTTAACCCACGTGACTTCAGGCTTCAACCCACGTGACTTTGAAAACGATCGGTCATCACTTTTGAAGTTGGCAGCTACTCTTTCCAAACGCAACATCTGACGAACGAACAAAAATATAGAAGAAAAGACACAATTGTTATCCAGAAAGTTCAGGTTTTAACCCACGTGACTTCAGGCTTCTACCCACGTGACTTCAGGCTTTAACCCACGTGACTTCAGGCTTCAACCCACGTGACTTCAGGCTCCAACCCACGTGACTTTTGAAACGATCGGTCACCACTTTTAGAGTTGGCAGCTACTTGTTCCAAACGCAACATCTGACGAACGAACACAAATATAGAAGAAAAGACACAATTGTTATCTAAAAAGTTCAGCTTTTAACCCTCGTGACTTCAGGCTTCAATCCACGTGACTTCAGGCTTTAACCCACGTGACTTCAGGCTTCAACCCACGTGACTTTGAAAACGATCGGTCACCACTTTTGAAGTTGGCAGCTACTCTTTCCAAACGCAACATCTGACGAACGAACACAAATATAAAAAAAAGACACAATTGTTATCCAAAAAGTTCAGGTTTGAACCCACGTGACTCCAGTCTCCAACCCACGTGCATTCAGGCTCCAACCCACGTGACTTTTGAAACGATCGGTCACCACTTTTGATGTTGGCAGCTACTTGTTTTAAACGCAACATCTGACGAACGAACACAAATATAGAAGAAAACACAATTGTTATCCAAAAAGTTCAGGTTTGAACCCACGTGACTCCAGTCTCCAACCCACGTGCATTCAGGCTCCAACCCACGTGACTTTTGAAACGATCGGTCACCACTTCTGATGTTGGCAGCTACTTGTTCCAAATGCAACATCTGACGAACGAACACAAATATAGAAGAAAAGACACAATTGTTATCCAAAAAGTTAAGGTTTTAACCCACGTGACTTCAGGCTTCAACACGCGTGACTTCAGGCTTCAACCCACGTGACTTTGAAAACGATCGGTCACCACTTTTGAATTTGGCAGCTACTCTTTCCAAACGCAACATCTGTCGAACGAACACAAATATAGAAAAAAAGACACAATTGTTATCCGAAAAGTTCAGGTTTGAACCCACGTGACTCGAGGCTCCAACCCACGTGACTTCAGGCTTCAACCCACGTGACTTTCGAAACGATCGGTCACCACTTTTGATGTTGGCAGCTACTTGTTCCAAACGCAACATCTGACGAACGAACACAAATATAGAAGAAAAGACACAATTGTTATCCAAAAGTTCAGGTTATAACCCACGTGACTTCAGGCTTCTACCCACGTGACTTCAGGCTTCAACCCACGTGACTTCAGGCTTCAACCCACGTGACTTCAGGCTCCAACCCACGTGACTTTTAAAACGATCGGTCACCACTTTTGGAGTTGGCAGCTACTTGTTCCAAACGCAACATCTGACGAACGAACACAAATATAGAAGAAAAGACACAATTGTTATCCAAAAAGTTCAGGTTTTAACCCACGTGACTTTAGGCTTCAACCCACGTGACTTCAGGCTTCAACCCACGTGACTTCAGGCTTCAACCCACGTGACTTTGAAAACGATCGGTCACCACTTTTGAAGTTGGCAGCTACTCTTTCCAAACGCAACATCTGTCGAACGAACACAAATATAGAAAAAAAGACACAATTGTTATCCAAAAAGTTCAGATTTGAACCCACGTGACTCAGGGCTCCAACCCACGTGACTTCAGGCTTCAACCCACGTGACTTTTAGAACGATCGGTCACCACTTCTGATGTTGGCAGCTACTTGTTCCAAATGCAACATCTGACGAACGAACACAAATATAGAAGAAAAGACACAATTGTTATCCAAAAAGTTCAGGTTTTAACCCACGTGACTTCAGGCTTCTACCCACGTGACTTCATACTTTAACCCACGTGACTTCAGGCTTCAACCCACGTGACTTTGAAAACGATCGGTCACCACTTTTGAAGTTGGCAGCTACTCTTTCCAAACGCAACATCTGTCGAACGAACACAAATATAGAAAAAAAGACACAATTGTTATCCAAAAAGTTCAGATTTGAACCCACGTGACTCCAGGCTCCAACACACGTGACTTCAGGCTTCAACCCACGTGACTTTCAAAACGATCGGTCACCACTTTAGATGTTGGCAGCTACTTGTTCCAAACGCAACATCTGACGAACGAACCAAAATATAGAAGAAAAGACACAATTGTTATCCAAAAAGTTCAGGTTTTAACCCACGTGACTTCAGGCTTCTACCCACGTGACTTCAGGCTTTAACCCACGTGACTTCAGGCTTCAACCCACGTGACTTCAGGCTCCAACCCACGTGACTTTTAAAACGATCGGTCACCACTTTTGGAGTTGGCAGCTTCTTGTTCCAAACGCAACATCTGACAAACGATTACAAATATAGAAGAAAAGACACAATTGTTATCTAAAAAAATCAGATTTGAACCCACGTGACTCCAGGCTCCAACCCACGTGACTTCAGGCTTCAACCCACGCGACTTTCAAAACGATCGGTCACCACTTTGGATGTTGGCAGCTACTTGTTCCGAACGCAACATCTGACGAACGAACAAAAATATAGAAGAAAAGACACAATTGTTATCCAAAAAGTTCAGGTTTTAAGCCACGTGACTTCAGGCTTCTACCCACGTGACTTCAGGCTTTAACCCACGTGACTTCAGGCTCCAACCCACGTGACTTCAGGCTTCAACCCACGTGACTTTTAGAACGATCGGTCACCACTTTTGGAGTTGGCAGCTACTTGTTCCAAACGCAACATCTGACGAACGAACACAAATATAGAAGAAAAGACACAATTGTTATCCAAAAAGTTCAGATTTTAACCCACGTGACTTCAGGCTTCTACCCACGTGACTTCAGGCTTCAACCCACGTGACTTCAGGCTTCAACCCACGTGACTTCAGGCTTCAACCCACGTGACTTTGAAAACGATCGGTCACCACTTTTGAAGTTGGCAGCTACTTTTTCCAAACGCAACATCTGTCGAACGAACACAAATATAGAAGAAAAGACACAATTGTTATCCAAAAAGTTCAGGTTTCAACCCACGTGACTTCAGGCTTCTACCCACGTGACTTCAGGCTTCAACCCACGTGACTTCAGGCTTCAACCCAAGTGACTTCAGGCTCCAACCCACGTGACTTTCAAAACGATCGGTCACCACTTCTGGAGTTGGCAGCTACTTGTTCCAAACGCAACATCTGACGAACGAACAAGAATATAGAAGAAAAGACACAATTGTTATCCAAAAATTTCAGGTTTTAACCCACGTGACTTCAGGCTTCTACCCACGTGACTTCAGGCTTTAACCCACGTGACTTCAGGCTTCAACCCACGTGACTTCAGGCTCCAACCCACGTGACTTTTGAAACGATCGGTCACCACTTTTGGAGTTGGCAGCTACTTGTTCCAAACGCAACATCTGACGAACGAACACAAATATAGAAGAAAAGACACAATTGTTATCTAAAAAGTTCAGGTTTTAACCCTCGTGACTTCAGGCTTCAACCCACGTGACTTCAGGCTTTAACCCACGTGACTTCAGGCTTCAACCCACGTGACTTTGAAAACGATCGGTCACCACTTTTGAAGTTGGCAGCTACTCTTTCCAAACGCAACATCTGACGAACAAACAAAAATATAGAAGAAAAGACACAATTGTTATCCAAAAAGTTCAGGTTATAACCCACGTGACTTCAGGCTTCTACTCACGTGACTTCAGGCTTCAACCCACGTGACTTCAGGCTTCAACCCACGTGACTTCAGGCTCCAACCCACGTGACTTTTAAAACGATCGGTCACCACTTTTGGAGTTGGCTGCTACTTGTTCCAAACGCAACATCTGACGAACGAACACAAATATAGAAGAAAAGACACAATTGTTATCTAAAAAGGTCAGGTTTTAACCCACGTGACTTCAGGCTTCAACCCACGTGACTTCAGGCTTTAACCCACGTGACTTTAAAAACGATCGGTCACCTTTTTTGAAGTTGGCAGCTACTCTTTCCAAACGCAACATCTGACGAACGAACACAAATATAGAAAAAAAGACACAATTGTTATCCAAAAAGTTCAGGTTTGAACCCACGTGACTCCAGTCTCCAACCCACGTGACTTCAGGCTCCAACCCACGTGACTTTTAAAACGATCGGTCACCACTTTTGATGTTGGCAGCTACTTGTTTTAAACGCAACATCTGACGAACGAACACAAATATAGAGGAAAAGACACAATTGTTATCCAAAAAGTTCAGATTTTAACCCAGGTGACTTCAGGCTTCAACCCACGTGACTTCAGGCTTCAACCCACGTGACTTTGAAAACGATCGGTCACCACTTTTGAAGTTGACAGCTACTCTTTCCAAACGCAACATCTGACGAACGAACACAAATATAGAAAAAAAGACACAATTCATATCCAAAAAGTTCAGGTTTGAACCCACGTGACCCCAGGCTCCAGCCCACGTGACTTCAGGCTCCAACCCACGTGACTTTTAAAACGATCGGTCACCACTTTTGATGTTGGCAGCTACTTGTTTTAAACGCAACATCTGACGTACGAACACAAATAGAGAAGGAAAGACACAAATGTTATCCAAAAAGTTCAGGTTTTAACCCACGTTACTTCAGGCTTCAACCCACGTGACTTCAGGCTTCAACCCACGTGACTTCAGGCTTCAACCCACGTGACTTTGAAAACGATCGGTCATCATTTTTGAAGTTGGCAGCTACTCTTTCTAAACGCAACATCTGACGAACGAACACAAATATAGAAGAAAAGACACAATTGTTATCCAAAAAGTTCAGATTTTAACCCACGTGACTTTAGGCTTCAACCAACGTGACTTCAGGCATCAACCCACGTGACTTCAGGCTTCAACCCACGTGACTTTGAAAACGATCGGTCACCACTTTTGAAGTTGGCAGCTACTTTTTCCAAACGCAACATCTGTCGAACGAACACAAATATAGAAGAAAAGACACAATTGTTATCCAAAAAGTTCAGGTTTTAACCCACGTGACTTCAGGCTTCTACCCACGTGACTTCAGGCTTCAACCCACGTGACTTCAGGCTTCAACCCACGTGACTTCAGGCTCCAACCCACGTGACTTTCAAAACGATCGGTCACCACTTTTGAAGTTGGCAGCTTCTCTTTCCAAACGCAACATCTGACGAACGAACAAAAATATAGAAGAAAAGACACAATTGTTATCCAGAAAGTTCAGGTTTTAACCCACGTGACTTCAGGCTTCTACCCACGTGACTTCAGGCTTTAACCCACGTGACTTCAGGCTTCAACCCACGTGACTTCAGGCTCCAACCCACGTGACTTTTAAAACGATCGGTCACCACTTTTGGAGTTGGCAGCTACTTGTTCCAAACGCAACATCTGACGAACGAACACAAATATAGAAGAAAAGACACAATTGTTATCCAAAAAGTTCAGATTTTAACCCACGTGACTTTAGGCTTCAACCCACGTGACTTCAGGCATCAACCCACGTGACTTCAGGCTTCAACCCACGTGACTTTGAAAACGATCGGTCACCACTTTTGAAGTTGGCAGCTACTTTTTCCAAACGCAACATCTGTCGAACGAACACAAATATAGAAGAAAAGACACAATTGTTATCCAAAAAGTTCAGGTTTTAACCCACGTGACTTCAGGCTTCTACCCACGTGACTTCAGGCTTCAACCCACGTGACTTCAGGCTTCAACCCACGTGACTTCAGGCTCCAACCCACGTGACTTTCAAAACGATCGGTCACCACTTTTGAAGTTGGCAGCTACTCTTTCCAAACGCAACATCTGACGAACGAACAAAAATATAGAAGAAAAGACACAATTGTTATCCAGAAAGTTCAGGTTTTAACCCACGTGACTTCAGGCTTCTACCCACGTGACTCGAGGCTCCAACCCACGTGACTTCAGGCTTCAACCCACGTGACTTTCGAAACGATCGGTCACCACTTTTGATGTTGGCAGCTACTTGTTCCAAACGCAACATCTGACGAACGAACACAAATATAGAAGAAAAGACACAATTGTTATCCGAAAAGTTCAGGTTTGAACCCACGTGACTCAAGGCTCCAACCCACGTGACTTCAGGCTTCAACCCACGTGACTTTCGAAACGATCGGTCACCACTTTTGATGTTGGCAGCTACTTGTTCCGAACGCAACATCTGACGAACGAACAAAAATATAGAAGAAAAGACACAATTGTTATCCAAAAAGTTCAGGTTTTAACCCACGTGACTTCAGGCTTCTACCCACGTGACTTCAGGCTTTAACCCACGTGACTTCAGGCTTCAACCCACGTGACTTCAGGCTCCAACCCACGTGACTTTTAAAACGATCGGTCACCACTTTTGGAGTTGGCAGCTACTTGTTCCAAACGCAACATCTGACGAACGAACACAAATATAGAAGAAAAGACACAATTGTTATCCAAAAAGTTCAGATTTTAACCCAGGTGACTTCAGGCTTCAACCCACGTGACTTCAGGCTTCAACCCACGTGACTTTGAAAACGATCGGTCACCACTTTTGAAGTTGGCAGCTAATCTTTCCAAACGCAACATCTGACGAACGAACACAAATATAGAAAAAAAGACACAATTCATATCCAAAAAGTTCAGGTTTGAACCCACGTGACCCCAGGCTCCAGCCCACGTGACTTCAGGCTCCAACCCACGTGACTTTTAAAACGATCGGTCACCACTTTTGATGTTGGCAGCTACTTGTTTTAAACGCAACATCTGACAATCGAACACAAATATAGAAGAAAAGGCACAATTGTTATTCAAAAAGTTCAGGTTTTAACCCACGTGACTTCAGGCTTCAACCCACGTGACTCTAGGCTTCAACTCACGTGACTTCAGGCTTCAACCCACGTGACTTTTGAAACGATCGGTCACCACTTTTGGAGTTGGCAGCTACTTGTTCCAAACGCAACATCTGACGAACGAACACAAATATCAAAAAAAAATGACAAAATTGTTATCCAAAAAGTTCTGGTTTGAACCCACGTGACTCAGGGCTCCAACACACGTGACTTCAGGCTTCAACCCACGTGACTTTTAGAACGATCGGTCACCACTTCTGATGTTGGCAGCTACTTGTTCCAAATGCAACATCTGACGAACGAACACAAATATAGAAGAAAAGACACAATTGTTATCCAAAAAGTTAAGGTTTTAACCCACGTGACTTCAGGCTTCAACACGCGTGACTTCAGGCTTCAACCCACGTGACTTTGAAAACGATCGGTCACCACTTTTGAATTTGGCAGCTACTCTTTCCAAACGCAACATCTGTCGAACGAACACAAATATAGAAAAAAAGACACAATTGTTATCCGAAAAGTTCAGGTTTGAACCCACGTGACTCGAGGCTCCAACCCACGTGACTTCAGGCTTCAACCCACGTGACTTTCGAAACGATCGGTCACCACTTTTGATGTTGGCAGCTACTTGTTCCAAACGCAACATCTGACGAACGAACACAAATATAGAAGAAAAGACACAATTGTTATCCAAAAGTTCAGGTTTTAACCCACGTGACTTCAGGCTTCTACCCACGTGACTTCAGGCTTCAACCCACGTGACTTCAGGCTTCAACCCACGTGACTTCAGGCTCCAACCCACGTGACTTTTAAAACGATCGGTCACCACTTTTGGAGTTGGCAGCTACTTGTTCCAAACGCAACATCTGACGAACGAACACAAATATAGAAGAAAAGACACAATTGTTATCCAAAAAGTTCAGGTTTTAACCCACGTGACTTTAGGCTTCAACCCACGTGACTTCAGGCTTCAACCCACGTGACTTCAGGCTTCAACCCACGTGACTTTGAAAACGATCGGTCACCACTTTTGAAGTTGGCAGCTACTCTTTCCAAACGCAACATCTGTCGAACGAACACAAATATAGAAAAAAAGACACAATTGTTATCCAAAAAGTTCAGATTTGAACCCACGTGACTCAGGGCTCCAACCCACGTGACTTCAGGCTTCAACCCACGTGACTTTTAGAACGATCGGTCACCACTTCTGATGTTGGCAGCTACTTGTTCCAAATGCAACATCTGACGAACGAACACAAATATAGAAGAAAAGACACAATTGTTATACAAAAAGTTCAGGTTTTAACCCACGTGACTTCAGGCTTCTACCCACGTGACTTCAGGCTTTAACCCACGTGACTTCAGGCTTCAACCCACGTGACTTTGAAAACGATCGGTCACCACTTTTGAAGTTGGCAGCTACTCTTTCCAAACGCAACATCTGTCGAACGAACACAAATATAGAAAAAAAGACACAATTGTTATCCAAAAAGTTCAGATTTGAACCCACGTGACTTCAGGCTCCAACACACGTGACTTTAGGCTTCAACCCACGTGACTTTCAAAACGATCGGTCACCACTTTAGATGTTGGCAGCTACTTGTTCCAAACGCAACATCTGACGAACGAACCAAAATATAGAAGAAAAGACACAATTGTTATCCAAAAAGTTCAGGTTTTAACCCACGTGACTTCAGGCTTCTACCCACGTGACTTCAGGCTTTAACCCACGTGACTTCAGGCTTCAACCCACGTGACTTCAGGCTCCAACCCACGTGACTTTTAAAACGATCGGTCACCACTTTTGGAGTTGGCAGCTACTTGTTCCAAACGCAACATCTGACAAACGAACACAAATATAGAAGAAAAGACACAATTGTTATCTAAAAAGTTCAGATTTGAACCCACGTGACTCCAGGCTCCAACCCACGTGACTTCAGGCTTCAACCCACGCGACTTTCAAAACGATCGGTCACCACTTTGGATGTTGGCGGCTACTTGTTCCGAACGCAACATCTGACGAACGAACAAAAATATAGAAGAAAAGACACAATTGTTATCCAAAAAGTTCAGGTTTTAACCCACGTGACTTCAGGCTTCTACCCACGTGACTTCAGGCTTTAACCCACGTGACTTCAGGCTCCAACCCACGTGACTTCAGGCTTCAACCCACGTGACTTTTAGAACGATCGGTCACCACTTTTGGAGTTGGCAGCTACTTGTTCCAAACGCAACATCTGACGAACGAACACAAATATAGAAGAAAAGACACAATTGTTATCCAAAAAGTTCAGATTTTAACCCACGTGACTTTAGGCTTCAACCCACGTGACTTCAGGCTTCAACCCACGTGACTTCAGGCTTCAACCCACGTGACTTTGAAAACGATCGGTCACCACTTTTGAAGTTGGCAGCTACTTTTTCCAAACGCAACATCTGTCGAACGAACACAAATATAGAAGAAAAGACACAATTGTTATCCAAAAAGTTCAGGTTTTAACCCACGTGACTTCAGGCTTCTACCCACGTGACTTCAGGCTTCAACCCACGTGACTTCAGGCTTCAACCCAAGTGACTTCAGGCTCCAACCCACGTGACTTTCAAAACGATCGGTCACCACTTTTGGAGTTGGCAGCTACTTGTTCCAAACGCAACATCTGACGAACGAACAAAAATATAGAAGAAAAGACACAATTGTTATCCAAAAATTTCAGGTTTTAACCCACGTGACTTCAGGCTTCTACCCACGTGACTTCAGGCTTTAACCCACGTGACTTCAGGCTTCAACCCACGTGACTTCAGGCTCCAACCCACGTGACTTGTAAAACGATCGGTCACCACTTTTGGAGTTGGCAGCTACTTGTTCCAAACGCAACATCTGACGAACGAACACAAATATAGAAGAAAAGACACAATTGTTATCCAAAAAGTTCAGATTTTAACCCACGTGACTCAGGGCTCCAACCCACGTGACTTCAGGCTCCAACCCACGTGACTTTTGAAACGATCGGTCACCACTTTTGATGTTGGCAGCTACTTGTTTTAAACGCAACATCTGACGAACGAACACAAATATAGGAGAAAAGACACAATTGTTATCCAAATAGTTCAGATTTTAACCCACGTGACTCAGGGCTCCAACCCACGTGACTTCAGGCTTCAACCCACGTGACTTTAAGAACGATCGGTCACCACTTCTGATGTTGGCAGCTACTTGTTCCAAATGCAACATCTGACGAACGAACACAAATATAGAAGAAAAGACACAATTGTTATCCAAAAAGTTCAGGTTTTAACCCACGTGACTTCAGGCTTCAACCCACGTGACTTCAGGCTTCAACCCACGTGACTTTGAAAACGATCGGTCACCACTTTTGAAGTTGGCAGCTACTCTTTTCAAACGCAACATCTGTCGAACGAACACAAATATAGAAAAAAAGACACAATTGTTATCCAAAAAGTTCAGATTTGAACCCTCGTGACTCCAGGCTCCAACCCACGTGACTTCAGGCTCCAACCCACGTGACTTTCAAAACGATCGGTCACCACTTTAGATGTTTGCAGCTACTTGTTCCAAACGCAACATCTGACGAACGAACAAAAATATAGAAGAAAAGACACAATTGTTATCCAAAAACTTCAGGTTTTAACCCACGTGACTTAAGGCTTCTACCCACGTGACTTCAGGCTTCAACCCACGTGACTTCGAAAACGATCGGTCACCACTTTTGAAGTTGGCAGCTACTCTTTCCAAACGCAACATCTGTCGAACGAACACAAATATAGAAAAAAAGACACAATTGTTATCCAAAAAGTTCAGAATTGAACCCACGTGACTCCAGGCTCCAACACACGTGACTTCAGGCTTCAACCCACATGACTTTCAAAACGATCGGTCACCACTTTAGATGTTGGCAGCTACTTGTTCCAAACGCAACATCTGACGAACGAACCAAAATATAGAAGAAAAGACACAATTGTTATCCAAAAAGTTCAGGTTTTAACCCACGTGACTTCAGGCTTCTACCCACGTGACTTCAGGCTTTAACCCACGTGACTTCAGGCTTCCACCCACGTGACTTCAGGCTCCAACCCACGTGACTTTTAAAACGATCGGTCACCACTTTTGGAGTTGGCAGCTACTTGTTCCAAACGCAACATCTGACAAACGAACACAAACATAGAAGAAAAGACACAATTGTTATCTAAAAAGTTCAGATTTGAACCCACGTGACTCCAGGCTCCAACCCACGTGACTTCAGGCTTCAACACACGTGACTTTCAAAACGATCGGTCACCACTTTGGATGTTGGCAGCTACTTGTTCCGAACGCAACATCTGACGAACGAACAAAAATATAGAAGAAAAGACACAATTGTTATCCAAAAAGTTCAGGTTTTAACCCACGTGACTTCAGGCTTCTACCCACGTGACTTCAGGCTTTAACCCACGTGACTCCAGGCTTCAACCCACGTGACTTCAGGCTCCAACCCACGTGACTTTTAAAACGATCGGTCACCACTTTTGGAGTTGGCAGCTACTTGTTCCAAACGCAACATCTGACGAACGAACACAAATATAGAAGAAAAGACACAATTGTTATCCAAAATGTTCAGATTTTAACCCCGATGACTTCAGGCTTCAACCCACGTGACTTCAGGCTTCAACCCACGTGACTTTGAAAACGATCGGTCACCACTTTTGAAGTTGGCAGCTAATCTTTCCAAACGCAACATCTGACGAACGAACGCAAATATAGAAAAAAAGACACAATTCATATCCAAAAAGTTCAGGTTTGAACCCACGTGACCCCAGGCTCCAGCCCACGTGACTTCAGGCTCCAACCCACGTGACTTTTAAAACGATCGGTCACCACTTTTGACGATGGCAGCTACTTGTTTTAAACGCAACATCTGACAATCGAACACAAATATAGAAGAAAAGACACAATTGTTATTCAAAAAGTTCAGGTTTTAACCCACGTTACTTCAGGCTTCAACCCACGTGACTTTAGGCTTCAACCCACGTTACTTCAGGCTTCAACCCACGTGACCCCAGGCTCCAGCCCACGGGACTTCAGGCTCCAACCCACGTGACTTTTAAAACGATCGGTCACCACTTTTGATGTTGGCAGCTACTTGTTTTAAACGCAACATCTGACAATCGAACACAAATATAGAAGAAAAGACACAATCGTTATTCAAAAAGTTCAGGTTTTAACCCACGTGACTTCAGGCTTCAACCCACGTGACTCTAGGCTTCAACTCACGTGACTTCAGGCTTCAACCCACGTGACTTTTGAAACGATCGGTCACCACTTTTGGAGTTGGCAGCTACTTGTTCCAAACGCAACATCTGACGAACGAACACAAATATCAAAAAAAATGACAAAATTGTTATCCAAAAAGTTCTGGTTCGAACCCACGTGACTCAGGGCTCCAACACACGTGACTTCAGGCTTCAACCCACGTGACTTTTAGAACGATCGGTCACCACTTCTGATGTTGGCAGCTACTTGTTCCAAATGCAACATCTGACGAACGAACACAAATATAGAAGAAAAGACACAATTGTTATCCAAAAAGTTAAGGTTTTAACCCACGTGACTTCAGGCTTCAACACGCGTGACTTCAGGCTTCAACCCACGTGACTTTGAAAACGATCGGTCACCACTTTTGAATTTGGCAGCTACTCTTTCCAAACGCAACATCTGTCGAACGAACACAAATATAGAAAAAAAGACACAATTGTTATCCGAAAAGTTCAGGTTTGAACCCACGTGACTCGAGGCTCCAACCCACGTGACTTCAGGCTTCAACCCACGTGACTTTCGAAACGATCGGTCACCACTTTTGATGTTGGCAGCTACTTGTTCCGAACGCAACATCTGACGAACGAACAAAAATATAGAAGAAAAGACACAATTGTTATCCAAAAAGTTCAGGTTTTAACCCACGTGACTTCAGGCTTTAACCCACGTGACTTCAGGCTTTAACCCACGTGACTTCAGGCTCCAACCCACGTGACTTTTAAAACGATCGGTCACCACTTTTGGAGTTGGCAGCTACTTGTTCCAAACGCAACATCTGACGAACGAACACAAATATAGAAGAAAAGACACAATTGTTATCCAAAAAGTTCAGATTTTAACCCAGGTGACTTCAGGCTTCAACCCACGTGACTTCAGGCTTCAACCCACGTGACTTTGAAAACGATCGGTCACCACTTTTGAAGTTGGCAGCTAATCTTTCCAAACGCAACATCTGACGAACGAACACAAATATAGAAAAAAAGACACAATTCATATCCAAAAAGTTCAGGTTTGAACCCACGTGACCCCAGGCTCCAGCCCACGTGACTTCAGGCTCCAACCCACGTGACTTTTAAAACGATCGGTCACCACTTTTGATGTTGGCAGCTACTTGTTTTAAACGCAACATCTGACAATCGAACACAAATATAGAAGAAAAGGCACAATTGTTATTCAAAAAGTTCAGGTTTTAACCCACGTGACTTCAGGCTTCAACCCACGTGACTCTAGGCTTCAACTCACGTGACTTCAGGCTTCAACCCACGTGACTTTTGAAACGATCGGTCACCACTTTTGGAGTTGGCAGCTACTTGTTCCAAACGCAACATCTGACGAACGAACACAAATATCAAAAAAAAATGACAAAATTGTTATCCAAAAAGTTCTGGTTTGAACCCACGTGACTCAGGGCTCCAACACACGTGACTTCAGGCTTCAACCCACGTGACTTTTAGAACGATCGGTCACCACTTCTGATGATGGCAGCTACTTGTTCCAAATGCAACATCTGACGAACGAACACAAATATAGAAGAAAAGACACAATTGTTATCCAAAAAGTTAAGGTTTTAACCCACGTGACTTCAGGCTTCAACACGCGTGACTTCAGGCTTCAACCCACGTGACTTTGAAAACGATCGGTCACCACTTTTGAATTTGGCAGCTACTCTTTCCAAACGCAACATCTGTCGAACGAACACAAATATAGAAAAAAAGACACAATTGTTATCCGAAAAGTTCAGGTTTGAACCCACGTGACTCGAGGCTCCAACCCACGTGACTTCAGGCTTCAACCCACGTGACTTTCGAAACGATCGGTCACCACTTTTGATGTTGGCAGCTACTTGTTCCAAACGCAACATCTGACGAACGAACACAAATATAGAAGAAAAGACACAATTGTTATCCAAAAGTTCAGGTTTTAACCCACGTGACTTCAGGCTTCTACCCACGTGACTTCAGGCTTCAACCCACGTGACTTCAGGCTTCAACCCACGTGACTTCAGGCTCCAACCCACGTGACTTTTAAAACGATCGGTCACCACTTTTGGAGTTGGCAGCTACTTGTTCCAAACGCAACATCTGACGAACGAACACAAATATAGAAGAAAAGACACAATTGTTATCCAAAAAGTTCAGGTTTTAACCCACGTGACTTTAGGCTTCAACCCACGTGACTTCAGGCTTCAACCCACGTGACTTCAGGCTTCAACCCACGTGACTTTGAAAACGATCGGTCGCCACTTTTGAAGTTGGCAGCTACTCTTTCCAAACGCAACATCTGTCGAACGAACACAAATATAGAAAAAAAGACACAATTGTTATCCAAAAAGTTCAGATTTGAACCCACGTGACTCAGGGCTCCAACCCACGTGACTTCAGGCTTCAACCCACGTGACTTTTAGAACGATCGGTCACCACTTCTGATGTTGGCAGCTACTTGTTCCAAATGCAACATCTGACGAACGAACACAAATATAGAAGAAAAGACACAATTGTTATCCAAAAAGTTCAGGTTTTAACCCACGTGACTTCAGGCTTCTACCCACGTGACTTCAGGCTTTAACCCACGTGACTTCAGGCTTCAACCCACGTGACTTTGAAAACGATCGGTCACCACTTTTGACGTTGGCAGCTACTCTTTCCAAACGCAACATCTGTCGAACGAACACAAATATAGAAAAAAAGACACAATTGTTATCCAAAAAGTTCAGATTTGAACCCACGTGACTCCAGGCTCCAACACACGTGACTTCAGGCTTCAACCCACGTGACTTTCAAAACGATCGGTCACCACTTTAGATGTTGGCAGCTACTTGTTCCAAACGCAACATCTGACGAACGAACCAAAATATAGAAGAAAAGACACAATTGTTATCCAAAAAGTTCAGGTTTTAACCCACGTGACTTCAGGCTTCTACCCACGTGACTTCAGGCTTTAACCCACGTGACTTCAGGCTTCAACCCACGTGACTTCAGGCTCCAACCCACGTGACTTTTAAAACGATCGGTCACCACTTTTGGAGTTGGCAGCTACTTGTTCCAAACGCAACATCTGACAAACGAACACAAATATAGAAGAAAAGACACAATTGTTATCTGAAAAGTTCAGATTTGAACCCACGTGACTCCAGGCTCCAACCCACGTGACTTCAGGCTTCAACCCACGCGACTTTCAAAACGATCGGTCACCACTTTGGATGTTGGCAGCTACTTGTTCCGAACGCAACATCTGACGAACGAACAAAAATATAGAAGAAAAGACACAATTGTTATCCAAAAAGTTCAGGTTTTAACCCACGTGACTTCAGGCTTCTACCCACGTGACTTCAGGCTTTAACCCACGTGACTTCAGGCTCCAACCCACGTGACTTCAGGCTTCAACCCACGTGACTTTTAGAACGATCGGTCACCACTTTTGGAGTTGGCAGCTACTTGTTCCAAACGCAACATCTGACGAACGAACACAAATATAGAAGAAAAGACACAATTGTTATCCAAAAAGTTCAGATTTTAACCCACGTGACTTTAGGCTTCAACCCACGTGACTTCAGGCTTCAACCCACGTGACTTCAGGCTTCAACCCACGTGACTTTGAGAACGATCGGTCACCACTTTTGAAGTTAGCAGCTACTTTTTCCAAGCGCAACATCTGTCGAACGAACACAAATATAGAAGAAAAGACACAATTGTTATCCAAAAAGTTCAGGTTTTAACCCACGTGACTTCAGGCTTCTACCCACGTGACTTCAGGCTTCAACCCACGTGACTTCAGGCTTCAACCCAAGTGACTTCAGGCTCCAACCCACGTGACTTTCAAAACGATCGGTCACCACTTTTGGAGTTGGCAGCTACTTGTTCCAAACGCAACATCTGACGAACGAACAAAAATATAGAAGAAAAGACACAATTGTTATCCAAAAATTTCAGGTTTTAACCCACGTGACTCCAGGCTTCTACCCACGTGACTTCAGGCTTTAACCCACGTGACTTCAGGCTTTAACCCACGTGACTTCAGGCTTCAACCCACGTGACTTCAGGCTCCAACCCACGTGACTTGTAAAACGATCGGTCACCACTTTTGGAGTTGGCAGCTACTTGTTCCAAACGCAACATCTGACGAACGAACACAAATATAGAAGAAAAGACACAATTGTTATCTGAAAAGTTCAGGTTTTAACCCACGTGACTTCAGGCTTCAACCCACGTGACTTCAGGCTTTAACCCACGTGACTTCAGGCTTCAACCCACGTGACTTTGAAAACGATCGGTCACCACTTTTGAAGTTGGCAGCTACTCTTTCCAAACGCAACATCTGACGAACGAACAAAAATATAGAAGAAAAGACACAATTGTTATCCAGAAAGTTCAGGTTTTAACCCACGTGACTTCAGGCTTCTACCCACGTGACTTCAGGCTTTGACCCACGTGACTTCAGGCTTCAACCCACGTGACTTCAGGCTCCAACCCACGTGACTTTTAAAACGATCGGTCACCACTTTTGGAGTTGGCAGCTACTATTTCCAAACGCAACATCTGACGAACGAACACAAATATAGAAGAAAAGACACAATTGTTATCTAAAAAGTTCAGGTTTTAACCCTCGTGACTTCAGGCTTCAACCCACGTGACTCCAGGCTTTAACCCACGTGACTTCAGGCTTCAACCCACGTGACTTTGAAAACGATCGGTCACCACTTTTGAAGTTGGCAGCTACTCTTTCCAAACGCAACATCTGACGAACGAACACAAATATAGAAGAAAAGACACAATTGTTATCTAAAAAGGTCAGGTTTCAACCCACGTGACTTCAGGCTTCAACCCACGTGACTTCAGGCTTTAACCCACGTGACTTTAAAAACGATCGGTCACCTTTTTTGAAGTTGGCAGCTACTCTTTCCAAACGCAACATCTGACGAACGAACACAAATATAGAAAAAAAGACACAATTGTTATCCAAAAAGTTCAGGTTTGAACCCACGTGACTCCAGTCTCCAACCCACGTGACTTCAGGCTCCAACCCACGTGACTTTTAAAACGATCGGTCACCACTTTTGATGTTGGCAGCTACTTGTTTTAAACGCAACATCTGACGAACGAACACAAATATAGAAGAAAAGACACAATTGTTATCCAAAAAGTTCAGATTTTAACCCAGGTGACTTCAGGCTTCAACCCACGTGACTTCAGGCTTCAACCCACGTGACTTTGAAAACGATCGGTCACCACTTTTGAAGTTGACAGCTACTCTTTCCAAACGCAACATCTGACGAACGAACACAAATATAAAAAAAAAATGACAAAATTGTTATCCAAAAAGTTCTGGTTTGAACCCACGTGACTCAGGGCTCCAACCCACGTGACTTCAGGCTTCAACCCACGTGACTTTTAGAACGATCGGTCACCACTTCTGATGTTGGCAGCTACTTGTTCCAAATGCAACATCTGACGAACGAACACAAATATAGAAGAAAAGACACAATTGTTATCCAAAAAGTTCAGGATTTAACCCACGTGACTCAAGGCTTCAACACACATGACTTCAGGCTTCAACCCACGTGACTTTGAGAACGATCGGTCACCACTTTTGAATTTGGCAGCTACTCTTTCCAAACGCAATATCTTTCGAACGAACACAAATATAGAAAAAAAGACACAATTGTTATCCGAAAAGTTCAGGTTTAAACCCACGTGACTTCAGTCTCCAACCCACGTGACTTCAGGCTCCAACCCACGTGACTTTTAAAACGATCGGTCACCACTTTTGATGTTGGCAGCTACTTGTTTTAAACGCAACATCTGACGAACGAACACAAATATAGAAGAAAAGACACAATTGTTATCCAAAAAGTTCAGATTTCAACCCAGGTGACTTCAGGCTTCAACCCACGTGACTTCAGGCTTCAACCCACGTGACTTTGAAAACGATCGGTCACCACTTTTGAAGTTGACAGCTACTCTTTCCAAACGCAACATCTGACGAACGAACACAAATATAGAAAAAAAGACACAATTCATATCCAAAGAGTTCAGGTTTGAACCCACGTGACCCCAGGCTCCAGCCCACGTGACTTCAGGCTCCAACCCACGTGACTTTTAAAACGATCGGTCACCACTTTTGATGTTGGCAGCTACTTGTTTTAAACGCAACATCTGACGAACGAACACAAATATAGAAGAAAAGACACAATTGTTATCCAAAAAGTTCAGGATTTAACCCACGTGACTCAAGGCTTCAACACACGTGACTTCAGGCTTCAACCCACGTGACTTTGAGAACGATCGGTCACCACTTTTGAATTTGGCAGCTACTCTTTCCAAACGCAACATCTGTCGAACGAACACAAATATAGGAAAAAAGACACAATTGTTATCCGAAAAGTTCAGGTTTTAACCCTCGTGACTTCAGGCTTCAACCCACGTGACTCCAGGCTTTAACCCACGTGACTTCAGGCTTCAACCCACGTGACTTTGAAAACGATCGGTCACCACTTTTGAAGTTGGCAGCTACTCTTTCCAAACGCAACATCTGACGAACGAACACAAATATAAAAAAAAGACACAATTGTTATCCAAAAAGTTCAGGTTTGAACCCACGTGACTCCAGTCTCCAACCCACGTGACTTCAGGCTCCAACCCACGTGACTTTTGAAACGATCGGTCACCACTTTTGATGTTGGCAGCTACTTGTTTTAAACGCAACATCTGACGAACGAACACAAATATAGAAGAAAAGACACAATTGTTATCCAAAAAGTTCAGGTTTTAACCCACGTGACTTCAGGCTTCAACCCACGTGACTTCAGGCTTCAACCCACGTGACTTTGAAAACGATCGGTCACCACTTTTGAAGTTGGCAGCTACTCTTTTCAAACGCAACATCTGTCGAACGAACACAAATATAGAAAAAAAGACACAATTGTTATCCAAAAAGTTCAGATTTGAACCCTTGTGACTCCAGGCTCCAACCCACGTGACTTCAGGCTCCAACCCACGTGACTTTCAAAACGATCGGTCACCACTTTAGATGTTGGCAGCTACTTGTTCCAAACGCAACATCTGACGAACGAACAAAAATATAGAAGAAAAGACACAATTGTTATCCAAAAACTTCAGGTTTTAACCCACGTGACTTAAGGCTTCTACCCACGTGACTTCAGGCTCCAACCCACGTGACTTTTAAAACGATCGGTCACCACTTTTGGAGTTGGCAGCTACTTGTTCCAAACGCAACATCTGACGAACGAACACAAATATAGAAGAAAAGACACAATTGTTATCTAAAAAGTTCAGATTTGAACCCACGTGACTCCGGGCTCCAACCCACGTGACTTCAGGCTTCAACCCACGTGACTTTCAAAACGATCGGTCACCACTTTAGATGTTGGCAGCTACTTGTTCCAAACGCAACATCTGACGAACGAACAAAAATATAGAAGAAAAGACACAATTGTTATCCAAAAAGTTCAGGTTATAACCCACGTGACTTCAGGCTTCTACTCACGTGACTTCAGGCTTCAACCCACGTGACTTCAGGCTTCAACCCACGTGACTTCAGGCTCCAACCCACGTGACTTTTAAAACGATCGGTCACCACTTTTGGAGTTGGCTGCTACTTGTTCCAAACGCAACATCTGACGAACGAACACAAATATAGAAGAAAAGACACAATTGTTATCTAAAAAGGTCAGGTTTCAACCCACGTGACTTCAGGCTTCAACCCACGTGACTTCAGGCTTTAACCCACGTGACTTTAAAAACGATCGGTCACCTTTTTTGAAGTTGGCAGCTACTCTTTCCAAACGCAACATCTGACGAACGAACACAAATATAGAAAAAAAGACACAATTGTTATCCAAAAAGTTCAGGTTTGAACCCACGTGACTCCAGTCTCCAACCCACGTGACTTCAGGCTCCAACCCACGTGACTTTTAAAACGATCGGTCACCACTTTTGATGTTGGCAGCTACTTGTTTTAAACGCAACATCTGACGAACGAACACAAATATAGAAGAAAAGACACAATTGTTATCCAAAAAGTTCAGATTTTAACCCAGGTGACTTCAGGCTTCAACCCACGTGACTTCAGGCTTCAACCCACGTGACTTTGAAAACGATCGGTCACCACTTTTGAAGTTGACAGCTACTCTTTCCAAACGCAACATCTGACGAACGAACACAAATATAAAAAAAAAATGACAAAATTGTTATCCAAAAAGTTCTGGTTTGAACCCACGTGACTCAGGGCTCCAACCCACGTGACTTCAGGCTTCAACCCACGTGACTTTTAGAACGATCGGTCACCACTTCTGATGTTGGCAGCTACTTGTTCCAAATGCAACATCTGACGAACGAACACAAATATAGAAGAAAAGACACAATTGTTATCCAAAAAGTTCAGGATTTAACCCACGTGACTCAAGGCTTCAACACACATGACTTCAGGCTTCAACCCACGTGACTTTGAGAACGATCGGTCACCACTTTTGAATTTGGCAGCTACTCTTTCCAAACGCAATATCTTTCGAACGAACACAAATATAGAAAAAAAGACACAATTGTTATCCGAAAAGTTCAGGTTTAAACCCACGTGACTTCAGTCTCCAACCCACGTGACTTCAGGCTCCAACCCACGTGACTTTTAAAACGATCGGTCACCACTTTTGAAGTTGACAGCTACTCTTTCCAAACGCAACATCTGACGAACGAACACAAATATAGAAAAAAAGACACAATTCATATCCAAAGAGTTCAGGTTTGAACCCACGTGACCCCAGGCTCCAGCCCACGTGACTTCAGGCTCCAACCCACGTGACTTTTAAAACGATCGGTCACCACTTTTGATGTTGGCAGCTACTTGTTTTAAACGCAACATCTGACGAACGAACACAAATATAGAAGAAAAGACACAATTGTTATCCAAAAAGTTCAGGATTTAACCCACGTGACTCAAGGCTTCAACACACGTGACTTCAGGCTTCAACCCACGCTACTTTGAGAACGATCGGTCACCACTTTTGAATTTGGCAGCTACTCTTTCCAAACGCAACATCTGTCGAACGAACACAAATATAGAAAAAAAGACACAATTGTTATCCGAAAAGTTCAGGTTTAAACCCACGTGACTCGAGGCTCCAACCCACGTGACTTCAGGCTTCAACCCACGTGACTTTCAAAACGATCGGTCACCACTTTTGATGTTGGCAGCTACTTGTTCCAAACGCAACATCTGACGAACGAACACAAATATAGAAGAAAAGACACAATTGTTATCCAAAAAGTTCAGGTTTCAACCCACGTGACTTCAGGCTTCTACCCACGTGACTTCAGGCTTTAACCCACGTGACTCCAGGCTTCAACCCACGTGGCTTCGGGCTCCAACCCACGCTACTTTTAAAACGATCGGTCACCACTTTTGGAGTTGGCAGCTACTCTTTCCAAACGCAACATCTGACGAACGAACACAAATATAGAAAAGAAGACACAATTGTTATCCAAAAAGTTTAGGTTTGAACCCACGTGACTCCAGGCTCCAATCCACGTGACTTCAGGCTTCAACCCACGTGACTTTTAAAACGATCGGTCACCACTTTTGATGTTGGCAGCTACTTGTTCCAAACGCAACATCTGACGAACGAACACAAATATAGAAGAAAAGAAACAATTGTTATCCAAAAAGTTCAAGTTTTAACCCACGTGACTTCAGGCTTCAACCCACGTGACTTCAGGCTTCAACCCACGTGACTTTGAAAACGATCGGTCACCACTTTTGAAGTTGGCAGCTACTCTTTCCAAACGCAACATCTGACGAACGAACACAAATATAGAAAAAAAGACACAATTGTTATCCAAAAAGTTTAGGTTTGAACCCACGTGACTCCTAGCTCCAACCCACGTGACATCAGGCTTCAACCCACGTGACTTTTGAAACGATCGGTCACCACTCTTGATGTTGGCAGCTACTTGTTCCAAACGCAACATCAGACGAACGAACACAAATATAAAAGAAAAGAAACAATTGTTATCCAAAAAGTTCAGGTTTTAACCAACGTGACTTCAGGCTTCAACCCACGTGACTTTTAAAACGATCGGTCACCACTTTTGATGTTGGCAGCTACTTGTTCCAAACGCAACATCTGACGAACGAACACAAATATAGAAAAAAAGACACAATTGTTATCCAAAAAGTTCAGATTTTAACCCAGGTGACTTCAGGCTTCAACCCACGTGACTTCAGGCTTCAACCCACGTGACTTTGAAAACGATCGGTCACCACTTTTGAAGTTGACAGCTACTATTTCCAAACGCAACATCTGACGAACGAACACAAATATAGAAAAAAAGACACAATTGTTATCAAAAAAGTTCAGATTTGAACCCACGTGACTCCAGGCTCCAACCCACGTGACTTCAGGCTCCAACCCACGTGACTTTCAAAACGATCGGTCACCACTTTAGATGTTGGCAGCTACTTGTTCCAAACGCAACATCTGACGAACGAACAAAAATATAGAAGAAAAGACACAATTGTTATCCAAAAACTTCAGGTTTTAACCCACGTGACTCAAGGCTTCTATCCACGTGACTTCAGGCTCCAACCCACGTGACTTTTAAAACGATCGGTCACCACTTTTGGAGTTGGCAGCTACTTGTTCCAAACGCAACATCTGACGAACGAACACAAATATAGAAGAAAAGACACAATTGTTATCTAAAAAGTTCAGATTTGAACCCACGTGACTCCAGGCTCCAACCCACGTGACTTCAGGCTTCAACCCACGTGACTTTCAAAACGATCGGTCACCACTTTAGATGTTGGCAGCTACTTGTTCCAAACGCAACATCTGACGAACGAACAAAAATATAGAAGAAAAGACACAATTGTTATCCAAAAAGTTCAGGTTTTAACCCACGTGACTTCAGGTTTCTACCCACGTGACTTCAGGCTTTAACCTACGTGACTTCAGGCTTCAACCCACGTGACTTCAGGCTCCAACCCACGTGACTTTTAAAACGATCGGTCACCACTTTTGGAGTTGGCAGCTACTTGTTCCAAACGCAACATCTGACGAACGAACACAAATATAGAAGAAAAGACACAATTGTTATCTAAAAAGGTCAGGTTTTAACCCACGTGACTCCAGGCTTCAACCCACGTGACTTTAGGCTTTAACCCACGTGACTTTGAAAACGATCGGTCACCTTTTTTGAAGTTGGCAGCTACTCTTTCCAAACGCAACATCTGACGAACGAACACAAATATAGAAAAAAAGACACAATTGTTATCCAAAAAGTTCAGGTTTGAACCCACGTGACTCCAGTCTCCAACCCACGTGACTTCAGGCTCCAACCCACGTGACTTTTAAAACGATCGGTCACCACTTTTGATGTTGGCAGCTACTTGTTGTAAACGCAACATCTGACGAACGAACACAAATATAGAAGAAAAGACACAATTGTTATCCAAAAAGTTCAGATTTTAACCCAGGTGATTTCAGGCTTCAACCCACGTGACTTCGGGCTTCAACCCACGTGACTTTGAAAACGATCGGTCACCACTTTTGAAGTTGACAGCTACTCTTTCCAAACGCAACATCTGACGAACGAACACAGATATAGAAAAACAGACACAATTCATATCCAAAAAGTTCGGGTTTGAACCCACGTGACCCCAGGCTCCAGCCCACGTGACTCCAGGCTCCAACCCACGTGACTTTTAAAACGATCGGTCACCACTTTTGATGTTGGCAGCTACTTGTTTTAAACGCAACATCTGACGAACGAACACAAATAAAGAAGGAAAGACACAATTGTTATCCAAAAAGTTCAGGTTTTAACCCACGTTACTTCAGGCTTCAACCCACGTGACTTCAGGCTTCAACCCACGTGACTTTGAGAACGATCGGTCACCACTTTTGAATTTGGCAGCTACTCTTTCCAAACGCAACATCTGTCGAACGAACACAAATATAGAAAAAAAGACACAATTGTTATCCGAAAATTTCAGGTTTAAACCCACGTGACTCGAGGCTCCAACCCACGTGACTTCAGGCTTCAACCCACGTGACTTTCAAAACGATCGGTCACCACTTTTGATGTTGGCAGCTACTTGTTCCAAACGCAACATCTGACGAACGAACACAAATATAGAAGAAAAGACACAATTGTTATCCAAAAAGTTCAGGTTTCAACCCACGTGACTTCAGGCTTCTACCCACGTGACTTCAGGCTCCAACCCACGTGACTTTTGAAACGATCGGTCACCACTTTTGATGTTGGCAGCTACTTGTTTTAAACGCAACATCTGACGAACGAACACAAATATAGAAGAAAAGACACAATTGTTATCCAAAAAGTTCAGATTTTAACCCACGTGACTCAGGGCTCCAACCCACGTGACTTCAGGCTAAAACCCACGTGACTTTTAGAACGATCGGTCACCACTTCTGATGTTGGCAGCTACTTGTTCCAAATGCAACATCTGACGAACGAACACAAATATAGAAGAAAAGACACAATTGTTATCCAAAAAGTTCAGGTTTCAACCCACGTGACTTCAGGCTTCTACCCACGTGACTTCAGGCTCCAACCCACGTGACTTTTGAAACGATCGGTCACCACTTTTGATGTTGGCAGCTACTTGTTTTAAACGCAACATCTGACGAACGAACACAAATATAGAAGAAAAGACACAATTGTTATCCAAAAAGTTCAGATTTTAACCCACGTGACTCAGGGCTCCAACCCACGTGACTTCAGGCTTCAACCCACGTGACTTTTAGAACGATCGGTCACCACTTCTGATGTTGGCAGCTACTTGTTCCAAATGCAACATCTGACGAACGAACACAAATATAGAAAAAAAAACACAATTGTTATCCAAAAAGTTCAGATTTGAACCCACGTGACTCCAGGCTCCAACCCACGTGACTTAAGGCTCCAACCCACGTGACTTTCAAAACGATCGGTCACCACTTTAGATGTTGGCAGCTACTTGTTCCAAACGCAACATCTGACGAACGAACAAAAATATAGAAGAAAAGACACAATTGTTATCCAAAAACTCCAGGTTTTAACCCACGTGACTCAAGGCTTCTACCCACGTGACTTCAGGCTCCAACCCACGTGACTTTTAAAACGATCGGTCACCACTTTTGGAGTTGGCAGCTACTTGTTCCAAACGCAACATCTGACGAACGAACACAAATATAGAAGAAAGGACACAATTGTTATCTAAAAAGTTCAGATTTGAACCCACGTGACTCCAGGCTCCAACCCACGTGACTTCAGGCTTCAACCCACGTGACTTTCGAAACGATCGGTTACCACTTTAGATGTTGGCAGCTACTTGTTCCAAACGCAACATCTGACGAACGAACACACATATAGAAGAAAAGACACAATTGTTATCTAAAAAGTTCAGGTTTTAACCCACGTGACTTCAGGCTTCAACCCACGTGACTTCAGGCTTTAACCCACGTGACTTCAGGCTTCAACCCACGTGACTTTGAAAACGATCGGTCACCACTTTTGAAGTTGGCAGCTACTCTTTCCAAACGCAACATCTGACGAACGAACACAAATATAGAAAAAAAGACACTATTGTTATCCAAAAAGTTCAGGTTTGAACCCACGTGACTCCAGTCTCCAACCCACGTGACTTCAGGCTCCAACCCACGTGACTTTTGAAACGATCGGTCACCAATTTTTGATGTTGGCAGCTACTTGTTTTAAACGCAACATCTGACGAACGAACACAAATATAGAAGGAAAGACACAATTGTTATCCAAAAAGTTCAGATTTTAACCCACGTGACTCAGGGCTCCAACCCACGTGACTTCAGACTTCAACCCACGTGACTTTCAGAACGATCGGTCACCACTTCTGATGTTGGCGGCTACTTGTTCCAAATGCAACATCTGACTAACGAACACAAATATAGAAGAAAAGACACAATTGTTATCCAAAAAGTTCAGGTTTTAACCCACGTGACTTCAGGCTTCAACCCACGTGACTTCAGGCTTCAACCCACGTGACTTCAGGCTTCAACCCACGTGACTTTGAAAACGATCGGTCACCACTCTTGAAGTTGGCAGCTACTCTTTTCAAACGTAACATCTGTCGAACGAACACAAATATAGAAAAAAAGACACAATTGTTATCCAAAAAGTTCAGATTTGAACCCACGTGACTCCAGGCTCCAACCCACGTGACTTCAGGCTCCAACCCACGTGACTTTCAAAACGATCGGTCACCACTTTAGATGTTGGCAGCTACTTGTTCCAAACGCAACATCTGACGAACGAACAAAAATATAGAAGAAAAGACACAATTGTTATCCAAAAACTTCAGGTTTTAACTCACGTGACTTAAGGCTTCTACCCACGTGACTTCAAGCTCCAACCCACGTGACTTTTAAAACGATCGGTCACCACTTTTGGAGTTGGCAGCTACTTGTTCCAAACGCAACATCTGACGAACGAACACAAATATAGAAGAAAAGACACAATTGTTATCTAAAAAGTTCAGATTTGAACCCACGTGTCTCCAGGCTCCAACCCACGTGACTTCAGGCTTCAACCCACGTGACTTTGAAAACGATCGGTCACCTTTTTTGAAGTTGGCATCTACTCTTTCCAAACGCAACATCTGACGAACGAACACAAATATAGAAAAAAAGACACAATTGTTATCCAAAAAGTTCAGGTTTGAACCCACGTGACTCCAGTCTCCAACCCACGTGACTTCAGGCTCCAACCCACGTGACTTTTAAAACGATCGGTCACCACTTTTGATGTTGGCAGCTACTTGTTTTGAACGCAACATCTGTCGAACGAACACAAATATAGAAGAAAAGACACAATTGTTATCCAAAAAGTTCAGATTTTAACCCAGGTGACTTCAGGCTTCAACCCACGTGACTTCAGGCTTCAACCCACGTGACTTTGAAAACGATCGGTCACCACTTTTGAAGTTGACAGCTACTATTTCCAAACGCAACATCTGACGAACGAACACAAATATAGAAAAAAAGACACAATTCATATCCAAAAAGTTCAGGTTTGAACCCACGTGACCCCAGGCTCCAGCCCACGTGACTTCAGGCTCAAACCCACGTGACTTTTAAAACAATCGGTCACCACTTTTGATGTTGGCAGCTACTTATTTTAAACGCAACATCTGACGAACGAACACAAATATAGAAGGAAAGACACAATTGTTATCCAAAAAGTTCAGGTTTTAACCGACGTTACTTCAGGCTTCAACCCACGTGACTTCAGGCTTCAACCCACGTGACTTTAGGCTTCAACCCACGTGACTTTGGAAACGATCGGTCATCATTTTTGAAGTTGGCAGCTACTCTTTCCAAACGCAACATCTGACGAACGAACACAAATATAGAAGAAAAGACACAATTGTTATCCAAAAAGTTCGGGTTTTAACCCACGTGACTTCAGGCTTCAACCCACGTGACTCCAGGCTTCAACTCACGTGACTTCAGGCTTCAACCCACGTGACTTTTGAAACGATCGGTTACCACTTTTGGAGTTGGCAGCTACTTGTTCCAAACGCAACATCTGACGAACGAACACAAATATAAAAAAAAAATGACAAAATTGTTATCCAAAAAGTTCTGGTTTGAACCCACGTGACTCAGGGCTCCAACCCACGTGACTTCAGGCTTTAACCCACGTGACTTTCAAAACGATCGGTCACCACTTTAGATGTTGGCAGCTACTTGTTCCAAACGCAACATCTGACGAACGAACAAAAATATAGAAGAAAAGACACAATTGTTATCCAAAAAGTTCAGGTTTTAACCCACGTGACTTCAGGCTTCTACCCACGTGACTTCAGGCTTTAACCTACGTGACTTCAGGCTTCAACCCACGTGACTTCAGGCTCCAACCCACGTGACTTTTAAAACGATCGGTCACCACTTTTGGAGTTGGCAGCTACTTGTTCCAAACGCAACATCTGACGAACGAACACAAATATAGAAGAAAAGACACAATTGTTATCTAAAAAGGTCAGGTTTTAACCCACGTGACTTCAGGCTTCAACCCACGTGACTTCAGGCTTCAACCCACGTGACTTTGAAAACGATCGGTCACCTTTTTTGATGTTGGCAGCTACTCTTTCCAAACGCAACATCTGACGAACGAACACAAATATAGAAAAAAAGACACAATTGTTATCCAAAAAGTTCAGGTTTGAACCCACGTGACTCCAGTCTCCAACCCACGTGACTTCAGGCTCCAACCCACGTGACTTTTAAAACGATCGGTCACCACTTTTGATGTTGGCAGCTACTTGTTTTAAACGCAACATCTGACGAACGAACACAAATATAGAAGAAAAAGACACAATTATTATCCAAAAAGTTCAGATTTTAACCCAGGTGACTTCAGGCTTCAACCCACGTGACTTCAGGCTTCAACCCACGTGACTTTGAAAACGATCGGTCACCATTTTCGAAGTTGACAGCTACTCTTTCCAAACGCAACATCTGACGAACGAACACAAATATAGAAGAAAAGACACAATTGTTATCCAAAAAGTTCAGATTTGAACCCACGTGACTTAAGGCTTCTACCCACGTGACTTCAGGCTCCAACCCACGTGACTTTTAAAACGATCGGTCACTACTTTTGGAGTTGGCAGCTACTTGTTCCAAACGCAACATCTGACGAACGAACACAAATATAGAAGAAAAGACACAATTGTTATCCAAAAAGTTCGGGTTTTAACCCACGTGACTTCAGGCTTCAACCCACGTGACTCCAGGCTTCAACACACGTGACTTCAGGCTTCAACCCACGTGACTTCAGGCTCCAACCCACGTGACTTTTAAAACGATCGGTCACCACTTCTGATGTTGGCAGCTACTTGTTCCAAACGCAACATCTGACGAACGGACACAAATATAAAAAAAAAATGACAAAATTGTTATCCAAAAAGTTCTGGTTTGAACCCACGTGACTCAGGGCTCCAACCCACGTGACTTCAGGCTTCAACCCACGTGACTTTTAGAACGATCGGTCACCACTTCTGATGTTGGCAGCTACTTGTTCCAAATGCAACATCTGACGAACGAACACAAATATAGAAGAAAAGACACTATTGTTATCCAAAAAGTTCAGGTTTTAACCCACGTGACTTCAGGCTTCAACCCACGTGACTTCAGGCTTCAACCCACGTGACTTTGAAAACGATCGGTCACCACTTTTGAAGTTGGCAGCTACTCTTTTCAAACGCAACATCTGTCGAACGAACACAAATATAGAAAAAAAGACACAATTGTTATCCAAAAAGTTCAGATTTGAACCCACGTGACTCCAGGCTCCAACCCACGTGACTTAAGGCTCCAACCCACGTGACTTTCAAAACGATCGGTCACCACTTTAGATGTTGGCAGCTACTTGTTCCAAACGCAACATCTGACGAACGAACAAAAATATAGAAGAAAAGACACAATTGTTATCCAAAAACTTCAGGTTTTAACCCACGTGACTCAAGGCTTCTACCCACGTGACTTCAGGCTCCAACCCACGTGACTTTTAAAACGATCGGTCACCACTTTTGGAGTTGGCAGCTACTTGTTCCAAACGCAACATCTGACGAACGAACACAAATATAGAAGAAAGGACACAATTGTTATCTAAAAAGTTCAGATTTGAACCCACGTGACTCCAGGCTCCAACCCACGTGACTTCAGGCTTCAACCCACGTGACTTTCAAAACGATCGGTCACCACTTTAGATGTTGGCAGCTACTTGTTCCAAACGCAACATCTGACGAACGAACACAAATATAGAAGAAAAGACACAATTGTTATCCAAAAGGTTCAGGTTTCAACCCACGTGACTTCAGGCTTCCACCCACGTGACTTCAGGCTTTAACCCACGTGACTTCAGGCTTCAACCCACGTGACTTCAGGCTCCAACCCACGTGACTTTTAAAACGATCGGTCACCACTTTTGGAGTTGGCAGCTACTTGTTCCAAACGCAACATCTGACGAACGAACACAAATATAGAAGAAAAGACACATTTGTTATCCAAAAAGTTCAGGTTTTAACCCACGTGACTTTAGGCTTCAACCCACGTGACTTCAGGCTTCAACCCACGTGACTTCAGGCTCCAACCCACGTGACTTTGAAAACGATCGGTCACCACTTTTGAAGTTGGCAGCTACTTTTTCCAAACGCAACATCTGTCGAACGAACACAAATATAGAAGAAAAGACACAATTGTTATCCAAAAAGTTCAGGTTTTAACCCACGTGACTTCAGGCTTCTACCCACGTGACTTCAGGCTTCACCCCACGTGACTTCAGGCTTCAACCCACGTGACTTCAGGCTTCAACCCACGTGACTTTTAAAACGATCGGTCACCACTTTTGAAGTTGGCAGCTACTCTTTCCTAACGCAACATCTGACGAACGAACAAAAATATAGAAGAAAAGACACAATTGTTATCCAAAAAGTTCAGGTTTTAACCCACGTGACTTCAGGCTTCTACCCACGTGACTTCAGGCTTTAAATCACGTGACTTCAGGCTTCAACCCACGTGACTTCAGGCTCCAACCCACGTGACTTTTAAAACGATCGGTCACCACTTTTGGAGTTGGCAGCTACTTGTTCCAAACACAACATCTGACGAACGAACACAAATATAGAAGAAAAGACACAATTGTTATCTAAAAAGTTCAGATTTGAACCCACGTGTCTCCAGGCTCCAACCCACGTGACTTCAGGCTTCAACCCACGTGACTTTCAAAACGATCGGTCACCACTTTAGATGTTGGCAGCTACTTGTTCCAAACGCAACATCTGACGAACGAACAAAAATATGGAAGAAAAGACACAATTGTTATCCAAAAAGTACAGGTTTTAACCCACGTGACTTCAGGCTTCTACCCACGTGACTTCAGGCTTTAACCCACTTGACTTCAGGCTTCAACCCACGTGACTTCAGGCCTCAACCCACGTGACTTTTAAAACGATCGGTCACCACTTTTGGAGTTGGCAGCTACTTGTTCCAAACGCAACATCTGACGAACGAACACAAATATAGAAGAAAAGACACAATTGTTATCTAAAAAGGTCAGGTTCTAACCCACGTGACTTCAGGCTTCAACCCACGTGACTTCAGGCTTTAACCCACGTGACTTTGAAAACGATCGGTCACCTTTTTTGAAGTTGGCATCTACTCTTTCCAAACGCAACATCTGACGAACGAACACAAATATAGAAAAAAAGACACAATTGTTATCCAAAAAGTTCAGGTTTGAACCCACGTGACTCCAGTCTCCAACCCACGTGACTTCAGGCTCCAACCCACGTGACTTTTAAAACGATCGGTCACCACTTTTGATGTTGGCAGCTACTTGTTTTAAACGCAACATCTGACGAACGAACACAAATATAGAAGAAAAGACACAATTGTTATCCAAAAAGTTCAGATTTCAACCCAGGTGACTTCAGGCTTCAACCCACGTGACTTCAGGCTTCAACCCACGTGACTTTGAAAACGATCGGTCACCACTTTTGAAGTTGACAGCTACTCTTTCCAAACGCAACATCTGACGAACGAACACAAATATAGAAAAAAAGACACAATTCATATCCAAAAAGTTCAGGTTTGAACCCACGTGACCCCAGGCTCCAGCCCACGTGACTTCAGGCTCCAACCCACGTGACTTTTAAAACGATCGGTCACCACTTTTGAAGTTGGCAGCTACTCTTTCCAAACGCAACATCTGACGAACGAACACAAATATAGAAAAAAAGACACAATTGTTATCCAAAAAGTTCGGGTTTGAACCCACGTGACTCCAGGCTCCAACCCACGTGACTTCAGGCTTCAACCCACGTGACTTTTAAAACGATCGGTCACCACTTTTGATGTTGACAGCTACTCTTTCCAAACGCAACATCTGACGAGCGAACACAAATATAGAAGAAAAGACACAATTGTTATCCAAAAATTTCGGGTTTTAACCCACGTGACTTCAGGCTTCAACCCACGTGCCTTCAGGCCTCAACTCACGTGACTTCAGGCTTCAACCCACGTGACTTTTGAAACGATCGGTCACCACTTTTGGAGTTGGCAGCTACTTGTTCCAAACGCAACATCTGGCAAACGAACACAAATATCAAAAAAAAATGACGAAATTGTTATCCAAAAAGTTCAGGTTTGAACCCACGGGACTCAGGGCTCCAACCCACGTGACTTCAGGCTTCAACCCACGTGACTTTTAGAACGATCGGTCACCACTTCTGATGTTGGCAGCTACTTGTTCCAAATGCAACATCTGACGAACGAACACAAATATAGGAGAAAAGACACAATTGTTATCCAAAAAGTTCAGGTTTTAACCCACGTGACTTCAGGCTTCAACCCACGTGACTTCAGGCTTCAACCCACGTGACTTTGAAAACGATCGGTCACCACTTTTGAAGTTGGCAGCTACTCTTTCCAAACGCAACATCTGACGAACGAACACAAATATAGAAAAAAAGACACAATTGTTATCCAAAAAGTTCGGGTTTGAACCCACGTGACTCCAGGCTCCAACCCACGTGACTTCAGGCTTCAAGCCACGTGACTTTTAAAACGATCGGTCACCACTTTTGATGTTGGCAGCTACTTGTTCCAAACGCAACATCTGACGAACGATCACAAATATAGAAGAAAAGACACAATTGTTATTCAAAAAGTTCTGGTTTCGAACCACGTGACTTCAGGCTTCAACCCACGTGACTTAGGGCTTCAACCCACGTGACTTTGAAAGCGATCGGTCACCACTTTTGAAGTTGGCAGCTACTCTTTCCAAACGCAACATCTGACGAGCGAACACAAATATAGAAGAAAAGACACAATTGTTATCCAAAAAGTTCAGGTTTTAACCCACGTGACTTCAGGCTTCAACCCACGTGACTTTTAAAACGATCGGTCACCACTTTTGGAGTTGGCAGCTACTTGTTCCAAACGCAACATCTGACGAACGAACACAAATATAGAAGAAAAGGCACAATTGTTATCCAAAAAATTCCAGGCTTCAACCCACGTGACTCCAGGCTTCAACTCACGTGACTTCAGGCTTCAACCCACGTGACTTTTGAAACGATCGGTCACCACTTTTGATGTTGGCAGCTACTTGTTTTAAACGCAACATCTGACGAACGAACACAAATATAGAAGAAAAGACACAATTGTTATCCAAAAAGTTCAGATTTTAACCCACGTGACTCAGGGCTCCAACCCACGTGACTTCAGGCTAAAACCCACGTGACTTTTAGAACGATCGGTCACCACTTCTGATGTTGGCAGCTACTTGTTCCAAATGCAACATCTGACGAACGAACACAAATATAGAAGAAAAGACACAATTGTTATCCAAAAAGTTCAGGTTTCAACCCACGTGACTTCAGGCTTCTACCCACGTGACTTCAGGCTCCAACCCACGTGACTTTTGAAACGATCGGTCACCACTTTTGATGTTGGCAGCTACTTGTTTTAAACGCAACATCTGACGAACGAACACAAATATAGAAGAAAAGACACAATTGTTATCCAAAAAGTTCAGATTTTAACCCACGTGACTCAGGGCTCCAACCCACGTGACTTCAGGCTTCAACCCACGTGACTTTTAGAACGATCGGTCACCACTTCTGATGTTGGCAGCTACTTGTTCCAAATGCAACATCTGACGAACGAACACAAATATAGAAAAAAAAACACAATTGTTATCCAAAAAGTTCAGATTTGAACCCACGTGACTCCAGGCTCCAACCCACGTGACTTAAGGCTCCAACCCACGTGACTTTCAAAACGATCGGTCACCACTTTAGATGTTGGCAGCTACTTGTTCCAAACGCAACATCTGACGAACGAACAAAAATATAGAAGAAAAGACACAATTGTTATCCAAAAACTTCAGGTTTTAACCCACGTGACTCAAGGCTTCTACCCACGTGACTTCAGGCTCCAACCCACGTGACTTTTAAAACGATCGGTCACCACTTTTGGAGTTGGCAGCTACTTGTTCCAAACGCAACATCTGACGAACGAACACAAATATAGAAGAAAGGACACAATTGTTATCTAAAAAGTTCAGATTTGAACCCACGTGACTCCAGGCTCCAACCCACGTGACTTCAGGCTTCAACCCACGTGACTTTCGAAACGATCGGTTACCACTTTAGATGTTGGCAGCTACTTGTTCCAAACGCAACATCTGACGAACGAACACACATATAGAAGAAAAGACACAATTGTTATCTAAAAAGTTCAGGTTTTAACCCACGTGACTTCAGGCTTCAACCCACGTGACTTCAGGCTTTAACCCACGTGACTTCAGGCTTCAACCCACGTGACTTTGAAAACGATCGGTCACCACTTTTGAAGTTGGCAGCTACTCTTTCCAAACGCAACATCTGACGAACGAACACAAATATAGAAAAAAAGACACTATTGTTATCCAAAAAGTTCAGGTTTGAACCCACGTGACTCCAGTCTCCAACCCACGTGACTTCAGGCTCCAACCCACGTGACTTTTGAAACGATCGGTCACCAATTTTTGATGTTGGCAGCTACTTGTTTTAAACGCAACATCTGACGAACGAACACAAATATAGAAGGAAAGACACAATTGTTATCCAAAAAGTTCAGATTTTAACCCACGTGACTCAGGGCTCCAACCCACGTGACTTCAGACTTCAACCCACGTGACTTTCAGAACGATCGGTCACCACTTCTGATGTTGGCGGCTACTTGTTCCAAATGCAACATCTGACTAACGAACACAAATATAGAAGAAAAGACACAATTGTTATCCAAAAAGTTCAGGTTTTAACCCACGTGACTTCAGGCTTCAACCCACGTGACTTCAGGCTTCAACCCACGTGACTTCAGGCTTCAACCCACGTGACTTTGAAAACGATCGGTCACCACTCTTGAAGTTGGCAGCTACTCTTTTCAAACGTAACATCTGTCGAACGAACACAAATATAGAAAAAAAGACACAATTGTTATCCAAAAAGTTCAGATTTGAACCCACGTGACTCCAGGCTCCAACCCACGTGACTTCAGGCTCCAACCCACGTGACTTTCAAAACGATCGGTCACCACTTTAGATGTTGGCAGCTACTTGTTCCAAACGCAACATCTGACGAACGAACAAAAATATAGAAGAAAAGACACAATTGTTATCCAAAAACTTCAGGTTTTAACTCACGTGACTTAAGGCTTCTACCCACGTGACTTCAAGCTCCAACCCACGTGACTTTTAAAACGATCGGTCACCACTTTTGGAGTTGGCAGCTACTTGTTCCAAACGCAACATCTGACGAACGAACACAAATATAGAAGAAAAGACACAATTGTTATCTAAAAAGTTCAGATTTGAACCCACGTGTCTCCAGGCTCCAACCCACGTGACTTCAGGCTTCAACCCACATGACTTTCAAAACGATCGGTCACCACTTTAGATGTTGGCAGCTACTTGTTCCAAACGCAACATCTGACGAACGAACAAAAATATGGAAGAAAAGACACAATTGTTATCCAAAAAGTACAGGTTTTAACCCACGTGACTTCAGGCTTCTACCCACGTGACTTCAGGCTTTAACCCACTTGACTTCAGGCTTCAACCCACGTGACTTCAGGCTTCAACCCACGTGACTTTGAAAACGATCGGTCACCTTTTTTGAAGTTGGCATCTACTCTTTCCAAACGCAACATCTGACGAACGAACACAAATATAGAAAAAAAGACACAATTGTTATCCAAAAAGTTCAGGTTTGAACCCACGTGACTCCAGTCTCCAACCCACGTGACTTCAGGCTCCAACCCACGTGACTTTTAAAACGATCGGTCACCACTTTTGATGTTGGCAGCTACTTGTTTTGAACGCAACATCTGTCGAACGAACACAAATATAGAAGAAAAGACACAATTGTTATCCAAAAAGTTCAGATTTTAACCCAGGTGACTTCAGGCTTCAACCCACGTGACTTCAGGCTTCAACCCACGTGACTTTGAAAACGATCGGTCACCACTTTTGAAGTTGACAGCTACTATTTCCAAACGCAACATCTGACGAACGAACACAAATATAGAAAAAAAGACACAATTCATATCCAAAAAGTTCAGGTTTGAACCCACGTGACCCCAGGCTCCAGCCCACGTGACTTCAGGCTCAAACCCACGTGACTTTTAAAACAATCGGTCACCACTTTTGATGTTGGCAGCTACTTGTTTTAAACGCAACATCTGACGAACGAACACAAATATAGAAGGAAAGACACAATTGTTATCCAAAAAGTTCAGGTTTTAACCGACGTTACTTCAGGCTTCAACCCACGTGACTTCAGGCTTCAACCCACGTGACTTTAGGCTTCAACCCACGTGACTTTGGAAACGATCGGTCATCATTTTTGAAGTTGGCAGCTACTCTTTCCAAACGCAACATCTGACGAACGAACACAAATATAGAAGAAAAGACACAATTGTTATCCAAAAAGTTCGGGTTTTAACCCACGTGACTTCAGGCTTCAACCCACGTGACTTCAGGCTTCAACCCACGTGACTTCAGGCTCCAACCCACGTGACTTTTAAAACGATCGGTCACCACTTTTGGAGTTGGCAGCTACTTGTTCCAAACGCAACATCTGACGAACGAACACAAATATAGAAGAAAAGACACAATTGTTATCCAAAAAGTTCAGGTTTGAACCCACGTGACTCCAGTCTCCAACCCACGTGACTTCAGGCTCCAACCCACGTGACTTTTAAAACGATCGGTCACCACTTTTGATGTTGGCAGCTACTTGTTTTAAACGCAACATCTGACGAACGAACACAAATATAGAAGGAAAGACACAATTGTTATCCAAAAAGTTCAGGTTTTAACCGACGTTACTTCAGGCTTCAACCCACGTGACTTCAGGCTTCAACCCACGTGACTTTAGGCTTCAACCCACGTGACTTTGGAAACGATCGGTCATCATTTTTGAAGTTGGCAGCTACTCTTTCCAAACGCAACATCTGACGAACGAACACAAATATAGAAGAAAAGACACAATTGTTATCCAAAAAGTTCGGGTTTTAACCCACGTGACTTCAGGCTTCAACCCACGTGACTTCAGGCTCCAACCCACGTGACTTTTAAAACGATCGGTCACCACTTTTGGAGTTGGCAGCTACTTGTTCCAAACGCAACATCTGACGAACGAACACAAATATAGAAAAAAAGACACAATTGTTATCCAAAAAGTTCAGGTTTGAACCCACGTGACTCCAGTCTCCAACCCACGTGACTTCAGGCTCCAACCCACGTGACTTTTAAAACGATCGGTCACCACTTTTGATGTTGGCAGCTACTTGTTTTAAACGCAACATCTGACGAACGAACACAAATATAGAAGAAAAAGACACAATTATTATCCAAAAAGTTCAGATTTTAACCCAGGTGACTTCAGGCTTCAACCCACGTGACTTCAGGCTTCAACCCACGTGACTTTGAAAACGATCGGTCACCATTTTCGAAGTTGACAGCTACTCTTTCCAAACGCAACATCTGACGAACGAACACAAATATAGAAGAAAAGACACAATTGTTATCCAAAAAGTTCAGATTTGAACCCACGTGACTTAAGGCTTCTACCCACGTGACTTCAGGCTCCAACCCACGTGACTTTTAAAACGATCGGTCACTACTTTTGGAGTTGGCAGCTACTTGTTCCAAACGCAACATCTGACGAACGAACACAAATATAGAAGAAAAGACACAATTGTTATCTGAAAAGTTCAGATTTGAACCCACGTGACTCCAGGCTCCAACCCACGTGACTTCAGGCTTCAACCCACGTGACTTTCAAAACGATCGGTCACCACTTTAGATGTTGGCAGCTACTTGTTCCAAACGCAACATCTGACGAACGAACAAAAATATAGAAGAAAAGACACAATTGTTATCCAAAAAGTTCAGGTTTTAACCCACGTGACTTCAGGCTTCTACCCACGTGACTTCAGGCTTTAACCTACGTGACTTCAGGCTTCAACCCACGTGACTTCAGGCTCCAACCCACGTGACTTTTAAAACGATCGGTCACCACTTTTGGAGTTGGCAGCTACTTGTTCCAAACGCAGCATCTGACGAACGAACACAAATATAGAAGAAAAGACACAATTATTATCCAAAAAGTTCAGATTTTAACCCAGGTGACTTCAGGCATCAACCCACGTGACTTCAGGCTTCAACCCACGTGACTTTGAAAACGATCGGTCACCACTTTTGAAGTTGACAGCTACTCTTTCCAAACGCAACATCTGACGAACGAACACAAATATAGAAAACAAGACACAATTCATATCCAAAAAGTTCAGGTTTGAACCCACGTGACCCCAGGCTCCAGCCCACGTGACTTCAGGCTCCAACCCACGTGACTTTTAAAACGATCGGTCACCACTTTTGATGTTGGCAGTTACTTGTTTTAAACGCAACATCTGACGAACGAACACAAATATAGAAGGAAAGACACAATTGTTATCCAAAAAGTTCAGGTTTTAACCCACGTCACTTCAGGCTTCAACCCACGTGACTCCAGGCTTCAACCCACGTGACTTCAGGCTTCAACCCACGTGACTTTGAAAACGATCGGTCATCATTTTTGGAGTTGGCAGCTACTCTTTCCAAACGCAACATCTGACGAACGAACACAAATATAGAAGAAAAGACACAATTGTTATCCAAAAAGTTCGGGTTCTAACCCACGTGACTTCAGGCTTCAACCCACGTGACTCCAGGCTTCAACACACGTGACTTCAGGCTTCAACCCACGTGACTTCAGGCTCCAACCCACGTGACTTTTAAAACGATCGGTCACCACTTCTGATGTTGGCAGCTACTTGTTCCAAACGCAACATCTGACGAACGAACACAAATATAAAAAAAAAATGACAAAATTGTTATCCAAAAAGTTCTGGTTTGAACCCACGTGACTCAGGGCTCCAACCCACGTGACTTCAGGCTTCAACCCACGTGACTTTTAGAACGATCGGTCACCACTTCTGATGTTGGCAGCTACTTGTTCCAAATGCAACATCTGACGAACGAACACAAATATAGAAGAAAAGACACTATTGTTATCCAAAAAGTTCAGGTTTTGCCCCACGTGACTTCAGGCTTCAACCCACGTGACTTCAGGCTTCAACCCACGTGACTTTGAAAACGATCGGTCACCACTTTTGAAGTTGGCAGCTACTCTTTTCAAACGCAACATCTGTCGAACGAACACAAATATAGAAAAAAAGACACAATTGTTATCCAAAAAGTTCAGATTTGAACCCACGTGACTCCAGGCTCCAACCCACGTGACTTAAGGCTCCAACCCACGTGACTTTCAAAACGATCGGTCACCACTTTAGATGTTGGCAGCTACTTGTTCCAAACGCAACATCTGACGAACGAACAAAAATATAGAAGAAAAGACACAATTGTTATCCAAAAACTTCAGGTTTCAACCCACGTGACTCAAGGCTTCTACCCACGTGACTTCAGGCTCCAACCCACGTGACTTTTAAAACGATCGGTCACCACTTTTGGAGTTGGCAGCTACTTGTTCCAAACGCAACATCTGACGAACGAACACAAATATAGAAGAAAGGACACAATTGTTATCTAAAAAGTTCAGATTTGAACCCACGTGACTCCAGGCTCCAACCCACGTGACTTCAGGCTTCAACCCACGTGACTTTCAAAACGATCGGTCACCACTTTAGATGTTGGCAGCTACTTGTTCCAAACGCAACATCTGACGAACGAACACAAATATAGAAGAAAAGACACAATTGTTATCCAAAAGGTTCAGGTTTCAACCCACGTGACTTCAGGCTTCCACCCACGTGACTTCAGGCTTTAACCCACGTGACTTCAGGCTTCAACCCACGTGACTTCAGGCTCCAACCCACGTGACTTTTAAAACGATCGGTCACCACTTTTGGAGTTGGCAGCTACTTGTTCCAAACGCAACATCTGACGAACGAACACAAATATAGAAGAAAAGACACATTTGTTATCCAAAAAGTTCAGGTTTTAACCCACGTGACTTTAGGCTTCAACCCACGTGACTTCAGGCTTCAACCCACGTGACTTCAGGCTCCAACCCACGTGACTTTGAAAACGATCGGTCACCACTTTTGAAGTTGGCAGCTACTTTTTCCAAACGCAACATCTGTCGAACGAACACAAATATAGAAGAAAAGACACAATTGTTATCCAAAAAGTTCAGGTTTTAACCCACGTGACTTCAGGCTTCTACCCACGTGACTTCAGGCTTCACCCCACGTGACTTCAGGCTTCAACCCACGTGACTTCAGGCTTCAACCCACGTGACTTTTAAAACGATCGGTCACCACTTTTGAAGTTGGCAGCTACTCTTTCCTAACGCAACATCTGACGAACGAACAAAAATATAGAAGAAAAGACACAATTGTTATCCAAAAAGTTCAGGTTTTAACCCACGTGACTTCAGGCTTCTACCCACGTGACTTCAGGCTTTAAATCACGTGACTTCAGGCTTCAACCCACGTGACTTCAGGCTCCAACCCACGTGACTTTTAAAACGATCGGTCACCACTTTTGGAGTTGGCAGCTACTTGTTCCAAACACAACATCTGACGAACGAACACAAATATAGAAGAAAAGACACAATTGTTATCTAAAAAGTTCAGATTTGAACCCACGTGTCTCCAGGCTCCAACCCACGTGACTTCAGGCTTCAACCCACGTGACTTTCAAAACGATCGGTCACCACTTTAGATGTTGGCAGCTACTTGTTCCAAACGCAACATCTGACGAACGAACAAAAATATGGAAGAAAAGACACAATTGTTATCCAAAAAGTACAGGTTTTAACCCACGTGACTTCAGGCTTCTACCCACGTGACTTCAGGCTTTAACCCACTTGACTTCAGGCTTCAACCCACGTGACTTCAGGCCTCAACCCACGTGACTTTTAAAACGATCGGTCACCACTTTTGGAGTTGGCAGCTACTTGTTCCAAACGCAACATCTGACGAACGAACACAAATATAGAAGAAAAGACACAATTGTTATCTAAAAAGGTCAGGTTCTAACCCACGTGACTTCAGGCTTCAACCCACGTGACTTCAGGCTTTAACCCACGTGACTTTGAAAACGATCGGTCACCTTTTTTGAAGTTGGCATCTACTCTTTCCAAACGCAACATCTGACGAACGAACACAAATATAGAAAAAAAGACACAATTGTTATCCAAAAAGTTCAGGTTTGAACCCACGTGACTCCAGTCTCCAACCCACGTGACTTCAGGCTCCAACCCACGTGACTTTTAAAACGATCGGTCACCACTTTTGATGTTGGCAGCTACTTGTTTTAAACGCAACATCTGACGAACGAACACAAATATAGAAGAAAAGACACAATTGTTATCCAAAAAGTTCAGATTTCAACCCAGGTGACTTCAGGCTTCAACCCACGTGACTTCAGGCTTCAACCCACGTGACTTTGAAAACGATCGGTCACCACTTTTGAAGTTGACAGCTACTCTTTCCAAACGCAACATCTGACGAACGAACACAAATATAGAAAAAAAGACACAATTCATATCCAAAAAGTTCAGGTTTGAACCCACGTGACCCCAGGCTCCAGCCCACGTGACTTCAGGCTCCAACCCACGTGACTTTTAGAACGATCGGTCACCACTTTTGAAGTTGGCAGCTACTCTTTCCAAACGCAACATCTGACGAACGAACACAAATATAGAAAAAAAGACACAATTGTTATCCAAAAAGTTCGGGTTTGAACCCACGTGACTCCAGGCTCCAACCCACGTGACTTCAGGCTTCAACCCACGTGACTTTTAAAACGATCGGTCACCACTTTTGATGTTGACAGCTACTCTTTCCAAACGCAACATCTGACGAGCGAACACAAATATAGAAGAAAAGACACAATTGTTATCCAAAAATTTCGGGTTTTAACCCACGTGACTTCAGGCTTCAACCCACGTGACTTCAGGCCTCAACTCACGTGACTTCAGGCTTCAACCCACGTGACTTTTGAAACGATCGGTCACCACTTTTGGAGTTGGCAGCTACTTGTTCCAAACGCAACATCTGGCAAACGAACACAAATATCAAAAAAAAATGACGAAATTGTTATCCAAAAAGTTCAGGTTTGAACCCACGGGACTCAGGGCTCCAACCCACGTGACTTCAGGCTTCAACCCACGTGACTTTTAGAACGATCGGTCACCACTTCTGATGTTGGCAGCTACTTGTTCCAAATGCAACATCTGACGAACGAACACAAATATAGGAGAAAAGACACAATTGTTATCCAAAAAGTTCAGGTTTTAACCCACGTGACTTCAGGCTTCAACCCACGTGACTTCAGGCTTCAACCCACGTGACTTTGAAAACGATCGGTCACCACTTTTGAAGTTGGCAGCTACTCTTTCCAAACGCAACATCTGACGAACGAACACAAATATAGAAAAAAAGACACAATTGTTATCCAAAAAGTTCGGGTTTGAACCCACGTGACTCCAGGCTCCAACCCACGTGACTTCAGGCTTCAAGCCACGTGACTTTTAAAACGATCGGTCACCACTTTTGATGTTGGCAGCTACTTGTTCCAAACGCAACATCTGACGAACGATCACAAATATAGAAGAAAAGACACAATTGTTATTCAAAAAGTTCTGGTTTCGAACCACGTGACTTCAGGCTTCAACCCACGTGACTTAGGGCTTCAACCCACGTGACTTTGAAAGCGATCGGTCACCACTTTTGAAGTTGGCAGCTACTCTTTCCAAACGCAACATCTGACGAGCGAACACAAATATAGAAGAAAAGACACAATTGTTATCCAAAAAGTTCAGGTTTTAACCCACGTGACTTCAGGCTTCAACCCACGTGACTTTTAAAACGATCGGTCACCACTTTTGGAGTTGGCAGCTACTTGTTCCAAACGCAACATCTGACGAACGAACACAAATATAGAAGAAAAGGCACAATTGTTATCCAAAAAATTCCAGGCTTCAACCCACGTGACTCCAGGCTTCAACTCACGTGACTTCAGGCTTCAACCCACGTGACTTTTGAAACGATCGGTCACCAATTTTGGAGTTGGCAGCTACTTGTTCCAAACGCAACATCTGACGAACGAACACAAATATAAAAAAAAAATGACAAAATTGTTATCCAAAAAGTTCTGGTTTGAACCCACGTGACTCAGGGCTCCAACCCACGTGACTTCAGGCTTTAACCCACGTGACTTTCAAAACGATCGGTCACCACTTTAGATGTTGGCAGCTACTTGTTCCAAACGCAACATCTGACGAACGAACAAAAATATAGAAGAAAAGACACAATTGTTATCCAAAAAGTTCAGGTTTTAACCCACGTGACTTCAGGCTTCTACCCACGTGACTTCAGGCTTTAACCTACGTGACTTCAGGCTTCAACCCACGTGACTTCAGGCTCCAACCCACGTGACTTTTAAAACGATCGGTCACCACTTTTGGAGTTGGCAGCTACTTGTTCCAAACACAACATCTGACGAACGAACACAAATATAGAAGAAAAGACACAATTGTTATCTAAAAAGTTCAGATTTGAACCCACGTGACTTCAGGCTTCAACCCACGTGACTTCAGGCTTCAACCCACGTGACTTTGGAAACGATCGGTCACCACTTTTGAAGTTGGCAGCTACTCTTTCCAAACGCAACATCTGACGAACGAACACAAATATAGAAAAAAAGACACAATTGATATCTAAAAAGTTCAGGTTTGAACCCACGTGACTCCAGTCTCCAACCCACGTGACTTCAGGCTCCAACCCACGTGACTTTTAAAACGATCGGTCACCACTTTCGATGTTGGCAGCTACTTGTTGTAAACGCAACATCTGACGAACGAACACAAATATAGAAGAAAAGACACAATTGTTATCCAAAAAGTTCAGGTTTTAACCCAGGTGACTTCAGGCTCAAACCCACGTGACTTCAGGCTTAAACCCACGTGACTTTGAAAACGATCGGTCACCACTTTTGAAGTTGGCAGCTACTCTTTCCAAACGCAACATCTGACGAACGAACACATATATGGAAAAAAATACACAATTCATATCCAAAAAGTTCAGGTTTGAACCCACGTGACCCCAGGCTCCAGCCCACGTGACTTCAGGCTCCAACCCACGTGACTTTCAAAACGATCGGTCACCACTTTTGATGTTGGCAGCTACTTGTTTTAAACGCAACATCTGACGAACGAACACAAATATAGAAGAAAAGACACAATTGTTATCCAAAAAGTTCAGGTTTTAACCCACGTGACTTCAGGCTTTAATCCACGTGACTTCAGGCTTCAACCCACGTGACTTCAGGCTTCAACCCACGTGACTTTCAAAACGATCGGTCACCACTTTAGATGTTGGCAGCTACTTGTTCCAAACGCAACATCTGACGAACGAACAAAAATATAGAAGAAAAGACACAATTGTTATCCAAAAAGTTCAGGTTTTAACCCACGTGACTTCAGGCTTCAACCCACGTGACTTTGAAAACGATCGGTCACCACTCTTGAATTTGGCAGCTACTCTTTCCAAACGCAACATCTGTCGAACGAACACAAATATAGAGAAAAAGACACAATTGTTATCCGAAAAGTTCAGGTTTGAACCCACGTGACTCGAGGCTCCAACCCACGTGACTTCAGGCTTCAATACACGTGACTTTCAAAACGATCGGTCACCACTTTTGATGTTGGCAGCTACTTGTTCCAAACGCAACATCTGACGAACGAACACAAATATAGAAGAAAAGACCCAATTGTTATCCAAAAAGTTCGGGTTTTAACCCACGTGACTTCAGGCTTCAACCCACGTGACTCCAGGCTTCAACTCACGTGACTTCAGGCTTCAACCCACGTGACTTTTGAAACGATCGGTCACCACTTCTGGAGTTGGCAGCTACTTGTTCCAAACGCAACATCTGACGAACGAACACAAATATCAAAAAAAAAATGACGAAATTGTTATCCAAAAAGATCAGGTTTGAACCCACGTGACTCAGGGCTAGAACCCACGTGACTCAGGGCTTCAACCCACGTGACTTCAGGCTTCAACCCACGTGACTTTTAGAACGATCGGTCACCACTTCTGATGTTGGCAGCTACTTGTTCCAAATGCAACATCTGACGAACGAACACAAATATAGAAGAAAAGTCACAATTGTTATCCAAAAAGTTCAGGTTTTAACCCACGTGACTTCAGGCTTCAACCCACGTGACTTCATGCTTCAACCCACGTGACTTTGAAAACGATCGGTCACCACTTTTGAATTTGGCAGCTTCTTGTTCCAAACGCAACATCTGACGAACGAACACAAATATAGAAGAAAAGACACAATTGTTATCCAAAAAGTTCAGGTTTGAACCCACGTGACTCCAGTCTCCAACCCACGTGACTTCAGGCTCCAACCCACGTGACTTTTAAAACGATCGGTCACCACTTTTGATGTTGGCAGCTACTTGTTTTAAACGCAACATCTGACGAACGAACACAAATATAGAAGAAAAGACACAATTGTTATCCAAAAAGTTCAGATTTCAACCCAGGTGACTTCAGGCTTCAACCCACGTGACTTCAGGCTTCAACCCACGTGACTTTGAAAACGATCGGTCACCACTTTTGAAGTTGACAGCTACTCTTTCCAAACGCAACATCTGACGAACGAACACAAATATAGAAAAAAAGACACAATTCATATCCAAAAAGTTCAGGTTTGAACCCACGTGACCCCAGGCTCCAGCCCACGTGACTTCAGGCTCCAACCCACGTGACTTTTAGAACGATCGGTCACCACTTTTGAAGTTGGCAGCTACTCTTTCCAAACGCAACATCTGACGAACGAACACAAATATAGAAAAAAAGACACAATTGTTATCCAAAAAGTTCGGGTTTGAACCCACGTGACTCCAGGCTCCAACCCACGTGACTTCAGGCTTCAACCCACGTGACTTTTAAAACGATCGGTCACCACTTTTGATGTTGACAGCTACTCCTTCCAAACGCAACATCTGACGAGCGAACACAAATATAGAAGAAAAGACACAATTGTTATCCAAAAATTTCGGGTTTTAACCCACGTGACTTCAGGCTTCAACCCACGTGACTTCAGGCCTCAACTCACGTGACTTCAGGCTTCAACCCACGTGACTTTTGAAACGATCGGTCACCACTTTTGGAGTTGGCAGCTACTTGTTCCAAACGCAACATCTGGCAAACGAACACAAATATCAAAAAAAAATGACGAAATTGTTATCCAAAAAGTTCAGGTTTGAACCCACGGGACTCAGGGCTCCAACCCACGTGACTTCAGGCTTCAACCCACGTGACTTTTAGAACGATCGGTCACCACTTCTGATGTTGGCAGCTACTTGTTCCAAATGCAACATCTGACGAACGAACACAAATATAGGAGAAAAGACACAATTGTTATCCAAAAAGTTCAGGTTTTAACCCACGTGACTTCAGGCTTCAACCCACGTGACTTCAGGCTTCAACCCACGTGACTTTGAAAACGATCGGTCACCACTTTTGAAGTTGGCAGCTACTCTTTCCAAACGCAACATCTGACGAACGAACACAAATATAGAAAAAAAGACACAATTGTTATCCAAAAAGTTCGGGTTTGAACCCACGTGACTCCAGGCTCCAACCCACGTGACTTCAGGCTTCAAGCCACGTGACTTTTAAAACGATCGGTCACCACTTTTGATGTTGGCAGCTACTTGTTCCAAACGCAACATCTGACGAACGATCACAAATATAGAAGAAAAGACACAATTGTTATTCAAAAAGTTCTGGTTTCGAACCACGTGACTTCAGGCTTCAACCCACGTGACTTAGGGCTTCAACCCACGTGACTTTGGAAGCGATCGGTCACCACTTTTGAAGTTGGCAGCTACTCTTTCCAAACGCAACATCTGACGAGCGAACACAAATATAGAAGAAAAGACACAATTGTTATCCAAAAAGTTCAGGTTTTAACCCACGTGACTTCAGGCTTCAACCCACGTGACTTTTAAAACGATCGGTCACCACTTTTGGAGTTGGCAGCTACTTGTTCCAAACGCAACATCTGACGAACGAACACAAATATAGAAGAAAAGGCACAATTGTTATCCAAAAAATTCCAGGCTTCAACCCACGTGACTCCAGGCTTCAACTCACGTGACTTCAGGCTTCAACCCACGTGACTTTTGAAACGATCGGTCACCAATTTTGGAGTTGGCAGCTACTTGTTCCAAACGCAACATCTGACGAACGAACACAAATATGAAAAAAAAATGACAAAATTGTTATCCAAAAAGTTCTGGTTTGAACCCACGTGACTCAGGGCTCCAACCCACGTGACTTCAGGCTTTAACCCACGTGACTTTCAAAACGATCGGTCACCACTTTAGATGTTGGCAGCTACTTGTTCCAAACGCAACATCTGACGAACGAACAAAAATATAGAAGAAAAGACACAATTGTTATCCAAAAAGTTCAGGTTTTAACCCACGTGACTTCAGGCTTCTACCCACGTGACTTCAGGCTTTAACCTACGTGACTTCAGGCTTCAACCCACGTGACTTCAGGCTCCAACCCACGTGACTTTTAAAACGATCGGTCACCACTTTTGGAGTTGGCAGCTACTTGTTCCAAACACAACATCTGACGAACGAACACAAATATAGAAGAAAAGACACAATTGTTATCTAAAAAGTTCAGATTTGAACCCACGTGACTTCAGGCTTCAACCCACGTGACTTCAGGCTTCAACCCACGTGACTTTGGAAACGATCGGTCACCACTTTTGAAGTTGGCAGCTACTCTTTCCAAACGCAACATCTGACGAACGAACACAAATATAGAAAAAAAGACACAATTGATATCTAAAAAGTTCAGGTTTGAACCCACGTGACTCCAGTCTCCAACCCACGTGACTTCAGGCTCCAACCCACGTGACTTTTAAAACGATCGGTCACCACTTTCGATGTTGGCAGCTACTTGTTGTAAACGCAACATCTGACGAACGAACACAAATATAGAAGAAAAGACACAATTGTTATCCAAAAAGTTCAGGTTTTAACCCAGGTGACTTCAGGCTCAAACCCACGTGACTTCAGGCTTAAACCCACGTGACTTTGAAAACGATCGGTCACCACTTTTGAAGTTGGCAGCTACTCTTTCCAAACGCAACATCTGACGAACGAACACAAATATAGAAGAAAAGACACAATTGTTATCCAAAAAGTTCAGGTTTTAACCCACGTGACTTCAGGCTTTAATCCACGTGACTTCAGGCTTCAACCCACGTGACTTCAGGCTTCAACCCACGTGACTTTCAAAACGATCGGTCACCACTTTAGATGTTGGCAGCTACTTGTTCCAAACGCAACATCTGACGAACGAACAAAAATATAGAAGAAAAGACACAATTGTTATCCAAAAAGTTCAGGTTTTAACCCACGTGACTTCAGGCTTCAACCCACGTGACTTTGAAAACGATCGGTCACCACTCTTGAATTTGGCAGCTACTCTTTCCAAACGCAACATCTGTCGAACGAACACAAATATAGAGAAAAAGACACAATTGTTATCCGAAAAGTTCAGGTTTGAACCCACGTGACTCGAGGCTCCAACCCACGTGACTTCAGGCTTCAATACACGTGACTTTCAAAACGATCGGTCACCACTTTTGATGTTGGCAGCTACTTGTTCCAAACGCAACATCTGACGAACGAACACAAATATAGAAGAAAAGACCCAATTGTTATCCAAAAAGTTCGGGTTTTAACCCACGTGACTTCAGGCTTCAACCCACGTGACTCCAGGCTTCAACTCACGTGACTTCAGGCTTCAACCCACGTGACTTTTGAAACGATCGGTCACCACTTCTGGAGTTGGCAGCTACTTGTTCCAAACGCAACATCTGACGAACGAACACAAATATCAAAAAAAAATGACGAAATTGTTATCCAAAAAGATCAGGTTTGAACCCACGTGACTCAGGGCTTCAACCCACGTGACTTCAGGCTTCAACCCACGTGACTTTTAGAACGATCGGTCACCACTTCTGATGTTGGCAGCTACTTGTTCCAAATGCAACATCTGACGAACGAACACAAATATAGAAGAAAAGTCACAATTGTTATCCAAAAAGTTCAGGTTTTAACCCACGTGACTTCAGGCTTCAACCCACGTGACTTCATGCTTCAACCCACGTGACTTTGAAAACGATCGGTCACCACTTTTGAATTTGGCAGCTTCTTGTTCCAAACGCAACATCTGACGAACGAACACAAATATAGAAGAAAAGACACAATTGTTATCCAAAAAGTTCAGGTTTGAACCCACGCGACTCGAGGCTCCAACCCACGTGACTTCAGGCTTTAACCCACGTGACTTTCAAAACGATCGGTCACCACTTTTGATGTTGGCAGCTTCTTGTTCCAAACGCAACATCTGACGAACGAACACAAATATAGAAGAAAAGACACAATTGTTATCCAAAAAGTTCAGGTTTCAACCCACGTGACTTCAGGCTTCTACCCACGTGACTTCAGGCTTTAACCCACGTGACTTCAGGCTTCAACCCACGTGACTTCAGGCTCCAACCCACGTGACTTTTAAAACGATCGGTCACCACTTTTGGAGTTGGCAGCTACTTGTTCCAAACGCAACATCTGACGAACGAACACAAATATAGAAGAAAAGACACAATTGTTATTCAAAAAGTTCAGGTTTTAACCCACGTGACTCCAGGCTTCAACCCACGTGACTTCAGGCCTCAACCCACGTGACTTTGAAAACGATCGGTCAACACTTTTGAAGTTGGCAGCTCTTTTTCCAAACGCAACATCTGACGAACGAACACAAATATAGAAAAAAAGACTCAATTGTTACCCAAGAAGTTCAGGTTTGAACCCACGTGACTCCAGGCTCCAACCCACGTGACTTCAGGCTTCAACCCACGTGACTTTTGAAACGATCGGTCACCACTTTTGATGTTGGCAGCTACTTGTTCCAAACGCAACATCTGACGAACGAACACAAATATAGAAGAAAAGACACAATTGTTATCCAAAAAGTTCAGGTTTTAACCCACGTGACTTCAGGCTTCAGCCCACGTGACTCCAGGCTTCAACTCACGTGACTTCAGGCTTCAACCCACGTGACTTTTGAAACGATCGGTCACCACTTCTGGAGTTGGCAGCTACTTGTTCCAAACGCAACAGCTGACGAACGAACACAAATATCAAAAAAAAAATGACGAAATTGTTATCCAAAAAGTTCAGGTTTGAACCCACGTGACTCCAGGCTCCAACCCACGTGACTTCAGGCTTTAACCCACGTGACTTTTAAAACGATCGGTCACCACTTCTGATAATGGCAGCTACTTGTTCCAAACGCAACATCTGACGAACGAACACAAATATAGAAGAAGAGACACAATTGTTATTCAAAAAGTTCAGGTTTTAACCCACGTGACTTCAGGCATCAACTCACGTGACTTCAGGCTTCAACCCACGTGACTTCAGGCTTCAACCCACGTGACTTCAGGCTTCAACCCACGTGACTTTCAAAACGATCGGTCACCTCTTTTGATGTTGGCAGCTACTTGTTCCAAACGCAACATCTGACGAACGAACACAAATATAGAAGAAAAGACACAATTGTTATTCAAAAAGTTCAGGTTTTAACCCACGTGACTTCAGACTTCTACCCACGTGACTTCAGGCTTCAACCCACGTGACTTCAGGCTTCAATCCACGTGACTTTGAAAACGATCGGTCACCACTTTTGAAGTTGGCAGCTACTTGTTCCAAACGCAACATCTGACGAACGAACACAAATATAGAAGAAAAGACACGATTGTTATCCAAAAAGTTCAGGTTTTAACCCACGTGACTCCAGGCTTCAACCCACGTGACTTCAGGCTTCAACCCACGAGACTTCAGGCTTCAACCCACGTGACTTTTGAAACGATCGGTCACCACTTTTGATGTTGGCAGCTACTTGTTCCAAACGCAACATCTGACGAACGAACACAAATATAGAAGAAAAGACACAATTGTTATCCAAAAAGTTCAGGTTTAAACCCACGTGACTTTAGGCTTCAACCCACGTGACTTCAGGCTTCAACCCACGTGACTTTTGAAACGATCGGTCACCACTTTTGATGTTGGCAGCTACTTGTTCCAAACGCAACATCTGACGAACGAACACAAATATAGAAGAAAAGACACAATTGTTATCCAAAAAGTTCAGGTTTTAACCCACGTGACTTTAGGCTTCAACCCACGTGACTTCAGGCTTCAACCCACGTGACTTTGAAAACGATCGGTTACCACTTTTGATGTTGGCAGCTACTTGTTCCAAACGCAACATCTGACGAACGAACACAAATATAGAAGAAAAGACACAATTAGTATCCAAAAAGTTCAGGTTTTAACCCACGTGACTTCAGGCTTCAACCCACGTGACTCCAGGCTTCAACTCACCTGACTTCAGGCTTCAACCCACGTGACTTTTGAAACGATCGGTCACCACTTTAGATGTTGGCAGCTACTTGTTCCAAACGCAACATCTGACGAACGAACAAAAATATAGAAGAAAAGACACAATTGTTATCCAAAAAGTTCAGGTTTTAACCCACGTGACTTCAGGCTTCTACCCACGTGACTTCAGGCTTTAACCTACGTGACTTCAGGCTTCAACCCACGTGACTTCAGGCTCCAACCCACGTGACTTTTAAAACGATCGGTCACCACTTTTGGAGTTGGCAGCTACTTGTTCCAAACACAACATCTGACGAACGAACACAAATATAGAAGAAAAGACACAATTGTTATCTAAAAAGTTCAGATTTGAACCCACGTGACTTCAGGCTTCAACCCACGTGACTTCAGGCTTCAACCCACGTGACTTTGGAAACGATCGGTCACCACTTTTGAAGTTGGCAGCTACTCTTTCCAAACGCAACATCTGACGAACGAACACAAATATAGAAAAAAAGACACAATTGATATCTAAAAAGTTCAGGTTTGAACCCACGTGACTCCAGTCTCCAACCCACGTGACTTCAGGCTCCAACCCACGTGACTTTTAAAACGATCGGTCACCACTTTCGATGTTGGCAGCTACTTGTTGTAAACGCAACATCTGACGAACGAACACAAATATAGAAGAAAAGACACAATTGTTATTCAAAAAGTTCTGGTTTCGAACCACGTGACTTCAGGCTTCAACCCACGTGACTTAGGGCTTCAACCCACGTGACTTTGAAAGCGATCGGTCACCACTTTTGAAGTTGGCAGCTACTCTTTCCAAACGCAACATCTGACGAGCGAACACAAATATAGAAGAAAAGACACAATTGTTATCCAAAAAGTTCAGGTTTTAACCCACGTGACTTCAGGCTTCAACCCACGTGACTTTTAAAACGATCGGTCACCACTTTTGGAGTTGGCAGCTACTTGTTCCAAACGCAACATCTGACGAACGAACACAAATATAGAAGAAAAGGCACAATTGTTATCCAAAAAATTCCAGGCTTCAACCCACGTGACTCCAGGCTTCAACTCACGTGACTTCAGGCTTCAACCCACGTGACTTTTGAAACGATCGGTCACCACTTTTGATGTTGGCAGCTACTTGTTTTAAACGCAACATCTGACGAACGAACACAAATATAGAAGAAAAGACACAATTGTTATCCAAAAAGTTCAGATTTTAACCCACGTGACTCAGGGCTCCAACCCACGTGACTTCAGGCTAAAACCCACGTGACTTTTAGAACGATCGGTCACCACTTCTGATGTTGGCAGCTACTTGTTCCAAATGCAACATCTGACGAACGAACACAAATATAGAAAAAAAAACACAATTGTTATCCAAAAAGTTCAGATTTGAACCCACGTGACTCCAGGCTCCAACCCACGTGACTTAAGGCTCCAACCCACGTGACTTTCAAAACGATCGGTCACCACTTTAGATGTTGGCAGCTACTTGTTCCAAACGCAACATCTGACGAACGAACAAAAATATAGAAGAAAAGACACAATTGTTATCCAAAAACTTCAGGTTTTAACCCACGTGACTCAAGGCTTCTACCCACGTGACTTCAGGCTCCAACCCACGTGACTTTTAAAACGATCGGTCACCACTTTTGGAGTTGGCAGCTACTTGTTCCAAACGCAACATCTGACGAACGAACACAAATATAGAAGAAAGGACACAATTGTTATCTAAAAAGTTCAGATTTGAACCCACGTGACTCCAGGCTCCAACCCACGTGACTTCAGGCTTCAACCCACGTGACTTTCGAAACGATCGGTTACCACTTTAGATGTTGGCAGCTACTTGTTCCAAACGCAACATCTGACGAACGAACACACATATAGAAGAAAAGACACAATTGTTATCTAAAAAGTTCAGGTTTTAACCCACGTGACTTCAGGCTTCAACCCACGTGACTTCAGGCTTTAACCCACGTGACTTCAGGCTTCAACCCACGTGACTTTGAAAACGATCGGTCACCACTTTTGAAGTTGGCAGCTACTCTTTCCAAACGCAACATCTGACGAACGAACACAAATATAGAAAAAAAGACACTATTGTTATCCAAAAAGTTCAGGTTTGAACCCACGTGACTCCAGTCTCCAATCCACGTGACTTCAGGCTCCAACCCACGTGACTTTTGAAACGATCGGTCACCAATTTTTGATGTTGGCAGCTACTTGTTTTAAACGCAACATCTGACGAACGAACACAAATATAGAAGGAAAGACACAATTGTTATCCAAAAAGTTCAGATTTTAACCCACGTGACTCAGGGCTCCAACCCACGTGACTTCAGACTTCAACCCACGTGACTTTCAGAACGATCGGTCACCACTTCTGATGTTGGCGGCTACTTGTTCCAAATGCAACATCTGACTAACGAACACAAATATAGAAGAAAAGACACAATTGTTATCCAAAAAGTTCAGGTTTTAACCCACGTGACTTCAGGCTTCAACCCACGTGACTTCAGGCTTCAACCCACGTGACTTCAGGCTTCAACCCACGTGACTTTGAAAACGATCGGTCACCACTCTTGAAGTTGGCAGCTACTCTTTTCAAACGTAACATCTGTCGAACGAACACAAATATAGAAAAAAAGACACAATTGTTATCCAAAAAGTTCAGATTTGAACCCACGTGACTCCAGGCTCCAACCCACGTGACTTCAGGCTCCAACCCACGTGACTTTCAAAACGATCGGTCACCACTTTAGATGTTGGCAGCTACTTGTTCCAAACGCAACATCTGACGAACGAACAAAAATATAGAAGAAAAGACACAATTGTTATCCAAAAACTTCAGGTTTTAACTCACGTGACTTAAGGCTTCTACCCACGTGACTTCAAGCTCCAACCCACGTGACTTTTAAAACGATCGGTCACCACTTTTGGAGTTGGCAGCTACTTGTTCCAAACGCAACATCTGACGAACGAACACAAATATAGAAGAAAAGACACAATTGTTATCTAAAAAGTTCAGATTTGAACCCACGTGTCTCCAGGCTCCAACCCACGTGACTTCAGGCTTCAACCCACGTGACTTTCAAAACGATCGGTCACCACTTTAGATGTTGGCAGCTACTTGTTCCAAACGCAACATCTGACGAACGAACAAAAATATGGAAGAAAAGACACAATTGTTATCCAAAAAGTACAGGTTTTAACCCACGTGACTTCAGGCTTCTACCCACGTGACTTCAGGCTTTAACCCACTTGACTTCAGGCTTCAACCCACGTGACTTCAGGCTTCAACCCACGTGACTTTGAAAACGATCGGTCACCTTTTTTGAAGTTGGCATCTACTCTTTCCAAACGCAACATCTGACGAACGAACACAAATATAGAAAAAAAGACACAATTGTTATCCAAAAAGTTCAGGTTTGAACCCACGTGACTCCAGTCTCCAACCCACGTGACTTCAGGCTCCAACCCACGTGACTTTTAAAACGATCGGTCACCACTTTTGATGTTGGCAGCTACTTGTTTTGAACGCAACATCTATCGAACGAACACAAATATAGAAGAAAAGACACAATTGTTATCCAAAAAGTTCAGATTTTAACCCAGGTGACTTCAGGCTTCAACCCACGTGACTTCAGGCTTCAACCCACGTGACTTTGAAAACGATCGGTCACCACTTTTGAAGTTGACAGCTACTATTTCCAAACGCAACATCTGACGAACGAACACAAATATAGAAAAAAAGACACAATTCATATCCAAAAAGTTCAGGTTTGAACCCACGTGACCCCAGGCTCCAGCCCACGTGACTTCAGGCTCAAACCCACGTGACTTTTAAAACAATCGGTCACCACTTTTGATGTTGGCAGCTACTTGTTTTAAACGCAACATCTGACGAACGAACACAAATATAGAAGGAAAGACACAATTGTTATCCAAAAAGTTCAGGTTTTAACCGACGTTACTTCAGGCTTCAACCCACGTGACTTCAGGCTTCAACCCACGTGACTTTAGGCTTCAACCCACGTGACTTTGGAAACGATCGGTCATCATTTTTGAAGTTGGCAGCTACTCTTTCCAAACGCAACATCTGACGAACGAACACAAATATAGAAGAAAAGACACAATTGTTATCCAAAAAGTTCGGGTTTTAACCCACGTGACTTCAGGCTTCAACCCACGTGACTCCAGGCTTCAACTCACGTGACTTCAGGCTTCAACCCACGTGACTTTTGAAACGATCGGTCACCACTTTTGGAGTTGGCAGCTACTTGTTCCAAACGCAACATCTGACGAACGAACACAAATATAAAAAAAAAATGACAAAATTGTTATCCAAAAAGTTCTGGTTTGAACCCACGTGACTCAGGGCTCCAACCCACGTGACTTCAGGCTTTAACCCACGTGACTTTCAAAACGATCGGTCACCACTTTAGATGTTGGCAGCTACTTGTTCCAAACGCAACATCTGACGAACGAACAAAAATATAGAAGAAAAGACACAATTGTTATCCAAAAAGTTCAGGTTTTAACCCACGTGACTTCAGGCTTCTACCCACGTGACTTCAGGCTTTAACCTACGTGACTTCAGGCTTCAACCCACGTGACTTCAGGCTCCAACCCACGTGACTTTTAAAACGATCGGTCACCACTTTTGGAGTTGGCAGCTACTTGTTCCAAACGCAACATCTGACGAACGAACACAAATATAGAAGAAAAGACACAATTGTTATCTAAAAAGGTCAGGTTTTAACCCACGTGACTTCAGGCTTCAACCCACGTGACTTCAGGCTTCAACCCACGTGACTTTGAAAACGATCGGTCACCTTTTTTGAAGTTGGCAGCTACTCTTTCCAAACGCAACATCTGACGAACGAACACAAATATAGAAAAAAAGACACAATTGTTATCCAAAAAGTTCAGGTTTGAACCCACGTGACTCCAGTCTCCAACCCACGTGACTTCAGGCTCCAACCCACGTGACTTTTAAAACGATCGGTCACCACTTTTGATGTTGGCAGCTACTTGTTTTAAACGCAACATCTGACGAACGAACACAAATATAGAAGAAAAAGACACAATTATTATCCAAAAAGTTCAGATTTTAACCCAGGTGACTTCAGGCTTCAACCCACGTGACTTCAGGCTTCAACCCACGTGACTTTGAAAACGATCGGTCACCATTTTCGAAGTTGACAGCTACTCTTTCCAAACGCAACATCTGACGAACGAACACAAATATAGAAGAAAAGACACAATTGTTATCCAAAAAGTTCAGATTTGAACCCACGTGACTTAAGGCTTCTACCCACGTGACTTCAGGCTCCAACCCACGTGACTTTTAAAACGATCGGTCACTACTTTTGGAGTTGGCAGCTACTTGTTCCAAACGCAACATCTGACGAACGAACACAAATATAGAAGAAAAGACACAATTGTTATCTGAAAAGTTCAGATTTGAACCCACGTGACTCCAGGCTCCAACCCACGTGACTTCAGGCTTCAACCCACGTGACTTTCAAAACGATCGGTCACCACTTTAGATGTTGGCAGCTACTTGTTCCAAACGCAACATCTGACGAACGAACAAAAATATAGAAGAAAAGACACAATTGTTATCCAAAAAGTTCAGGTTTTAACCCACGTGACTTCAGGCTTCTACCCACGTGACTTCAGGCTTTAACCTACGTGACTTCAGGCTTCAACCCACGTGACTTCAGGCTCCAACCCACGTGACTTTTAAAACGATCGGTCACCACTTTTGGAGTTGGCAGCTACTTGTTCCAAACGCAGCATCTGACGAACGAACACAAATATAGAAGAAAAGACACAATTATTATCCAGAAAGTTCAGATTTTAACCCAGGTGACTTCAGGCATCAACCCACGTGACTTCAGGCTTCAACCCACGTGACTTTGAAAACGATCGGTCACCACTTTTGAAGTTGACAGCTACTCTTTCCAAACGCAACATCTGACGAACGAACACAAATATAGAAAACAAGACACAATTCATATCCAAAAAGTTCAGGTTTGAACCCACGTGACCCCAGGCTCCAGCCCACGTGACTTCAGGCTCCAACCCACGTGACTTTTAAAACGATCGGTCACCACTTTTGATGTTGGCAGTTACTTGTTTTAAACGCAACATCTGACGAACGAACACAAATATAGAAGGAAAGACACAATTGTTATCCAAAAAGTTCAGGTTTTAACCCACGTCACTTCAGGCTTCAACCCACGTGACTCCAGGCTTCAACCCACGTGACTTCAGGCTTCAACCCACGTGACTTTGAGAACGATCGGTCATCATTTTTGGAGTTGGCAGCTACTCTTTCCAAACGCAACATCTGACGAACGAACACAAATATAGAAGAAAAGACACAATTGTTATCCAAAAAGTTCGGGTTTTAACCCACGTGACTTCAGGCTTCAACCCACGTGACTCCAGGCTTCAACACACGTGACTTCAGGCTTCAACCGACGTGACTTCAGGCTCCAACCCACGTGACTTTTAAAACGATCGGTCACCACTTCTGATGTTGGCAGCTACTTGTTCCAAACGCAACATCTGACGAACGAACACAAATATAAAAAAAAAATGACAAAATTGTTATCCAAAAAGTTCTGGTTTGAACCCACGTGACTCAGGGCTCCAACCCACGTGACTTCAGGCTTCAACCCACGTGACTTTTAGAACGATCGGTCACCACTTCTGATGTTGGCAGCTACTTGTTCCAAATGCAACATCTGACGAACGAACACAAATATAGAAGAAAAGACACTATTGTTATCCAAAAAGTTCAGGTTTTAACCCACGTGACTCAAGGCTTCTACCCACGTGACTTCAGGCTCCAACCCACGTGACTTTTAAAACGATCGGTCACCACTTTTGGAGTTGGCAGCTACTTGTTCCAAACGCAACATCTGACGAACGAACACAAATATAGAAGAAAGGACACAATTGTTATCTAAAAAGTTCAGATTTGAACCCACGTGACTCCAGGCTCCAACCCACGTGACTTCAGGCTTCAACCCACGTGACTTTCAAAACGATCGGTCACCACTTTAGATGTTGGCAGCTACTTGTTCCAAACGCAACATCTGACGAACGAACACAAATATAGAAGAAAAGACACAATTGTTATCCAAAAGGTTCAGGTTTCAACCCACGTGACTTCAGGCTTCCACCCACGTGACTTCAGGCTTTAACCCACGTGACTTCAGGCTTCAACCCACGTGACTTCAGGCTCCAACCCACGTGACTTCAGGCTTCAAACCACGTGACTTTTAGAACGATCGGTCACCACTTCTGATGTTGGCAGCTACTTGTTCCAAATGCAACATCTGACGAACGAACAAAAATATAGAAGAAAAGACACAATTGTTATCCAAAAACTTCAGGTTTCAACCCACGTGACTCAAGGCTTCTACCCACGTGACTTCAGGCTCCAACCCACGTGACTTTTAAAACGATCGGTCACCACTTTTGGAGTTGGCAGCTACTTGTTCCAAACGCAACATCTGACGAACGAACACAAATATAGAAGAAAGGACACAATTGTTATCTAAAAAGTTCAGATTTGAACCCACGTGACTCCAGGCTCCAACCCACGTGACTTCAGGCTTCAACCCACGTGACTTCCAAAACGATCGGTCACCACTTTAGATGTTGGCAGCTACTTGTTCCAAACGCAACATCTGACGAACGAACACAAATATAGAAGAAAAGACACAATTGTTATCCAAAAGGTTCAGGTTTCAACCCACGTGACTTCAGGCTTCCACCCACGTGACTTCAGGCTTTAACCCACGTGACTTCAGGCTTCAACCCACGTGACTTCAGGCTCCAACCCACGTGACTTTTAAAACGATCGGTCACCACTTTTGGAGTTGGCAGCTACTTGTTCCAAACGCAACATCTGACGAACGAACACAAATATAGAAGAAAAGACACATTTGTTATCCAAAAAGTTCAGGTTTTAACCCACGTGACTTTAGGCTTCAACCCACGTGACTTCAGGCTTCAACCCACGTGACTTCAGGCTCCAACCCACGTGACTTTGAAAACGATCGGTCACCACTTTTGAAGTTGGCAGCTACTTTTTCCAAACGCAACATCTGTCGAACGAACACAAATATAGAAGAAAAGACACAATTGTTATCCAAAAAGTTCAGGTTTTAACCCACGTGACTTCAGGCTTCTACCCACGTGACTTCAGGCTTCACCCCACGTGACTTCAGGCTTCAACCCACGTGACTTCAGGCTTCAACCCACGTGACTTTTAAAACGATCGGTCACCACTTTTGAAGTTGGCAGCTACTCTTTCCTAACGCAACATCTGACGAACGAACAAAAATATAGAAGAAAAGACACAATTATTATCCAAAAAGTTCAGGTTTTAACCCACGTGACTTCAGGCTTCTACCCACGTGACTTCAGGCTTCAAATCACGTGACTTCAGGCTTCAACCCACGTGACTTCAGGCTCCAACCCACGTGACTTTTAAAACGATCGGTCACCACTTTTGGAGTTGGCAGCTACTTGTTCCAAACACAACATCTGACGAACGAACACAAATATAGAAGAAAAGACACAATTGTTATCTAAAAAGTTCAGATTTGAACCCACGTGTCTCCAGGCTCCAACCCACGTGACTTCAGGCTTCAACCCACGTGACTTTCAAAACGATCGGTCACCACTTTAGATGTTGGCAGCTACTTGTTCCAAACGCAACATCTGACGAACGAACAAAAATATGGAAGAAAAGACACAATTGTTATCCAAAAAGTACAGGTTTTAACCCACGTGACTTCAGGCTTCTACCCACGTGACTTCAGGCTTTAACCCACTTGACTTCAGGCTTCAACCCACGTGACTTCAGGCCTCAACCCACGTGACTTCAGGCTTTAACCCACGTGACTTCGAAAACGATCGGTCACCTTTTTTGAAGTTGGCATCTACTCTTTCCAAACGCAACATCTGACGAACGAACACAAATATAGAAAAAAAGACACAATTGTTATCCAAAAAGTTCAGGTTTGAACCCACGTGACTCCAGTCTCCAACCCACGTGACTTCAGGCTCCAACCCACGTGACTTTTAAAACGATCGGTCACCACTTTTGATGTTGGCAGCTACTTGTTTTAAACGCAACATCTGACGAACGAACACAAATATAGAAGAAAAGACACAATTGTTATCCAAAAAGTTCAGATTTCAACCCAGGTGACTTCAGGCTTCAACCCACGTGACTTCAGGCTTCAACCCACGTGACTTTGAAAACGATCGGTCACCACTTTTGAAGTTGACAGCTACTCTTTCCAAACGCAACATCTGACGAACGAACACAAATATAGAAAAAAAGACACAATTCATATCCAAAAAGTTCAGGTTTGAACCCACGTGACCCCAGGCTCCAGCCCACGTGACTTCAGGCTCCAACCCACGTGACTTTTAGAACGATCGGTCACCACTTTTGAAGTTGGCAGCTACTCTTTCCAAACGCAACATCTGACGAACGAACACAAATATAGAAAAAAAGACACAATTGTTATCCAAAAAGTTCGGGTTTGAACCCACGTGACTCCAGGCTCCAACCCACGTGACTTCAGGCTTCAACCCACGTGACTTTTAAAACGATCGGTCACCACTTTTGATGTTGACAGCTACTCTTTCCAAACGCAACATCTGACGAGCGAACACAAATATAGAAGAAAAGACACAATTGTTATCCAAAAATTTCGGGTTTTAACCCACGTGACTTCAGGCTTCAACCCACGTGACTTCAGGCCTCAACTCACGTGACTTCAGGCTTCAACCCACGTGACTTTTGAAACGATCGGTCACCACTTTTGGAGTTGGCAGCTACTTGTTCCAAACGCAACATCTGGCAAACGAACACAAATATCAAAAAAAAATGACGAAATTGTTATCCAAAAAGTTCAGGTTTGAACCCACGGGACTCAGGGCTCCAACCCACGTGACTTCAGGCTTCAACCCACGTGACTTTTAGAACGATCGGTCACCACTTCTGATGTTGGCAGCTACTTGTTCCAAATGCAACATCTGACGAACGAACACAAATATAGGAGAAAAGACACAATTGTTATCCAAAAAGTTCAGGTTTTAACCCACGTGACTTCAGGCTTCAACCCACGTGACTTCAGGCTTCAACCCACGTGACTTTGAAAACGATCGGTCACCACTTTTGAAGTTGGCAGCTACTCTTTCCAAACGCAACATCTGACGAACGAACACAAATATAGAAAAAAAGACACAATTGTTATCCAAAAAGTTCGGGTTTGAACCCACGTGACTCCAGGCTCCAACCCACGTGACTTCAGGCTTCAAGCCACGTGACTTTTAAAACGATCGGTCACCACTTTTGATGTTGGCAGCTACTTGTTCCAAACGCAACATCTGACGAACGATCACAAATATAGAAGAAAAGACACAATTGTTATTCAAAAAGTTCTGGTTTCGAACCACGTGACTTCAGGCTTCAACCCACGTGACTTAGGGCTTCAACCCACGTGACTTTGAAAGCGATCGGTCACCACTTTTGAAGTTGGCAGCTACTCTTTCCAAACGCAACATCTGACGAGCGAACACAAATATAGAAGAAAAGACACAATTGTTATCCAAAAAGTTCAGGTTTTAACCCACGTGACTTCAGGCTTCAACCCACGTGACTTTTAAAACGATCGGTCACCACTTTTGGAGTTGGCAGCTACTTGTTCCAAACGCAACATCTGACGAACGAACACAAATATAGAAGAAAAGGCACAATTGTTATCCAAAAAATTCCAGGCTTCAACCCACGTGACTCCAGGCTTCAACTCACGTGACTTCAGGCTTCAACCCACGTGACTTTTGAAACGATCGGTCACCACTTTTGGAGTTGGCAGCTACTTGTTCCAAACGCAACATCTGACGAACGAACACAAATATAAAAAAAAAATGACAAAATTGTTATCCAAAAAGTTCTGGTTTGAACCCACGTGACTCAGGGCTCCAACCCACGTGACTTCAGGCTTTAACCCACGTGACTTTCAAAACGATCGGTCACCACTTTAGATGTTGGCAGCTACTTGTTCCAAACGCAACATCTGACGAACGAACAAAAATATAGAAGAAAAGACACAATTGTTATCCAAAAAGTTCAGGTTTTAACCCACGTGACTTCAGGCTTCTACCCACGTGACTTCAGGCTTTAACCTACGTGACTTCAGGCTTCAACCCACGTGACTTCAGGCTCCAACCCACGTGACTTTTAAAACGATCGGTCACCACTTTTGGAGTTGGCAGCTACTTGTTCCAAACACAACATCTGACGAACGAACACAAATATAGAAGAAAAGACACAATTGTTATCTAAAAAGTTCAGATTTGAACCCACGTGACTTCAGGCTTCAACCCACGTGACTTCAGGCTTCAACCCACGTGACTTTGGAAACGATCGGTCACCACTTTTGAAGTTGGCAGCTACTCTTTCCAAACGCAACATCTGACGAACGAACACAAATATAGAAAAAAAGACACAATTGATATCTAAAAAGTTCAGGTTTGAACCCACGTGACTCCAGTCTCCAACCCACGTGACTTCAGGCTCCAACCCACGTGACTTTTAAAACGATCGGTCACCACTTTCGATGTTGGCAGCTACTTGTTGTAAACGCAACATCTGACGAACGAACACAAATATAGAAGAAAAGACACAATTGTTATCCAAAAAGTTCAGGTTTTAACCCAGGTGACTTCAGGCTCAAACCCACGTGACTTCAGGCTTAAACCCACGTGACTTTGAAAACGATCGGTCACCACTTTTGAAGTTGGCAGCTACTCTTTCCAAACGCAACATCTGACGAACGAACACATATATGGAAAAAAATACACAATTCATATCCAAAAAGTTCAGGTTTGAACCCACGTGACCCCAGGCTCCAGCCCACGTGACTTCAGGCTCCAACCCACGTGACTTTCAAAACGATCGGTCACCACTTTTGATGTTGGCAGCTACTTGTTTTAAACGCAACATCTGACGAACGAACACAAATATAGAAGAAAAGACACAATTGTTATCCAAAAAGTTCAGGTTTTAACCCACGTGACTTCAGGCTTTAATCCACGTGACTTCAGGCTTCAACCCACGTGACTTCAGGCTTCAACCCACGTGACTTTCAAAACGATCGGTCACCACTTTAGATGTTGGCAGCTACTTGTTCCAAACGCAACATCTGACGAACGAACAAAAATATAGAAGAAAAGACACAATTGTTATCCAAAAAGTTCAGGTTTTAACCCACGTGACTTCAGGCTTCAACCCACGTGACTTTGAAAACGATCGGTCACCACTCTTGAATTTGGCAGCTACTCTTTCCAAACGCAACATCTGTCGAACGAACACAAATATAGAGAAAAAGACACAATTGTTATCCGAAAAGTTCAGGTTTGAACCCACGTGACTCGAGGCTCCAACCCACGTGACTTCAGGCTTCAATACACGTGACTTTCAAAACGATCGGTCACCACTTTTGATGTTGGCAGCTACTTGTTCCAAACGCAACATCTGACGAACGAACACAAATATAGAAGAAAAGACCCAATTGTTATCCAAAAAGTTCGGGTTTTAACCCACGTGACTTCAGGCTTCAACCCACGTGACTCCAGGCTTCAACTCACGTGACTTCAGGCTTCAACCCACGTGACTTCTGAAACGATCGGTCACCACTTCTGGAGTTGGCAGCTACTTGTTCCAAACGCAACATCTGACGAACGAACACAAATATCAAAAAAAAATGACGAAATTGTTATCCAAAAAGATCAGGTTTGAACCCACGTGACTCAGGGCTAGAACCCACGTGACTTAGGGCTTCAACCCACGTGACTTCAGGCTTCAACCCACGTGACTTTTAGAACGATCGGTCACCACTTCTGATGTTGGCAGCTACTTGTTCCAAATGCAACATTTGACGAACGAACACAAATATAGAAGAAAAGTCACAATTGTTATCCAAAAAGTTCAGGTTTTAACCCACGTGACTTCAGGCTTCAACCCACGTGACTTCATGCTTCAACCCACGTGACTTTGAAAACGATCGGTCACCACTTTTGAATTTGGCAGCTTCTTGTTCCAAACGCAACATCTGACGAACGAACACAAATATAGAAGAAAAGACACAATTGTTATCCAAAAAGTTCAGGTTTGAACCCACGCGACTCGAGGCTCCAACCCACGTGACTTCAGGCTTTAACCCACGTGACTTTCAAAACGATCGGTCACCACTTTTGATGTTGGCAGCTTCTTGTTCCAAACGCAACATCTGACGAACGAACACAAATATAGAAGAAAAGACACAATTGTTATCCAAAAAGTTCAGGTTTCAACCCACGTGACTTCAGGCTTCTACCCACGTGACTTCAGGCTTTAACCCACGTGACTTCAGGCTTCAACCCACGTGACTTCAGGCTCCAACCCACGTGACTTTTAAAACGATCGGTCACCACTTTTGGAGTTGGCAGCTACTTGTTCCAAACGCAACATCTGACGAACGAACACAAATATAGAAGAAAAGACACAATTGTTATTCAAAAAGTTCAGGTTTTAACCCACGTGACTCCAGGCTTCAACCCACGTGACTTCAGGCCTCAACCCACGTGACTTTGAAAACGATCGGTCAACACTTTTGAAGTTGGCAGCTCTTTTTCCAAACGCAACATCTGACGAACGAACACAAATATAGAAAAAAAGACTCAATTGTTACCCAAGAAGTTCAGGTTTGAACCCACGTGACTCCAGGCTCCAACCCACGTGACTTCAGGCTTCAACCCACGTGACTTTTGAAACGATCGGTCACCACTTTTGATGTTGGCAGCTACTTGTTCCAAACGCAACATCTGACGAACGAACACAAATATAGAAGAAAAGACACAATTGTTATCCAAAAAGTTCAGGTTTTAACCCACGTGACTTCAGGCTTCAGCCCACGTGACTCCAGGCTTCAACTCACGTGACTTCAGGCTTCAACCCACGTGACTTTTGAAACGATCGGTCAACACTTTTGAAGTTGGCAGCTCTTTTTCCAAACGCAACATCTGACGAACGAACACAAATATAGAAAAAAAGACTCAATTGTTACCCAAGAAGTTCAGGTTTGAACCCACGTGACTCCAGGCTCCAACCCACGTGACTTCAGGCTTCAACCCACGTGACTTTTGAAACGATCGGTCACCACTTTTGATGTTGGCAGCTACTTGTTCCAAACGCAACATCTGACGAACGAACACAAATATAGAAGAAAAGACACAATTGTTATCCAAAAAGTTCAGGTTTTAACCCACGTGACTCCAGGCTTCAACTCACGTGACTTCAGGCTTCAACCCACGTGACTTTTGAAACGATCGGTCACCACTTCTGGAGTTGGCAGCTACTTGTTCCAAACGCAACAGCTGACGAACGAACACAAATATCAAAAAAAAAATGACGAAATTGTTATCCAAAAAGTTCAGGTTTGAACCCACGTGACTCCAGGCTCCAACCCACGTGACTTCAGGCTTTAACCCACGTGACTTTTAAAACGATCGGTCACCACTTCTGATAATGGCAGCTACTTGTTCCAAACGCAACATCTGACGAACGAACACAAATATAGAAGAAGAGACACAATTGTTATTCAAAAAGTTCAGGTTTTAACCCACGTGACTTCAGGCATCAACTCACGTGACTTCAGGCTTCAACCCACGTGACTTCAGGCTTCAACCCACGTGACTTCAGGCTTCAACCCACGTGACTTTCAAAACGATCGGTCACCTCTTTTGATGTTGGCAGCTACTTGTTCCAAACGCAACATCTGACGAACGAACACAAATATAGAAGAAAAGACACAATTGTTATCCAAAAAGTTCAGGTTTTAACCCACGTGACTTCAGACTTCTACCCACGTGACTTCAGGCTTCAACCCACGTGACTTCAGGCTTCAATCCACGTGACTTTGAAAACGATCGGTCACCACTTTTGATGTTGGCAGCTACTTGTTCCAAACGCAACATCTGACGAACGAACACAAATATAGAAGAAAAGACACGATTGTTATCCAAAAAGTTCAGGTTTTAACCCACGTGACTCCAGGCTTCAACCCACGTGACTTCAGGCTTCAACCCACGAGACTTCAGGCTTCAACCCACGTGACTTTTGAAACGATCGGTCACCACTTTTGATGTTGGCAGCTACTTGTTCCAAACGCAACATCTGACGAACGAACACAAATATAGAAGAAAAGACACAATTGTTATCCAAAAAGTTCAGGTTTAAACCCACGTGACTTTAGGCTTCAACCCACGTGACTTCAGGCTTCAACCCACGTGACTTTTGAAACGATCGGTCACCACTTTTGATGTTGGCAGCTACTTGTTCCAAACGCAACATCTGACGAACGAACACAAATATAGAAGAAAAGACACAATTGTTATCCAAAAAGTTCAGGTTTTAACCCACGTGACTTTAGGCTTCAACCCACGTGACTTCAGGCTTCAACCCACGTGACTTTGAAAACGATCGGTTACCACTTTTGATGTTGGCAGCTACTTGTTCCAAACGCAACATCTGACGAACGAACACAAATATAGAAGAAAAGACACAATTAGTATCCAAAAAGTTCAGGTTTTAACCCACGTGACTTCAGGCTTCAACCCACGTGACTCCAGGCTTCAACTCACCTGACTTCAGGCTTCAACCCACGTGACTTTTGAAACGATCGGTCACCACTTTAGATGTTGGCAGCTACTTGTTCCAAACGCAACATCTGACGAACGAACAAAAATATAGAAGAAAAGACACAATTGTTATCCAAAAAGTTCAGGTTTTAACCCACGTGACTTCAGGCTTCTACCCACGTGACTTCAGGCTTTAACCTACGTGACTTCAGGCTTCAACCCACGTGACTTCAGGCTCCAACCCACGTGACTTTTAAAACGATCGGTCACCACTTTTGGAGTTGGCAGCTACTTGTTCCAAACACAACATCTGACGAACGAACACAAATATAGAAGAAAAGACACAATTGTTATCTAAAAAGTTCAGATTTGAACCCACGTGACTTCAGGCTTCAACCCACGTGACTTCAGGCTTCAACCCACGTGACTTTGGAAACGATCGGTCACCACTTTTGAAGTTGGCAGCTACTCTTTCCAAACGCAACATCTGACGAACGAACACAAATATAGAAAAAAAGACACAATTGATATCTAAAAAGTTCAGGTTTGAACCCACGTGACTCCAGTCTCCAACCCACGTGACTTCAGGCTCCAACCCACGTGACTTTTAAAACGATCGGTCACCACTTTCGATGTTGGCAGCTACTTGTTGTAAACGCAACATCTGACGAACGAACACAAATATAGAAGAAAAGACACAATTGTTATCCAAAAAGTTCAGGTTTTAACCCAGGTGACTTCAGGCTCAAACCCACGTGACTTCAGGCTTAAACCCACGTGACTTTGAAAACGATCGGTCACCACTTTTGAAGTTGGCAGCTACTCTTTCCAAACGCAACATCTGACGAACGAACACATATATGGAAAAAAATACACAATTCATATCCAAAAAGTTCAGGTTTGAACCCACGTGACCCCAGGCTCCAGCCCACGTGACTTCAGGCTCCAACCCACGTGACTTTCAAAACGATCGGTCACCACTTTTGATGTTGGCAGCTACTTGTTTTAAACGCAACATCTGACGAACGAACACAAATATAGAAGAAAAGACACAATTGTTATCCAAAAAGTTCAGGTTTTAACCCACGTGACTTCAGGCTTTAATCCACGTGACTTCAGGCTTCAACCCACGTGACTTCAGGCTTCAACCCACGTGACTTTCAAAACGATCGGTCACCACTTTAGATGTTGGCAGCTACTTGTTCCAAACGCAACATCTGACGAACGAACAAAAATATAGAAGAAAAGACACAATTGTTATCCAAAAAGTTCAGGTTTTAACCCACGTGACTTCAGGCTTCAACCCACGTGACTTTGAAAACGATCGGTCACCACTCTTGAATTTGGCAGCTACTCTTTCCAAACGCAACATCTGTCGAACGAACACAAATATAGAGAAAAAGACACAATTGTTATCCGAAAAGTTCAGGTTTGAACCCACGTGACTCGAGGCTCCAACCCACGTGACTTCAGGCTTCAATACACGTGACTTTCAAAACGATCGGTCACCACTTTTGATGTTGGCAGCTACTTGTTCCAAACGCAACATCTGACGAACGAACACAAATATAGAAGAAAAGACCCAATTGTTATCCAAAAAGTTCGGGTTTTAACCCACGTGACTTCAGGCTTCAACCCACGTGACTCCAGGCTTCAACTCACGTGACTTCAGGCTTCAACCCACGTGACTTCTGAAACGATCGGTCACCACTTCTGGAGTTGGCAGCTACTTGTTCCAAACGCAACATCTGACGAACGAACACAAATATCAAAAAAAAATGACGAAATTGTTATCCAAAAAGATCAGGTTTGAACCCACGTGACTCAGGGCTAGAACCCACGTGACTTAGGGCTTCAACCCACGTGACTTCAGGCTTCAACCCACGTGACTTTTAGAACGATCGGTCACCACTTCTGATGTTGGCAGCTACTTGTTCCAAATGCAACATCTGACGAACGAACACAAATATAGAAGAAAAGTCACAATTGTTATCCAAAAAGTTCAGGTTTTAACCCACGTGACTTCAGGCTTCAACCCACGTGACTTCATGCTTCAACCCACGTGACTTTGAAAACGATCGGTCACCACTTTTGAATTTGGCAGCTTCTTGTTCCAAACGCAACATCTGACGAACGAACACAAATATAGAAGAAAAGACACAATTGTTATCCAAAAAGTTCAGGTTTGAACCCACGCGACTCGAGGCTCCAACCCACGTGACTTCAGGCTTTAACCCACGTGACTTTCAAAACGATCGGTCACCACTTTTGATGTTGGCAGCTTCTTGTTCCAAACGCAACATCTGACGAACGAACACAAATATAGGAGAAAAGACACAATTGTTATCCAAAAAGTTCAGGTTTCAACCCACGTGACTTCAGGCTTCTACCCACGTGACTTCAGGCTTTAACCCACGTGACTTTAGGCTTCAACCCACGTGACTTCAGGCTCCAACCCACGTGACTTTTAAAACGATCGGTCACCACTTTTGGAGTTGGCAGCTTCTTGTTCCAAACGCAACATCTGACGAACGAACACAAATATAGAAGAAAAGACACAATTGTTATTCAAAAAGTTCAGGTTTTAACCCACGTGACTCCAGGCTTCAACCCACGTGACTTCAGGCCTCAACCCACGTGACTTTGAAAACGATCGGTCAACACTTTTGAAGTTGGCAGCTCTTTTTCCAAACGCAACATCTGACGAACGAACACAAATATAGAAAAAAAGACTCAATTGTTACCCAAGAAGTTCAGGTTTGAACCCACGTGACTCCAGGCTCCAACCCACGTGACTTCAGGCTTCAACCCACGTGACTTTTGAAACGATCGGTCACCACTTTTGATGTTGGCAGCTACTTGTTCCAAACGCAACATCTGACGAACGAACACAAATATAGAAGAAAAGACACAATTGTTATCCAAAAAGTTCAGGTTTTAACCCACGTGACTTCAGGCTTCAGCCCACGTGACTCCAGGCTTCAACTCACGTGACTTCAGGCTTCAACCCACGTGACTTTTGAAACGATCGGTCACCACTTCTGGAGTTGGCAGCTACTTGTTCCAAACGCAACAGCTGACGAACGAACACAAATATCAAAAAAAAATGACGAAATTGTTATCCAAAAAGTTCAGGTTTGAACCCACGTGACTCCAGGCTCCAACCCACGTGACTTCAGGCTTTAACCCACGTGACTTTTAAAACGATCGGTCACCACTTCTGATAATGGCAGCTACTTGTTCCAAACGCAACATCTGACGAACGAACACAAATATAGAAGAAGAGACACAATTGTTATTCAAAAAGTTCAGGTTTTAACCCACGTGACTTCAGGCATCAACTCACGTGACTTCAGGCTTCAACCCACGTGACTTCAGGCTTCAACCCACGTGACTTCAGGCTTCAACCCACGTGACTTTCAAAACGATCGGTCACCTCTTTTGATGTTGGCAGCTACTTGTTCCAAACGCAACATCTGACGAACGAACACAAATATAGAAGAAAAGACACAATTGTTATCCAAAAAGTTCAGGTTTTAACCCACGTGACTTCAGACTTCTACCCACGTGACTTCAGGCTTCAACCCACGTGACTTCAGGCTTCAATCCACGTGACTTTGAAAACGATCGGTCACCACTTTTGATGTTGGCAGCTACTTGTTCCAAACGCAACATCTGACGAACGAACACAAATATAGAAGAAAAGACACGATTGTTATCCAAAAAGTTCAGGTTTTAACCCACGTGACTCCAGGCTTCAACCCACGTGACTTCAGGCTTCAACCCACGAGACTTCAGGCTTCAACCCACGTGACTTTTGAAACGATCGGTCACCACTTTTGATGTTGGCAGCTACTTGTTCCAAACGCAACATCTGACGAACGAACACAAATATAGAAGAAAAGACACAATTGTTATCCAAAAAGTTCAGGTTTAAACCCACGTGACTTTAGGCTTCAACCCACGTGACTTCAGGCTTCAACCCACGTGACTTTTGAAACGATCGGTCACCACTTTTGATGTTGGCAGCTACTTGTTCCAAACGCAACATCTGACGAACGAACACAAATATAGAAGAAAAGACACAATTGTTATCCAAAAAGTTCAGGTTTTAACCCACGTGACTTTAGGCTTCAACCCACGTGACTTCAGGCTTCAACCCACGTGACTTTGAAAACGATCGGTTACCACTTTTGATGTTGGCAGCTACTTGTTCCAAACGCAACATCTGACGAACGAACACAAATATAGAAGAAAAGACACAATTAGTATCCAAAAAGTTCAGGTTTTAACCCACGTGACTTCAGGCTTCAACCCACGTGACTCCAGGCTTCAACTCACCTGACTTCAGGCTTCAACCCACGTGACTTTTGAAACGATCGGTCACCACTTTAGATGTTGGCAGCTACTTGTTCCAAACGCAACATCTGACGAACGAACAAAAATATAGAAGAAAAGACACAATTGTTATCCAAAAAGTTCAGGTTTTAACCCACGTGACTTCAGGCTTCTACCCACGTGACTTCAGGCTTTAACCTACGTGACTTCAGGCTTCAACCCACGTGACTTCAGGCTCCAACCCACGTGACTTTTAAAACGATCGGTCACCACTTTTGGAGTTGGCAGCTACTTGTTCCAAACACAACATCTGACGAACGAACACAAATATAGAAGAAAAGACACAATTGTTATCTAAAAAGTTCAGATTTGAACCCACGTGACTTCAGGCTTCAACCCACGTGACTTCAGGCTTCAACCCACGTGACTTTGGAAACGATCGGTCACCACTTTTGAAGTTGGCAGCTACTCTTTCCAAACGCAACATCTGACGAACGAACACAAATATAGAAAAAAAGACACAATTGATATCTAAAAAGTTCAGGTTTGAACCCACGTGACTCCAGTCTCCAACCCACGTGACTTCAGGCTCCAACCCACGTGACTTTTAAAACGATCGGTCACCACTTTCGATGTTGGCAGCTACTTGTTGTAAACGCAACATCTGACGAACGAACACAAATATAGAAAAAAAGACACAATTTGTGATAAAGCGTCTAGGTAGCGCGAGATAAATCAGTAGCAAGCGCACTCGTCCCGCGGTAAATACAAGGTCCCAACGGTGACCGAGAGAGGGCGCCGTGCGGCCAAGCCACCGCACCGCGTCCAACGACCCAACGTAAGTAAAGTTGTGGCGGACGGCCACTTCATCCAATTCCACTGGATCGCATGTACGCATGTCTTTGTAAAGACGTTGTACAGAGAATGCATCAGTCATAAAAAGACACGCAGTTTGTGCCAGTCGCAATCGGCAAGGCGAACATCTAGGGAGGGTACATGAACGGTGCTTGATGAATTAACTGGCCGCGGCCGACCAATTCGTACACCAAGTGCCAATCTAGTTTGTTTGAACCAAGCCGACGACGGCCAACTGACGCGGTGATGCCGGGATCGCACTTCTCGCCACTTTGCATTGAGATGCAATAGTGTCCTGCGGGTCACCTTTGTGGGGGATTAGCGGTGTCGAAGCCGTGGATGACAACCTGACCGTTGTCCTGAGCCTCTGATACCGCGACATCAACCGAAAGGGGGCGACTGTGTGGATGCCCCTCCGCGTTAATACCGCGTCCTGCGGGTCGTCTTCGTGGCGCTCTCTCTGGTGTCCTGTCTACGGATAACACGGTTGTCTGGGACGTGGGTACCGGACGAGTACCTGAAGGAGACCGCTGTGTGGATTGCTCTTGTAGGCTTACTCCACCTTACACTGTTGCGGGGTGGAGACGGAAGCGCACTTCTCGCCACTTTGCATTGAGATGCAATAGTGTCCTGCGGGTCACCTTTGTGGGGGATTAGCGGTGTCGAAGCCGTGGATAACAACCTGACCGTTGTCCTGAGCTTCTGATACTGCGACATCAACCGAAAGGGGGCGACTGTGTGGATGCCCCTCCGTGTTAATACCGCGTCCTGCGGGTCGTCTTCGTGGTGCTCTCTCTGGTGTCCTGTCTACGGATAACACGGTTGTCTGGGACGTGGGGACCGGACGAGTGACCTGAAGGGGGCTGCTGTGTGGATTGCTCTTGTAGGCTTACTCCACCTTACACTGTTGCGGGGTGGAGCGGATACGAAGAGTACCCTAGACTGTTGCGGGGTCGGAACCCATCGGTGCTTCACACCAAACGAGTAGCGCATTGCACTGAAGTTGGATAATTGACTGACGGTAGTCGTGTTGTTGTGGTAGATTCCCACAGGGTGGATAGGTGCGGTCACATTTCTCTCTAAGTAACGTTGTAAACTGTAAATATAATTGTTGTCTTTTTGATACTTGTTTGAGATATTGTTGTGTGTTCAATATACTAAAGTAAAACCCGAATCTTGTTTAAATTCCTTGCGGTAAAGTAAGGTGGCGCCCGAGCAAACCCCCTAGAGAGAAACGCATCGATTCATGTGGGAAGAGTAAGAACCCGCGAATTTAGTCGAGTAAAAGAGAAGAGAGAAACCCCCTTTTTCATTCCCCCCCCCGTTACAAACTGGCGCCCGAGCAGGGACCAGTTAAAAGAGGAGAGACTCTTTTTCATTTTCCCCCCGTTACAAACTGGCGCCCGAGCAGGGACACGTTTCTGCTACAAAACACACACCAGTGCAAGGCGTAGACTCATCCTATCCTTTCCTCCTTGACAATGACGCGACGACGACAAAAATCACCAGTACCCCAAGAAATGGGGAATGCCACGGACAACCGATACGGTTGGATCCAACGGCTTAAGAAGAAAGAAGTGCAGGCGGAACTGCAAAAGTTTGGTATCAATGAAACCGGCGCCATAGAAGAACTGCGACGACGCCTAATTTTTTACTTGGAGCATGGTCCGGGCGCGATTCCATGGCTCGCAGGCAGAAGAACGGCAGCAGCGGTTAATGGGGCCGAACAAGTTGAAAGACGAACACCGCCAACACTTCAAGACATGGGAGAAGCTGGTGAACAACAAGAGTCCGCGGCAGGAGAAGTGGACGAAAGAAGCGAACGCATGACCCGATCCAGCTTGACACCGCAGAGCCAATCATCTCGTCGAGTAGAAGATGAACAGAGGGAATCGCACGACGATACCGGGCTCAGAAGAGGCGGAGGAACCTCGTCAATTGGATCAGTGCATACACCTCACTCACGATGCATCGTGGATATCACAAGTCCGACGGCACGATATGAGGAAGCTTCGATGCGAGCGCATCACAACGAAGAATCGAGAAGCCCCATGGTACGGGAGAGCTTCGAACAACAAAGTGCGAGACCGACAGACCCCCAGGTGCCCCCACGGAGCCAGGTGGCATGCTGCGGAGAGGGCTGTGGCGCACGAAGACCACCAATAGAGAGGGTGGCAAGCCATGAAGAGCGCTGTGGCGCACACAGACCGCTTGTCGAAAATACGTTACCAAGAGATGCAGAGCCACGAGTTTGGACGGCGCCGCCGCAAAATCCCTTCTTGCAACAGTACGAGAGACCACGACACGACGTCCACCGAGCGCATCCACCGAGGAGACACACGGAGCAGCAGCAAGACCTGCCGTGGGGTCCGGAAGAGATGCCGCCGACGCGACGCATCGGAGACGTACTCAACGTTGTCAGAAAATGGAACCTGCATTTCGAGGGCCAGGTCGGCGAAACAGTAACATTTTTGGAGAGGCTAGAAGAATTACGAGAAGCGTATGATCTGCCACGAGAGGCGCTATTAAAGGCCCTTCCCGAGTTATTGCGAGGCAGTGCGCTGCTGTGGTATCGCAACAACAGGCAAAGATGGATCTGGTGGAACGAATTCGAAGCAGATTTTCGACGCCATTTCTTGCCTCATGATTTTGAATTCCGAATGGAAGAGGAAATCCGTTCACGGACTCAAGGCGCGCGCGAGAAAGCCCGAGACTATCTCACCGCCATGCAGACCCTGATGCGGCGGCACGGTGGTTGCAACGAGCGAACTGAGCTGGCCCGGATTTACCGGAATCTTCGTCCGGAATATAAGGGATATGTACGATGGCGAGATTTCGACACCATGGAGGAACTTGTCCAGATGACGGAGGAGTTCGAACAGCTGCAAGCGGAGACGAGTTCCTTTAGACCACCTCCTCGAGCAGCACAGGCATATACGACGGAGACGGCCTACAAGGAGCCAGAAGAGAAACGGACGCGGGATCGGAAAACGCCCGAAGAGCAAGGAGGTAACCAGCGGTGGACGCCCTCGGCGCCGGCCACCGACTCAAGGCACCAGCCGGCTCAAAAAGTAGCGAAGTACATTCCGAATTATGACCGAAACCGAAATTGTCAACGCTGTGGAGATGCCAGCCACAATCGGATGCGATGCGATAATCAAGCCCGTCTGTTCTGTTGGACTTGCGGAAAACTGGACGTGTTCACACGGAGCTGTCACCCAGTTATCAAGCGAGAGAGAAACGAGGCCCCTCCAGCGGCAAACTGTGCGCTGGACACGCCCAATGAAGACACCCGACCAATGATAACGGTCAACGTTTGTGGCAGAAAATGGCGCGCCCTGGTAGACACCGGGTCGTGCTGGTCACACGTCGGAAACAAACTCGCAGCGGTCCTGCGAAGGGAGAAATTCATGCCCATGGAGAGCGGAGCAGTACGGCTGGCCAACGGGAAACGCATCAAGACGAAGGGAAACTTTGCGTTCCCAATGGCCACGGAAGATGGCAACGTGTGGACGATCAGAGCGTCTCACTTGCCGCCTCTCACAACAGACATGGTGTTGGGCATGAATTCGATGACAAAAATGCAGATAGTGGTGAACACAAGCCGCCGAATAGTGTTCATGGGAGGAGCAGACAGCGAAAGCGCGGACAAGAGTGGAGAACCTGCCGAGACTGCCACCATCTCATTGGAGAAAGAAACCGAGCCGCCCCGAGACTGGCTGAGCACGGGGAGACGGCAGAGGCTTGACAATTCTCTAGGAGAGAGGATTACCCACTTCACAGACTGCGACAGCGTCACCCAGACGGCTCCACTGGTCGTAGAGCCGACCCTCCCGCGAACCCGCCGAAAGACGCAGAATCGAAACCGCCGGCGAAGCTATAAGCGCCGGCTGCGACGGCAAAACAGCGGTCCCTTTGTGGTGGAGGAGCCCCTCGCCACTCAGGTCGCACTGCTCCGTGATAACCAGGATCGATCTTTCCCAGCCCACGTGAAAGATCTGAAGAGAGAGGATGAGTCCTCTCGCCATCCAACGGTTATATTGCCCAGCAGCAGCGGAGACTCAGTATCGGTGAAACCACGGCGAGGTCCCGTATCCACGGACCCATCACAGCCCACGACGAAGCAGCGGCGTAGCAACAAGCGACATCGCAACCGCCGGCACGGTTGTAAACGCCGGCTACGAGGCCAGCAACGTGCAGCGGAAGCAGCCTCCAAGAGCGACGCGGGTACCACTGACGCGTCCCTGAATGCGACGTCATCAGTGCACAGGAAGGTGCACAGAAAGCGGCCCCTGAACGCGACGTCGATGCACAGGAAGGTGAATAGGAAGCGGTCCCCCGACGATTGATCGCCCCACGGAGAGTCGCTATTGCAAGGAAATATTGTATAAAGTTAACTGTGTTTTGTTTTATTCGGCTGCGGCCATGTAAATTGTAGTTCGGCTGAGGCCATATGTATCAACTACTTGTGTCTTAGGATTACCGTGACCCGCACCTAGGTAGTTTATAAGTTTGTAAATAACAGCTATTTAATCTAAGGAAGAGACCCAATAAAACATTTGTTGTGGGGCGGGGTGTATTACCTTTAGGACGAAAGGTCACTAGAAAAAGGAAACTCCCGAGGGAATTTTCCTTTTTCTCCCAAAGCAGGGAGGGGGTGTGATAAAGCGTCTAGGTAGCGCGAGATAAATCAGTAGCAAGCGCACTCGTCCCGCGGTAAATACAAGGTCCCAACGGTGACCGAGAGAGGGCGCCGTGCGGCCAAGCCACCGCACCGCGTCCAACGACCCAACGTAAGTAAAGTTGTGGCGGACGGCCACTTCATCCAATTCCACTGGATCGCATGTACGCATGTCTTTGTAAAGACGTTGTACAGAGAATGCATCAGTCATAAAAAGACACGCAGTTTGTGCCAGTCGCAATCGGCAAGGCGAACATCTAGGGAGGGTACATGAACGGTGCTTGATGAATTAACTGGCCGCGGCCGACCAATTCGTACACCAAGTGCCAATCTAGTTTGTTTGAACCAAGCCGACGACGGCCAACTGACGCGGTGATGCCGGGATCGCACTTCTCGCCACTTTGCATTGAGATGCAATAGTGTCCTGCGGGTCACCTTTGTGGGGGATTAGCGGTGTCGAAGCCGTGGATGACAACCTGACCGTTGTCCTGAGCCTCTGATACCGCGACATCAACCGAAAGGGGGCGACTGTGTGGATGCCCCTCCGCGTTAATACCGCGTCCTGCGGGTCGTCTTCGTGGCGCTCTCTCTGGTGTCCTGTCTACGGATAACACGGTTGTCTGGGACGTGGGTACCGGACGAGTACCTGAAGGAGACCGCTGTGTGGATTGCTCTTGTAGGCTTACTCCACCTTACACTGTTGCGGGGTGGAGACGGAAGCGCACTTCTCGCCACTTTGCATTGAGATGCAATAGTGTCCTGCGGGTCACCTTTGTGGGGGATTAGCGGTGTCGAAGCCGTGGATAACAACCTGACCGTTGTCCTGAGCTTCTGATACTGCGACATCAACCGAAAGGGGGCGACTGTGTGGATGCCCCTCCGTGTTAATACCGCGTCCTGCGGGTCGTCTTCGTGGTGCTCTCTCTGGTGTCCTGTCTACGGATAACACGGTTGTCTGGGACGTGGGGACCGGACGAGTGACCTGAAGGGGGCTGCTGTGTGGATTGCTCTTGTAGGCTTACTCCACCTTACACTGTTGCGGGGTGGAGCGGATACGAAGAGTACCCTAGACTGTTGCGGGGTCGGAACCCATCGGTGCTTCACACCAAACGAGTAGCGCATTGCACTGAAGTTGGATAATTGACTGACGGTAGTCGTGTTGTTGTGGTAGATTCCCACAGGGTGGATAGGTGCGGTCACATTTCTCTCTAAGTAACGTTGTAAACTGTAAATATAATTGTTGTCTTTTTGATACTTGTTTGAGATATTGTTGTGTGTTCAATATACTAAAGTAAAACCCGAATCTTGTTTAAATTCCTTGCGGTAAAGTAAGGTGGCGCCCGAGCAAACCCCCTAGAGAGAAACGCATCGATTCATGTGGGAAGAGTAAGAACCCGCGAATTTAGTCGAGTAAAAGAGAAGAGAGAAACCCCCTTTTTCATTCCCCCCCCCGTTACAAACTGGCGCCCGAGCAGGGACCAGTTAAAAGAGGAGAGACTCTTTTTCATTTTCCCCCCGTTACAAATTGATATCTAAAAAGTTCAGGTTTGAACCCACGTGACTCCAGTCTCCAACCCACGTGACTTCAGGCTCCAACCCACGTGACTTTTAAAACGATCGGTCACCACTTTCGATGTTGGCAGCTACTTGTTGTAAACGCAACATCTGACGAACGAACACAAATATAGAAGAAAAGACACAATTGTTATCCAAAAAGTTCAGGTTTTAACCCAGGTGACTTCAGGCTCAAACCCACGTGACTTCAGGCTAAAACCCACGTGACTTTGAAAACGATCGGTCACCACTTTTGAAGTTGGCAGCTACTCTTTCCAAACGCAACATCTGACGAACGAACACAAATATAGAAGAAAAGACACAATTGTTATCCAAAAAGTTCAGGTTTTAACCCACGTGACTTCAGGCTTTGATCCACGTGACTTCAGGCTTCAACCCACGTGACTTCAGGCTTCAACCCACGTGACTTTCAAAACGATCGGTCACCACTTTAGATGTTGGCAGCTACTTGTTCCAAACGCAACATCTGACGAACGAACAAAAATATAGAAGAAAAGACACAATTGTTATCCAAAAAGTTCAGGTTTTAACCCACGTGACTTCAGGCTTCAACCCACGTGACTTTGAAAACGATCGGTCACCACTCTTGAATTTGGCAGCTACTCTTTCCAAACGCAACATCTGTCGAACGAACACAAATATAGAGAAAAAGACACAATTGTTATCCGAAAAGTTCAGGTTTGAACCCACGTGACTCGAGGCTCCAACCCACGTGACTTCAGGCTTCAATACACGTGACTTTCAAAACGATCGGTCACCACTTTTGATGTTGGCAGCTACTTGTTCCAAACGCAACATCTGACGAACGAACACAAATATAGAAGAAAAGACCCAATTGTTATCCAAAAAGTTCGGGTTTTAACCCACGTGACTTCAGGCTTCAACCCACGTGACTCCAGGCTTCAACTCACGTGACTTCAGGCTTCAACCCACGTGACTTTTGAAACGATCGGTCACCACTTCTGGAGTTGGCAGCTACTTGTTCCAAACGCAACATCTGACGAACGAACACAAATATCAAAAAAAAATGACAAAATTGTTATCCAAAAAGATCAGGTTTGAACCCACGTGACTCAGGGCTTCAACCCACGTGACTTCAGGCTTCAACCCACGTGACTTTTAGAACGATCGGTCACCACTTCTGATGTTGGCAGCTACTTGTTCCAAATGCAACATCTGACGAACGAACACAAATATAGAAGAAAAGTCACAATTGTTATCCAAAAAGTTCAGGTTTTAACCCACGTGACTTCAGGCTTCAACCCACGTGACTTCATGCTTCAACCCACGTGACTTTGAAAACGATCGGTCACCACTTTTGAATTTGGCAGCTTCTTGTTCCAAACGCAACATCTGACGAACGAAGACAAATATAGAAGAAAAGACACAATTGTTATCCAAAAAGTTCAGGTTTGAACCCACGCGACTCGAGGCTCCAACCCACGTGACTTCAGGCTTTAACCCACGTGACTTTCAAAACGATCGGTCACCACTTTTGATGTTGGCAGCTTCTTGTTCCAAACGCAACATCTGACGAACGAACACAAATATAGAAGAAAAGACACAATTGTTATCCAAAAAGTTCAGGTTTCAACCCACGTGACTTCAGGCTTCTACCCACGTGACTTCAGGCTTTAACCCACGTGACTTCAGGCTTCAACCCACGTGACTTCAGGCTCCAACCCACGTGACTTTTAAAACGATCGGTCACCACTTTTGGAGTTGGCAGCTACTTGTTCCAAACGCAACATCTGACGAACGAACACAAATATAGAAGAAAAGACACAATTGTTATTCAAAAAGTTCAGGTTTTAACCCACGTGACTCCAGGCTTCAACCCACGTGACTTCAGGCCTCAACCCACGTGACTTTGAAAACGATCGGTCAACACTTTTGAAGTTGGCAGCTCTTTTTCCAAACGCAACATCTGACGAACGAACACAAATATAGAAAAAAAGACTCAATTGTTACCCAAGAAGTTCAGGTTTGAACCCACGTGACTCGAGGCTCCAACCCACGTGACTTCAGGCTTCAATACACGTGACTTTCAAAACGATCGGTCACCACTTTTGATGTTGGCAGCTACTTGTTCCAAACGCAACATCTGACGAACGAACACAAATATAGAAGAAAAGACCCAATTGTTATCCAAAAAGTTCGGGTTTTAACCCACGTGACTTCAGGCTTCAACCCACGTGACTCCAGGCTTCAACTCACGTGACTTCAGGCTTCAACCCACGTGACTTTTGAAACGATCGGTCACCACTTCTGGAGTTGGCAGCTACTTGTTCCAAACGCAACATCTGACGAACGAACACAAATATCAAAAAAAAATGACGAAATTGTTATCCAAAAAGATCAGGTTTGAACCCACGTGACTCAGGGCTTCAACCCACGTGACTTCAGGCTTCAACCCACGTGACTTTTAGAACGATCGGTCACCACTTCTGATGTTGGCAGCTACTTGTTCCAAATGCAACATCTGACGAACGAACACAAATATAGAAGAAAAGTCACAATTGTTATCCAAAAAGTTCAGGTTTTAACCCACGTGACTTCAGGCTTCAACCCACGTGACTTCATGCTTCAACCCACGTGACTTTGAAAACGATCGGTCACCACTTTTGAATTTGGCAGCTTCTTGTTCCAAACGCAACATCTGACGAACGAAGACAAATATAGAAGAAAAGACACAATTGTTATCCAAAAAGTTCAGGTTTGAACCCACGCGACTCGAGGCTCCAACCCACGTGACTTCAGGCTTTAACCCACGTGACTTTCAAAACGATCGGTCACCACTTTTGATGTTGGCAGCTTCTTGTTCCAAACGCAACATCTGACGAACGAACACAAATATAGAAGAAAAGACACAATTGTTATCCAAAAAGTTCAGGTTTCAACCCACGTGACTTCAGGCTTCTACCCACGTGACTTCAGGCTTTAACCCACGTGACTTCAGGCTTCAACCCACGTGACTTCAGGCTCCAACCCACGTGACTTTTAAAACGATCGGTCACCACTTTTGGAGTTGGCAGCTACTTGTTCCAAACGCAACATCTGACGAACGAACACAAATATAGAAGAAAAGACACAATTGTTATTCAAAAAGTTCAGGTTTTAACCCACGTGACTCCAGGCTTCAACCCACGTGACTTCAGGCCTCAACCCACGTGACTTTGAAAACGATCGGTCAACACTTTTGAAGTTGGCAGCTCTTTTTCCAAACGCAACATCTGACGAACGAACACAAATATAGAAAAAAAGACTCAATTGTTACCCAAGAAGTTCAGGTTTGAACCCACGTGACTCCAGGCTCTAACCCACGTGACTTCAGGCTCCAACCCACGTGACTTTTGAAACGATCGGTCACCACTTTTGATGTTGGCAGCTACTTGTTCCAAACGCAACATCTGACGAACGAACACAAATATAGAAGAAAAGACACAATTGTTATCCAAAAAGTTCAGGTTTTAACCCACGTGACTTCAGGCTTCAGCCCACGTGACTCCAGGCTTCAACTCACGTGACTTCAGGCTTCAACCCACGTGACTTTTGAAACGATCGGTCACCACTTCTGGAGTTGGCAGCTACTTGTTCCAAACGCAACAGCTGACGAACGAACACAAATATCAAAAAAAAAATGACGAAATTGTTATCCAAAAAGTTCAGGTTTGAACCCACGTGACTCCAGGCTCCAACCCACGTGACTTCAGGCTTTAACCCACGTGACTTTTAAAACGATCGGTCACCACTTCTGATAATGGCAGCTACTTGTTCCAAACGCAACATCTGACGAACGAACACAAATATAGAAGAAGAGACACAATTGTTATTCAAAAAGTTCAGGTTTTAACCCACGTGACTTCAGGCATCAACTCACGTGACTTCAGGCTTCAACCCACGTGACTTCAGGCTTCAACCCACGTGACTTCAGGCTTCAACCCACGTGACTTTCAAAACGATCGGTCACCTCTTTTGATGTTGGCAGCTACTTGTTCCAAACGCAACATCTGACGAACGAACACAAATATAGAAGAAAAGACACAATTGTTATTCAAAAAGTTCAGGTTTTAACCCACGTGACTTCAGACTTCTACCCACGTGACTTCAGGCTTCAACCCACGTGACTTCAGGCTTCAATCCACGTGACTTTGAAAACGATCGGTCACCACTTTTGATGTTGGCAGCTACTTGTTCCAAACGCAACATCTGACGAACGAACACAAATATAGAAGAAAAGACACAATTGTTATCCAAAAAGTTCAGGTTTTAACCCACGTGACTTCAGGCTTCAGCCCACGTGACTCCAGGCTTCAACTCACGTGACTTCAGGCTTCAACCCACGTGACTTTTGAAACGATCGGTCACCACTTCTGGAGTTGGCAGCTACTTGTTCCAAACGCAACAGCTGACGAACGAACACAAATATCAAAAAAAAAATGACGAAATTGTTATCCAAAAAGTTCAGGTTTGAACCCACGTGACTCCAGGCTCCAACCCACGTGACTTCAGGCTTTAACCCACGTGACTTTTAAAACGATCGGTCACCACTTCTGATAATGGCAGCTACTTGTTCCAAACGCAACATCTGACGAACGAACACAAATATAGAAGAAGAGACACAATTGTTATTCAAAAAGTTCAGGTTTTAACCCACGTGACTTCAGGCATCAACTCACGTGACTTCAGGCTTCAACCCACGTGACTTCAGGCTTCAACCCACGTGACTTCAGGCTTCAACCCACGTGACTTTCAAAACGATCGGTCACCTCTTTTGATGTTGGCAGCTACTTGTTCCAAACGCAACATCTGACGAACGAACACAAATATAGAAGAAAAGACACAATTGTTATCCAAAAAGTTCAGGTTTTAACCCACGTGACTTCAGACTTCTACCCACGTGACTTCAGGCTTCAACCCACGTGACTTCAGGCTTCAATCCACGTGACTTTGAAAACGATCGGTCACCACTTTTGATGTTGGCAGCTACTTGTTCCAAACGCAACATCTGACGAACGAACACAAATATAGAAGAAAAGACACGATTGTTATCCAAAAAGTTCAGGTTTTAACCCACGTGACTCCAGGCTTCAACCCACGTGACTTCAGGCTTCAACCCACGAGACTTCAGGCTTCAACCCACGTGACTTTTGAAACGATCGGTCACCACTTTTGATGTTGGCAGCTACTTGTTCCAAACGCAACATCTGACGAACGAACACAAATATAGAAGAAAAGACACAATTGTTATCCAAAAAGTTCAGGTTTAAACCCACGTGACTTTAGGCTTCAACCCACGTGACTTCAGGCTTCAACCCACGTGACTTTTGAAACGATCGGTCACCACTTTTGATGTTGGCAGCTACTTGTTCCAAACGCAACATCTGACGAACGAACACAAATATAGAAGAAAAGACACAATTGTTATCCAAAAAGTTCAGGTTTTAACCCACGTGACTTTAGGCTTCAACCCACGTGACTTCAGGCTTCAACCCACGTGACTTTGAAAACGATCGGTTACCACTTTTGATGTTGGCAGCTACTTGTTCCAAACGCAACATCTGACGAACGAACACAAATATAGAAGAAAAGACACAATTAGTATCCAAAAAGTTCAGGTTTTAACCCACGTGACTTCAGGCTTCAACCCACGTGACTCCAGGCTTCAACTCACCTGACTTCAGGCTTCAACCCACGTGACTTTTGAAACGATCGGTCACCACTTTAGATGTTGGCAGCTACTTGTTCCAAACGCAACATCTGACGAACGAACAAAAATATAGAAGAAAAGACACAATTGTTATCCAAAAAGTTCAGGTTTTAACCCACGTGACTTCAGGCTTCTACCCACGTGACTTCAGGCTTTAACCTACGTGACTTCAGGCTTCAACCCACGTGACTTCAGGCTCCAACCCACGTGACTTTTAAAACGATCGGTCACCACTTTTGGAGTTGGCAGCTACTTGTTCCAAACACAACATCTGACGAACGAACACAAATATAGAAGAAAAGACACAATTGTTATCTAAAAAGTTCAGATTTGAACCCACGTGACTTCAGGCTTCAACCCACGTGACTTCAGGCTTCAACCCACGTGACTTTGGAAACGATCGGTCACCACTTTTGAAGTTGGCAGCTACTCTTTCCAAACGCAACATCTGACGAACGAACACAAATATAGAAAAAAAGACACAATTGATATCTAAAAAGTTCAGGTTTGAACCCACGTGACTCCAGTCTCCAACCCACGTGACTTCAGGCTCCAACCCACGTGACTTTTAAAACGATCGGTCACCACTTTCGATGTTGGCAGCTACTTGTTGTAAACGCAACATCTGACGAACGAACACAAATATAGAAAAAAAGACACAATTGATATCTAAAAAGTTCAGGTTTGAACCCACGTGACTCCAGTCTCCAACCCACGTGACTTCAGGCTCCAACCCACGTGACTTTTAAAACGATCGGTCACCACTTTCGATGTTGGCAGCTACTTGTTGTAAACGCAACATCTGACGAACGAACACAAATATAGAAGAAAAGACACAATTGTTATCCAAAAAGTTCAGGTTTTAACCCAGGTGACTTCAGGCTCAAACCCACGTGACTTCAGGCTTAAACCCACGTGACTTTGAAAACGATCGGTCACCACTTTTGAAGTTGGCAGCTACTCTTTCCAAACGCAACATCTGACGAACGAACACAAATATAGAAGAAAAGACACAATTGTTATCCAAAAAGTTCAGGTTTTAACCCACGTGACTTCAGGCTTTAATCCACGTGACTTCAGGCTTCAACCCACGTGACTTCAGGCTTCAACCCACGTGACTTTCAAAACGATCGGTCACCACTTTAGATGTTGGCAGCTACTTGTTCCAAACGCAACATCTGACGAACGAACAAAAATATAGAAGAAAAGACACAATTGTTATCCAAAAAGTTCAGGTTTTAACCCACGTGACTTCAGGCTTCAACCCACGTGACTTTGAAAACGATCGGTCACCACTCTTGAATTTGGCAGCTACTCTTTCCAAACGCAACATCTGTCGAACGAACACAAATATAGAGAAAAAGACACAATTGTTATCCGAAAAGTTCAGGTTTGAACCCACGTGACTCGAGGCTCCAACCCACGTGACTTCAGGCTTCAATACACGTGACTTTCAAAACGATCGGTCACCACTTTTGATGTTGGCAGCTACTTGTTCCAAACGCAACATCTGACGAACGAACACAAATATAGAAGAAAAGACCCAATTGTTATCCAAAAAGTTCGGGTTTTAACCCACGTGACTTCAGGCTTCAACCCACGTGACTCCAGGCTTCAACTCACGTGACTTCAGGCTTCAACCCACGTGACTTTTGAAACGATCGGTCACCACTTCTGGAGTTGGCAGCTACTTGTTCCAAACGCAACATCTGACGAACGAACACAAATATCAAAAAAAAATGACGAAATTGTTATCCAAAAAGATCAGGTTTGAACCCACGTGACTCAGGGCTTCAACCCACGTGACTTCAGGCTTCAACCCACGTGACTTTTAGAACGATCGGTCACCACTTCTGATGTTGGCAGCTACTTGTTCCAAATGCAACATCTGACTAACGAACACAAATATAGAAGAAAAGTCACAATTGTTATCCAAAAAGTTCAGGTTTTAACCCACGTGACTTCAGGCTTCAACCCACGTGACTTCATGCTTCAACCCACGTGACTTTGAAAACGATCGGTCACCACTTTTGAATTTGGCAGCTTCTTGTTCCAAACGCAACATCTGACGAACGAACACAAATATAGAAGAAAAGACACAATTGTTATCCAAAAAGTTCAGGTTTGAACCCACGCGACTCGAGGCTCCAACCCACGTGACTTCAGGCTTTAACCCACGTGACTTTCAAAACGATCGGTCACCACTTTTGATGTTGGCAGCTTCTTGTTCCAAACGCAACATCTGACGAACGAACACAAATATAGAAGAAAAGACACAATTGTTATCCAAAAAGTTCAGGTTTCAACCCACGTGACTTCAGGCTTCTACCCACGTGACTTCAGGCTTTAACCCACGTGACTTCAGGCTTCAACCCACGTGACTTCAGGCTCCAACCCACGTGACTTTTAAAACGATCGGTCACCACTTTTGGAGTTGGCAGCTACTTGTTCCAAACGCAACATCTGACGAACGAACACAAATATAGAAGAAAAGACACAATTGTTATTCAAAAAGTTCAGGTTTTAACCCACGTGACTCCAGGCTTCAACCCACGTGACTTCAGGCCTCAACCCACGTGACTTTGAAAACGATCGGTCAACACTTTTGAAGTTGGCAGCTCTTTTTCCAAACGCAACATCTGACGAACGAACACAAATATAGAAAAAAAGACTCAATTGTTACCCAAGAAGTTCAGGTTTGAACCCACGTGACTCCAGGCTCCAACCCACGTGACTTCAGGCTTCAACCCACGTGACTTTTGAAACGATCGGTCACCACTTTTGATGTTGGCAGCTACTTGTTCCAAACGCAACATCTGACGAACGAACACAAATATAGAAGAAAAGACACAATTGTTATCCAAAAAGTTCAGGTTTTAACCCACGTGACTTCAGGCTTCAGTCCACGTGACTCCAGGCTTCAACTCACGTGACTTCAGGCTTCAACCCACGTGACTTTTGAAACGATCGGTCACCACTTCTGGAGTTGGCAGCTACTTGTTCCAAACGCAACAGCTGACGAACGAACACAAATATCAAAAAAAAAATGACGAAATTGTTATCCAAAAAGTTCAGGTTTGAACCCACGTGACTCCAGGCTCCAACCCACGTGACTTCAGGCTTTAACCCACGTGACTTTTAAAACGATCGGTCACCACTTCTGATAATGGCAGCTACTTGTTCCAAACGCAACATCTGACGAACGAACACAAATATAGAAGAAGAGACACAATTGTTATTCAAAAAGTTCAGGTTTTAACCCACGTGACTTCAGGCATCAACTCACGTGACTTCAGGCTTCAACCCACGTGACTTCAGGCTTCAACCCACGTGACTTCAGGCTTCAACCCACGTGACTTTCAAAACGATCGGTCACCTCTTTTGATGTTGGCAGCTACTTGTTCCAAACGCAACATCTGACGAACGAACACAAATATAGAAGAAAAGACACAATTGTTATTCAAAAAGTTCAGGTTTTAACCCACGTGACTTCAGACTTCTACCCACGTGACTTCAGGCTTCAACCCACGTGACTTCAGGCTTCAATCCACGTGACTTTGAAAACGATCGGTCACCACTTTTGAAGTTGGCAGCTACTTGTTCCAAACGCAACATCTGACGAACGAACACAAATATAGAAGAAAAGACACGATTGTTATCCAAAAAGTTCAGGTTTTAACCCACGTGACTCCAGGCTTCAACCCACGTGACTTCAGGCTTCAACCCACGAGACTTCAGGCTTCAACCCACGTGACTTTTGAAACGATCGGTCACCACTTTTGATGTTGGCAGCTACTTGTTCCAAACGCAACATCTGACGAACGAACACAAATATAGAAGAAAAGACACAATTGTTATCCAAAAAGTTCAGGTTTAAACCCACGTGACTTTAGGCTTCAACCCACGTGACTTCAGGCTTCAACCCACGTGACTTTTGAAACGATCGGTCACCACTTTTGATGTTGGCAGCTACTTGTTCCAAACGCAACATCTGACGAACGAACACAAATATAGAAGAAAAGACACAATTGTTATCCAAAAAGTTCAGGTTTTAACCCACGTGACTTTAGGCTTCAACCCACGTGACTTCAGGCTTCAACCCACGTGACTTTGAAAACGATCGGTTACCACTTTTGATGTTGGCAGCTACTTGTTCCAAACGCAACATCTGACGAACGAACACAAATATAGAAGAAAAGACACAATTAGTATCCAAAAAGTTCAGGTTTTAACCCACGTGACTTCAGGCTTCAACCCACGTGACTCCAGGCTTCAACTCACCTGACTTCAGGCTTCAACCCACGTGACTTTTGAAACGATCGGTCACCACTTTAGATGTTGGCAGCTACTTGTTCCAAACGCAACATCTGACGAACGAACAAAAATATAGAAGAAAAGACACAATTGTTATCCAAAAAGTTCAGGTTTTAACCCACGTGACTTCAGGCTTCTACCCACGTGACTTCAGGCTTTAACCTACGTGACTTCAGGCTTCAACCCACGTGACTTCAGGCTCCAACCCACGTGACTTTTAAAACGATCGGTCACCACTTTTGGAGTTGGCAGCTACTTGTTCCAAACACAACATCTGACGAACGAACACAAATATAGAAGAAAAGACACAATTGTTATCTAAAAAGTTCAGATTTGAACCCACGTGACTTCAGGCTTCAACCCACGTGACTTCAGGCTTCAACCCACGTGACTTTGGAAACGATCGGTCACCACTTTTGAAGTTGGCAGCTACTCTTTCCAAACGCAACATCTGACGAACGAACACAAATATAGAAAAAAAGACACAATTGATATCTAAAAAGTTCAGGTTTGAACCCACGTGACTCCAGTCTCCAACCCACGTGACTTCAGGCTCCAACCCACGTGACTTTTAAAACGATCGGTCACCACTTTCGATGTTGGCAGCTACTTGTTGTAAACGCAACATCTGACGAACGAACACAAATATAGAAGAAAAGACACAATTGTTATCCAAAAAGTTCAGGTTTTAACCCAGGTGACTTCAGGCTCAAACCCACGTGACTTCAGGCTTAAACCCACGTGACTTTGAAAACGATCGGTCACCACTTTTGAAGTTGGCAGCTACTCTTTCCAAACGCAACATCTGACGAACGAACACAAATATAGAAAAAAAGACACAATTGTTATCCAAAAAGTTCGGGTTTGAACCCACGTGACTCCAGGCTCCAACCCACGTGACTTCAGGCTTCAAGCCACGTGACTTTTAAAACGATCGGTCACCACTTTTGATGTTGGCAGCTACTTGTTCCAAACGCAACATCTGACGAACGATCACAAATATAGAAGAAAAGACACAATTGTTATTCAAAAAGTTCTGGTTTCGAACCACGTGACTTCAGGCTTCAACCCACGTGACTTAGGGCTTCAACCCACGTGACTTTGAAAGCGATCGGTCACCACTTTTGAAGTTGGCAGCTACTCTTTCCAAACGCAACATCTGACGAGCGAACACAAATATAGAAGAAAAGACACAATTGTTATCCAAAAAGTTCAGGTTTTAACCCACGTGACTTCAGGCTTCAACCCACGTGACTTTTAAAACGATCGGTCACCACTTTTGGAGTTGGCAGCTACTTGTTCCAAACGCAACATCTGACGAACGAACACAAATATAGAAGAAAAGGCACAATTGTTATCCAAAAAATTCCAGGCTTCAACCCACGTGACTCCAGGCTTCAACTCACGTGACTTCAGGCTTCAACCCACGTGACTTTTGAAACGATCGGTCACCACTTTTGATGTTGGCAGCTACTTGTTTTAAACGCAACATCTGACGAACGAACACAAATATAGAAGAAAAGACACAATTGTTATCCAAAAAGTTCAGATTTTAACCCACGTGACTCAGGGCTCCAACCCACGTGACTTCAGGCTAAAACCCACGTGACTTTTAGAACGATCGGTCACCACTTCTGATGTTGGCAGCTACTTGTTCCAAATGCAACATCTGACGAACGAACACAAATATAGAAAAAAAAACACAATTGTTATCCAAAAAGTTCAGATTTGAACCCACGTGACTCCAGGCTCCAACCCACGTGACTTAAGGCTCCAACCCACGTGACTTTCAAAACGATCGGTCACCACTTTAGATGTTGGCAGCTACTTGTTCCAAACGCAACATCTGACGAACGAACAAAAATATAGAAGAAAAGACACAATTGTTATCCAAAAACTTCAGGTTTTAACCCACGTGACTCAAGGCTTCTACCCACGTGACTTCAGGCTCCAACCCACGTGACTTTTAAAACGATCGGTCACCACTTTTGGAGTTGGCAGCTACTTGTTCCAAACGCAACATCTGACGAACGAACACAAATATAGAAGAAAGGACACAATTGTTATCTAAAAAGTTCAGATTTGAACCCACGTGACTCCAGGCTCCAACCCACGTGACTTCAGGCTTCAACCCACGTGACTTTCGAAACGATCGGTTACCACTTTAGATGTTGGCAGCTACTTGTTCCAAACGCAACATCTGACGAACGAACACACATATAGAAGAAAAGACACAATTGTTATCTAAAAAGTTCAGGTTTTAACCCACGTGACTTCAGGCTTCAACCCACGTGACTTCAGGCTTTAACCCACGTGACTTCAGGCTTCAACCCACGTGACTTTGAAAACGATCGGTCACCACTTTTGAAGTTGGCAGCTACTCTTTCCAAACGCAACATCTGACGAACGAACACAAATATAGAAAAAAAGACACTATTGTTATCCAAAAAGTTCAGGTTTGAACCCACGTGACTCCAGTCTCCAATCCACGTGACTTCAGGCTCCAACCCACGTGACTTTTGAAACGATCGGTCACCAATTTTTGATGTTGGCAGCTACTTGTTTTAAACGCAACATCTGACGAACGAACACAAATATAGAAGGAAAGACACAATTGTTATCCAAAAAGTTCAGATTTTAACCCACGTGACTCAGGGCTCCAACCCACGTGACTTCAGACTTCAACCCACGTGACTTTCAGAACGATCGGTCACCACTTCTGATGTTGGCGGCTACTTGTTCCAAATGCAACATCTGACTAACGAACACAAATATAGAAGAAAAGACACAATTGTTATCCAAAAAGTTCAGGTTTTAACCCACGTGACTTCAGGCTTCAACCCACGTGACTTCAGGCTTCAACCCACGTGACTTCAGGCTTCAACCCACGTGACTTTGAAAACGATCGGTCACCACTCTTGAAGTTGGCAGCTACTCTTTTCAAACGTAACATCTGTCGAACGAACACAAATATAGAAAAAAAGACACAATTGTTATCCAAAAAGTTCAGATTTGAACCCACGTGACTCCAGGCTCCAACCCACGTGACTTCAGGCTCCAACCCACGTGACTTTCAAAACGATCGGTCACCACTTTAGATGTTGGCAGCTACTTGTTCCAAACGCAACATCTGACGAACGAACAAAAATATAGAAGAAAAGACACAATTGTTATCCAAAAACTTCAGGTTTTAACTCACGTGACTTAAGGCTTCTACCCACGTGACTTCAAGCTCCAACCCACGTGACTTTTAAAACGATCGGTCACCACTTTTGGAGTTGGCAGCTACTTGTTCCAAACGCAACATCTGACGAACGAACACAAATATAGAAGAAAAGACACAATTGTTATCTAAAAAGTTCAGATTTGAACCCACGTGTCTCCAGGCTCCAACCCACGTGACTTCAGGCTTCAACCCACGTGACTTTCAAAACGATCGGTCACCACTTTAGATGTTGGCAGCTACTTGTTCCAAACGCAACATCTGACGAACGAACAAAAATATGGAAGAAAAGACACAATTGTTATCCAAAAAGTACAGGTTTTAACCCACGTGACTTCAGGCTTCTACCCACGTGACTTCAGGCTTTAACCCACTTGACTTCAGGCTTCAACCCACGTGACTTCAGGCTTCAACCCACGTGACTTTGAAAACGATCGGTCACCTTTTTTGAAGTTGGCATCTACTCTTTCCAAACGCAACATCTGACGAACGAACACAAATATAGAAAAAAAGACACAATTGTTATCCAAAAAGTTCAGGTTTGAACCCACGTGACTCCAGTCTCCAACCCACGTGACTTCAGGCTCCAACCCACGTGACTTTTAAAACGATCGGTCACCACTTTTGATGTTGGCAGCTACTTGTTTTGAACGCAACATCTGTCGAACGAACACAAATATAGAAGAAAAGACACAATTGTTATCCAAAAAGTTCAGATTTTAACCCAGGTGACTTCAGGCTTCAACCCACGTGACTTCAGGCTTCAACCCACAAGACTTTGAAAACGATCGGTCACCACTTTTGAAGTTGACAGCTACTATTTCCAAACGCAACATCTGACGAACGAACACAAATATAGAAAAAAAGACACAATTCATATCCAAAAAGTTCAGGTTTGAACCCACGTGACCCCAGGCTCCAGCCCACGTGACTTCAGGCTCAAACCCACGTGACTTTTAAAACAATCGGTCACCACTTTTGATGTTGGCAGCTACTTGTTTTAAACGCAACATCTGACGAACGAACACAAATATAGAAGGAAAGACACAATTGTTATCCAAAAAGTTCAGGTTTTAACCGACGTTACTTCAGGCTTCAACCCACGTGACTTCAGGCTTCAACCCACGTGACTTTAGGCTTCAACCCACGTGACTTTGGAAACGATCGGTCATCATTTTTGAAGTTGGCAGCTACTCTTTCCAAACGCAACATCTGACGAACGAACACAAATATAGAAGAAAAGACACAATTGTTATCCAAAAAGTTCGGGTTTTAACCCACGTGACTTCAGGCTTCAACCCACGTGACTCCAGGCTTCAACTCACGTGACTTCAGGCTTCAACCCACGTGACTTTTGAAACGATCGGTCACCACTTTTGGAGTTGGCAGCTACTTGTTCCAAACGCAACATCTGACGAACGAACACAAATATAAAAAAAAAATGACAAAATTGTTATCCAAAAAGTTCTGGTTTGAACCCACGTGACTCAGGGCTCCAACCCACGTGACTTCAGGCTTTAACCCACGTGACTTTCAAAACGATCGGTCACCACTTTAGATGTTGGCAGCTACTTGTTCCAAACGCAACATCTGACGAACGAACAAAAATATAGAAGAAAAGACACAATTGTTATCCAAAAAGTTCAGGTTTTAACCCACGTGACTTCAGGCTTCTACCCACGTGACTTCAGGCTTTAACCTACGTGACTTCAGGCTTCAACCCACGTGACTTCAGGCTCCAACCCACGTGACTTTTAAAACGATCGGTCACCACTTTTGGAGTTGGCAGCTACTTGTTCCAAACGCAACATCTGACGAACGAACACAAATATAGAAGAAAAGACACAATTGTTATCTAAAAAGGTCAGGTTTTAACCCACGTGACTTCAGGCTTCAACCCACGTGACTTCAGGCTTCAACCCACGTGACTTTGAAAACGATCGGTCACCTTTTTTGAAGTTGGCAGCTACTCTTTCCAAACGCAACATCTGACGAACGAACACAAATATAGAAAAAAAGACACAATTGTTATCCAAAAAGTTCAGGTTTGAACCCACGTGACTCCAGTCTCCAACCCACGTGACTTCAGGCTCCAACCCACGTGACTTTTAAAACGATCGGTCACCACTTTTGATGTTGGCAGCTACTTGTTTTAAACGCAACATCTGACGAACGAACACAAATATAGAAGAAAAAGACACAATTATTATCCAAAAAGTTCAGATTTTAACCCAGGTGACTTCAGGCTTCAACCCACGTGACTTCAGGCTTCAACCCACGTGACTTTGAAAACGATCGGTCACCATTTTCGAAGTTGACAGCTACTCTTTCCAAACGCAACATCTGACGAACGAACACAAATATAGAAGAAAAGACACAATTGTTATCCAAAAAGTTCAGATTTGAACCCACGTGACTTAAGGCTTCTACCCACGTGACTTCAGGCTCCAACCCACGTGACTTTTAAAACGATCGGTCACTACTTTTGGAGTTGGCAGCTACTTGTTCCAAACGCAACATCTGACGAACGAACACAAATATAGAAGAAAAGACACAATTGTTATCTGAAAAGTTCAGATTTGAACCCACGTGACTCCAGGCTCCAACCCACGTGACTTCAGGCTTCAACCCACGTGACTTTCAAAACGATCGGTCACCACTTTAGATGTTGGCAGCTACTTGTTCCAAACGCAACATCTGACGAACGAACAAAAATATAGAAGAAAAGACACAATTGTTATCCAAAAAGTTCAGGTTTTAACCCACGTGACTTCAGGCTTCTACCCACGTGACTTCAGGCTTTAACCTACGTGACTTCAGGCTTCAACCCACGTGACTTCAGGCTCCAACCCACGTGACTTTTAAAACGATCGGTCACCACTTTTGGAGTTGGCAGCTACTTGTTCCAAACGCAGCATCTGACGAACGAACACAAATATAGAAGAAAAGACACAATTATTATCCAAAAAGTTCAGATTTTAACCCAGGTGACTTCAGGCATCAACCCACGTGACTTCAGGCTTCAACCCACGTGACTTTGAAAACGATCGGTCACCACTTTTGAAGTTGACAGCTACTCTTTCCAAACGCAACATCTGACGAACGAACACAAATATAGAAAACAAGACACAATTCATATCTAAAAAGTTCAGGTTTGAACCCACGTGACCCCAGGCTCCAGCCCACGTGACTTCAGGCTTCAACCCACGTGACTTCAGGCTTCAACCCACGTGACTTTGAAAACGATCGGTCATCATTTTTGGAGTTGGCAGCTACTCTTTCCAAACGCAACATCTGACGAACGAACACAAATATAGAAGAAAAGACACAATTGTTATCCAAAAAGTTCGGGTTTTAACCCACGTGACTTCAGGCTTCAACCCACGTGACTCCAGGCTTCAACACACGTGACTTCAGGCTTCAACCCACGTGACTTCAGGCTCCAACCCACGTGACTTTTAAAACGATCGGTCACCACTTCTGATGTTGGCAGCTACTTGTTCCAAACGCAACATCTGACGAACGAACACAAATATAAAAAAAAAATGACAAAATTGTTATCCAAAAAGTTCTGGTTTGAACCCACGTGACTCAGGGCTCCAACCCACGTGACTTCAGGCTTCAACCCACGTGACTTTTAGAACGATCGGTCACCACTTCTGATGTTGGCAGCTACTTGTTCCAAATGCAACATCTGACGAACGAACACAAATATAGAAGAAAAGACACTATTGTTATCCAAAAAGTTCAGGTTTTAACCCACGTGACTCAAGGCTTCTACCCACGTGACTTCAGGCTCCAACCCACGTGACTTTTAAAACGATCGGTCACCACTTTTGGAGTTGGCAGCTACTTGTTCCAAACGCAACATCTGACGAACGAACACAAATATAGAAGAAAGGACACAATTGTTATCTAAAAAGTTCAGATTTGAACCCACGTGACTCCAGGCTCCAACCCACGTGACTTCAGGCTTCAACCCACGTGACTTTCAAAACGATCGGTCACCACTTTAGATGTTGGCAGCTACTTGTTCCAAACGCAACATCTGACGAACGAACACAAATATAGAAGAAAAGACACAATTGTTATCCAAAAGGTTCAGGTTTCAACCCACGTGACTTCAGGCTTCCACCCACGTGACTTCAGGCTTTAACCCACGTGACTTCAGGCTTCAACCCACGTGACTTCAGGCTCCAACCCACGTGACTTCAGGCTTCAACCCACGTGACTTTTAGAACGATCGGTCACCACTTCTGATGTTGGCAGCTACTTGTTCCAAATGCAACATCTGACGAACGAACAAAAATATAGAAGAAAAGACACAATTGTTATCCAAAAACTTCAGGTTTCAACCCACGTGACTCAAGGCTTCTACCCACGTGACTTCAGGCTCCAACCCACGTGACTTTTAAAACGATCGGTCACCACTTTTGGAGTTGGCAGCTACTTGTTCCAAACGCAACATCTGACGAACGAACACAAATATAGAAGAAAGGACACAATTGTTATCTAAAAAGTTCAGATTTGAACCCACGTGACTCCAGGCTCCAACCCACGTGACTTCAGGCTTCAACCCACGTGACTTTCAAAACGATCGGTCACCACTTTAGATGTTGGCAGCTACTTGTTCCAAACGCAACATCTGACGAACGAACACAAATATAGAAGAAAAGACACAATTGTTATCCAAAAGGTTCAGGTTTCAACCCACGTGACTTCAGGCTTCCACCCACGTGACTTCAGGCTTTAACCCACGTGACTTCAGGCTTCAACCCACGTGACTTCAGGCTCCAACCCACGTGACTTTTAAAACGATCGGTCACCACTTTTGGAGTTGGCAGCTACTTGTTCCAAACGCAACATCTGACGAACGAACACAAATATAGAAGAAAAGACACATTTGTTATCCAAAAAGTTCAGGTTTTAACCCACGTGACTTTAGGCTTCAACCCACGTGACTTCAGGCTTCAACCCACGTGACTTCAGGCTCCAACCCACGTGACTTTGAAAACGATCGGTCACCACTTTTGAAGTTGGCAGCTACTTTTTCCAAACGCAACATCTGTCGAACGAACACAAATATAGAAGAAAAGACACAATTGTTATCCAAAAAGTTCAGGTTTTAACCCACGTGACTTCAGGCTTCTACCCACGTGACTTCAGGCTTCACCCCACGTGACTTCAGGCTTCAACCCACGTGACTTCAGGCTTCAACCCACGTGACTTTTAAAACGATCGGTCACCACTTTTGAAGTTGGCAGCTACTCTTTCCTAACGCAACATCTGACGAACGAACAAAAATATAGAAGAAAAGACACAATTGTTATCCAAAAAGTTCAGGTTTTAACCCACGTGACTTCAGGCTTCTACCCACGTGACTTCAGGCTTTAAATCACGTGACTTCAGGCTTCAACCCACGTGACTTCAGGCTCCAACCCACGTGACTTTTAAAACGATCGGTCACCACTTTTGGAGTTGGCAGCTACTTGTTCCAAACACAACATCTGACGAACGAACACAAATATAGAAGAAAAGACACAATTGTTATCTAAAAAGTTCAGATTTGAACCCACGTGTCTCCAGGCTCCAACCCACGTGACTTCAGGCTTCAACCCACGTGACTTTCAAAACGATCGGTCACCACTTTAGATGTTGGCAGCTACTTGTTCCAAACGCAACATCTGACGAACGAACAAAAATATGGAAGAAAAGACACAATTGTTATCCAAAAAGTACAGGTTTTAACCCACGTGACTTCAGGCTTCTACCCACGTGACTTCAGGCTTTAACCCACTTGACTTCAGGCTTCAACCCACGTGACTTCAGGCCTCAACCCACGTGACTTCAGGCTTTAACCCACGTGACTTCGAAAACGATCGGTCACCTTTTTTGAAGTTGGCATCTACTCTTTCCAAACGCAACATCTGACGAACGAACACAAATATAGAAAAAAAGACACAATTGTTATCCAAAAAGTTCAGGTTTGAACCCACGTGACTCCAGTCTCCAACCCACGTGACTTCAGGCTCCAACCCACGTGACTTTTAAAACGATCGGTCACCACTTTTGATGTTGGCAGCTACTTGTTTTAAACGCAACATCTGACGAACGAACACAAATATAGAAGAAAAGACACAATTGTTATCCAAAAAGTTCAGATTTCAACCCAGGTGACTTCAGGCTTCAACCCACGTGACTTCAGGCTTCAACCCACGTGACTTTGAAAACGATCGGTCACCACTTTTGAAGTTGACAGCTACTCTTTCCAAACGCAACATCTGACGAACGAACACAAATATAGAAAAAAAGACACAATTCATATCCAAAAAGTTCAGGTTTGAACCCACGTGACCCCAGGCTCCAGCCCACGTGACTTCAGGCTCCAACCCACGTGACTTTTAGAACGATCGGTCACCACTTCTGAAGTTGGCAGCTACTCTTTCCAAACGCAACATCTGACGAACGAACACAAATATAGAAAAAAAGACACAATTGTTATCCAAAAAGTTCGGGTTTGAACCCACGTGACTCCAGGCTCCAACCCACGTGACTTCAGGCTTCAACCCACGTGACTTTTAAAACGATCGGTCACCACTTTTGATGTTGACAGCTACTCTTTCCAAACGCAACATCTGACGAGCGAACACAAATATAGAAGAAAAGACACAATTGTTATCCAAAAATTTCGGGTTTTAACCAACGTGACTTCAGGCTTCAACCCACGTGACTTCAGGCCTCAACTCACGTGACTTCAGGCTTCAACCCACGTGACTTTTGAAACGATCGGTCACCACTTTTGGAGTTGGCAGCTACTTGTTCCAAACGCAACATCTGGCAAACGAACACAAATATCAAAAAAAAATGACGAAATTGTTATCCAAAAAGTTCAGGTTTGAACCCACGGGACTCAGGGCTCCAACCCACGTGACTTCAGGCTTCAACCCACGTGACTTTTAGAACGATCGGTCACCACTTCTGATGTTGGCAGCTACTTGTTCCAAATGCAACATCTGACGAACGAACACAAATATAGGAGAAAAGACACAATTGTTATCCAAAAAGTTCAGGTTTTAACCCACGTGACTTCAGGCTTCAACCCACGTGACTTCAGGCTTCAACCCACGTGACTTTGAAAACGATCGGTCACCACTTTTGAAGTTGGCAGCTACTCTTTCCAAACGCAACATCTGACGAACGAACACAAATATAGAAAAAAAGACACAATTGTTATCCAAAAAGTTCGGGTTTGAACCCACGTGACTCCAGGCTCCAACCCACGTGACTTCAGGCTTCAAGCCACGTGACTTTTAAAACGATCGGTCACCACCTTTGATGTTGGCAGCTACTTGTTCCAAACGCAACATCTGACGAACGATCACAAATATAGAAGAAAAGACACAATTGTTATTCAAAAAGTTCTGGTTTCGAACCACGTGACTTCAGGCTTCAACCCACGTGACTTAGGGCTTCAACCCACGTGACTTTGAAAGCGATCGGTCACCACTTTTGAAGTTGGCAGCTACTCTTTCCAAACGCAACATCTGACGAGCGAACACAAATATAGAAGAAAAGACACAATTGTTATCCAAAAAGTTCAGGTTTTAACCCACGTGACTTCAGGCTTCAACCCACGTGACTTTTAAAACGATCGGTCACCACTTTTGGAGTTGGCAGCTACTTGTTCCAAACGCAACATCTGACGAACGAACACAAATATAGAAGAAAAGGCACAATTGTTATCCAAAAAATTCCAGGCTTCAACCCACGTGACTCCAGGCTTCAACTCACGTGACTTCAGGCTTCAACCCACGTGACTTTTGAAACGATCGGTCACCACTTTTGGAGTTGGCAGCTACTTGTTCCAAACGCAACATCTGACGAACGAACACAAATATAAAAAAAAAATGACAAAATTGTTATCCAAAAAGTTCTGGTTTGAACCCACGTGACTCAGGGCTCCAACCCACGTGACTTCAGGCTTTAACCCACGTGACTTTCAAAACGATCGGTCACCACTTTAGATGTTGGCAGCTACTTGTTCCAAACGCAACATCTGACGAACGAACAAAAATATAGAAGAAAAGACACAATTGTTATCCAAAAAGTTCAGGTTTTAACCCACGTGACTTCAGGCTTCTACCCACGTGACTTCAGGCTTTAACCTACGTGACTTCAGGCTTCAACCCACGTGACTTCAGGCTCCAACCCACGTGACTTTTAAAACGATCGGTCACCACTTTTGGAGTTGGCAGCTACTTGTTCCAAACACAACATCTGACGAACGAACACAAATATAGAAGAAAAGACACAATTGTTATCTAAAAAGTTCAGATTTGAACCCACGTGACTCCAGTCTCCAACCCACGTGACTTCAGGCTCCAACCCACGTGACTTTTAAAACGATCGGTCACCACTTTCGATGTTGGCAGCTACTTGTTGTAAACGCAACATCTGACGAACGAACACAAATATAGAAGAAAAGACACAATTGTTATCCAAAAAGTTCAGGTTTTAACCCAGGTGACTTCAGGCTCAAACCCACGTGACTTCAGGCTTAAACCCACGTGACTTTGAAAACGATCGGTCACCACTTTTGAAGTTGGCAGCTACTCTTTCCAAACGCAACATCTGACGAACGAACACATATATGGAAAAAAATACACAATTCATATCCAAAAAGTTCAGGTTTGAACCCACGTGACCCCAGGCTCCAGCCCACGTGACTTCAGGCTCCAACCCACGTGACTTTCAAAACGATCGGTCACCACTTTTGATGTTGGCAGCTACTTGTTTTAAACGCAACATCTGACGAACGAACACAAATATAGAAGAAAAGACACAATTGTTATCCAAAAAGTTCAGGTTTTAACCCACGTGACTTCAGGCTTTAATCCACGTGACTTCAGGCTTCAACCCACGTGACTTCAGGCTTCAACCCACGTGACTTTCAAAACGATCGGTCACCACTTTAGATGTTGGCAGCTACTTGTTCCAAACGCAACATCTGACGAACGAACAAAAATATAGAAGAAAAGACACAATTGTTATCCAAAAAGTTCAGGTTTTAACCCACGTGACTTCAGGCTTCAACCCACGTGACTTTGAGAACGATCGGTCACCACTCTTGAATTTGGCAGCTACTCTTTCCAAACGCAACATCTGTCGAACGAACACAAATATAGAGAAAAAGACACAATTGTTATCCGAAAAGTTCAGGTTTGAACCCACGTGACTCGAGGCTCCAACCCACGTGACTTCAGGCTTCAATACACGTGACTTTCAAAACGATCGGTCACCACTTTTGATGTTGGCAGCTACTTGTTCCAAACGCAACATCTGACGAACGAACACAAATATAGAAGAAAAGACCCAATTGTTATCCAAAAAGTTCGGGTTTTAACCCACGTGACTTCAGGCTTCAACCCACGTGACTCCAGGCTTCAACTCACGTGACTTCAGGCTTCAACCCACGTGACTTCTGAAACGATCGGTCACCACTTCTGGAGTTGGCAGCTACTTGTTCCAAACGCAACATCTGACGAACGAACACAAATATCAAAAAAAAATGACGAAATTGTTATCCAAAAAGATCAGGTTTGAACCCACGTGACTCAGGGCTAGAACCCACGTGACTTAGGGCTTCAACCCACGTGACTTCAGGCTTCAACCCACGTGACTTTTAGAACGATCGGTCACCACTTCTGATGTTGGCAGCTACTTGTTCCAAATGCAACATCTGACGAACGAACACAAATATAGAAGAAAAGTCACAATTGTTATCCAAAAAGTTCAGGTTTTAACCCACGTGACTTCAGGCTTCAACCCACGTGACTTCATGCTTCAACCCACGTGACTTTGAAAACGATCGGTCACCACTTTTGAATTTGGCAGCTTCTTGTTCCAAACGCAACATCTGACGAACGAACACAAATATAGAAGAAAAGACACAATTGTTATCCAAAAAGTTCAGGTTTGAACCCACGCGACTCGAGGCTCCAACCCACGTGACTTCAGGCTTTAACCCACGTGACTTTCAAAACGATCGGTCACCACTTTTGATGTTGGCAGCTTCTTGTTCCAAACGCAACATCTGACGAACGAACACAAATATAGAAGAAAAGACACAATTGTTATCCAAAAAGTTCAGGTTTCAACCCACGTGACTTCAGGCTTCTACCCACGTGACTTCAGGCTTTAACCCACGTGACTTCAGGCTTCAACCCACGTGACTTCAGGCTCCAACCCACGTGACTTTTAAAACGATCGGTCACCACTTTTGGAGTTGGCAGCTACTTGTTCCAAACGCAACATCTGACGAACGAACACAAATATAGAAGAAAAGACACAATTGTTATTCAAAAAGTTCAGGTTTTAACCCACGTGACTCCAGGCTTCAACCCACGTGACTTCAGGCCTCAACCCACGTGACTTTGAAAACGATCGGTCAACACTTTTGAAGTTGGCAGCTCTTTTTCCAAACGCAACATCTGACGAACGAACACAAATATAGAAAAAAAGACTCAATTGTTACCCAAGAAGTTCAGGTTTGAACCCACGTGACTCCAGGCTCCAACCCACGTGACTTCAGGCTTCAACCCACGTGACATTTGAAACGATCGGTCACCACTTTTGATGTTGGCAGCTACTTGTTCCAAACGCAACATCTGACGAACGAACACAAATATAGAAGAAAAGACACAATTGTTATCCAAAAAGTTCAGGTTTTAACCCACGTGACTTCAGGCTTCAGCCCACGTGACTCCAGGCTTCAACTCACGTGACTTCAGGCTTCAACCCACGTGACTTTTGAAACGATCGGTCACCACTTCTGGAGTTGGCAGCTACTTGTTCCAAACGCAACAGCTGACGAACGAACACAAATATCAAAAAAAAAATGACGAAATTGTTATCCAAAAAGTTCAGGTTTGAACCCACGTGACTCCAGGCTCCAACCCACGTGACTTCAGGCTTTAACCCACGTGACTTTTAAAACGATCGGTCACCACTTCTGATAATGGCAGCTACTTGTTCCAAACGCAACATCTGACGAACGAACACAAATATAGAAGAAGAGACACAATTGTTATTCAAAAAGTTCAGGTTTTAACCCACGTGACTTCAGGCATCAACTCACGTGACTTCAGGCTTCAACCCACGTGACTTCAGGCTTCAACCCACGTGACTTCAGGCTTCAACCCACGTGACTTTCAAAACGATCGGTCACCTCTTTTGATGTTGGCAGCTACTTGTTCCAAACGCAACATCTGACGAACGAACACAAATATAGAAGAAAAGACACAATTGTTATCCAAAAAGTTCAGGTTTTAACCCACGTGACTTCAGACTTCTACCCACGTGACTTCAGGCTTCAACCCACGTGACTTCAGGCTTCAATCCACGTGACTTTGAAAACGATCGGTCACCACTTTTGATGTTGGCAGCTACTTGTTCCAAACGCAACATCTGACGAACGAACACAAATATAGAAGAAAAGACACGATTGTTATCCAAAAAGTTCAGGTTTTAACCCACGTGACTCCAGGCTTCAACCCACGTGACTTCAGGCTTCAACCCACGAGACTTCAGGCTTCAACCCACGTGACTTTTGAAACGATCGGTCACCACTTTTGATGTTGGCAGCTACTTGTTCCAAACGCAACATCTGACGAACGAACACAAATATAGAAGAAAAGACACAATTGTTATCCAAAAAGTTCAGGTTTAAACCCACGTGACTTTAGGCTTCAACCCACGTGACTTCAGGCTTCAACCCACGTGACTTTTGAAACGATCGGTCACCACTTTTGATGTTGGCAGCTACTTGTTCCAAACGCAACATCTGACGAACGAACACAAATATAGAAGAAAAGACACAATTGTTATCCAAAAAGTTCAGGTTTTAACCCACGTGACTTTAGGCTTCAACCCACGTGACTTCAGGCTTCAACCCACGTGACTTTGAAAACGATCGGTTACCACTTTTGATGTTGGCAGCTACTTGTTCCAAACGCAACATCTGACGAACGAACACAAATATAGAAGAAAAGACACAACTAGTATCCAAAAAGTTCAGGTTTTAACCCACGTGACTTCAGGCTTCAACCCACGTGACTCCAGGCTTCAACTCACCTGACTTCAGGCTTCAACCCACGTGACTTTTGAAACGATCGGTCACCACTTTAGATGTTGGCAGCTACTTGTTCCAAACGCAACATCTGACGAACGAACAAAAATATAGAAGAAAAGACACAATTGTTATCCAAAAAGTTCAGGTTTTAACCCACGTGACTTCAGGCTTCTACCCACGTGACTTCAGGCTTTAACCTACGTGACTTCAGGCTTCAACCCACGTGACTTCAGGCTTCAACCCACGTGACTTCAGGCTTCAACCCACGTGACTTTGAAAACGATCGGTCACCACTCTTGAAGTTGGCAGCTACTCTTTTCAAACGTAACATCTGTCGAACGAACACAAATATAGAAAAAAAGACACAATTGTTATCCAAAAAGTTCAGATTTGAACCCACGTGACTCCAGGCTCCAACCCACGTGACTTCAGGCTCCAACCCACGTGACTTTCAAAACGATCGGTCACCACTTTAGATGTTGGCAGCTACTTGTTCCAAACGCAACATCTGACGAACGAACAAAAATATAGAAGAAAAGACACAATTGTTATCCAAAAACTTCAGGTTTTAACTCACGTGACTTAAGGCTTCTACCCACGTGACTTCAAGCTCCAACCCACGTGACTTTTAAAACGATCGGTCACCACTTTTGGAGTTGGCAGCTACTTGTTCCAAACGCAACATCTGACGAACGAACACAAATATAGAAGAAAAGACACAATTGTTATCTAAAAAGTTCAGATTTGAACCCACGTGTCTCCAGGCTCCAACCCACGTGACTTCAGGCTTCAACCCACGTGACTTTCAAAACGATCGGTCACCACTTTAGATGTTGGCAGCTACTTGTTCCAAACGCAACATCTGACGAACGAACAAAAATATGGAAGAAAAGACACAATTGTTATCCAAAAAGTACAGGTTTTAACCCACGTGACTTCAGGCTTCTACCCACGTGACTTCAGGCTTTAACCCACTTGACTTCAGGCTTCAACCCACGTGACTTCAGGCTTCAACCCACGTGACTTTGAAAACGATCGGTCACCTTTTTTGAAGTTGGCATCTACTCTTTCCAAACGCAACATCTGACGAACGAACACAAATATAGAAAAAAAGACACAATTGTTATCCAAAAAGTTCAGGTTTGAACCCACGTGACTCCAGTCTCCAACCCACGTGACTTCAGGCTCCAACCCACGTGACTTTTAAAATGATCGGTCACCACTTTTGATGTTGGCAGCTACTTGTTTTGAACGCAACATCTGTCGAACGAACACAAATATAGAAGAAAAGACACAATTGTTATCCAAAAAGTTCAGATTTTAACCCAGGTGACTTCAGGCTTCAACCCACGTGACTTCAGGCTTCAACCCACGTGACTTTGAAAACGATCGGTCACCACTTTTGAAGTTGACAGCTACTATTTCCAAACGCAACATCTGACGAACGAACACAAATATAGAAAAAAAGACACAATTCATATCCAAAAAGTTCAGGTTTGAACCCACGTGACCCCAGGCTCCAGCCCACGTGACTTCAGGCTCAAACCCACGTGACTTTTAAAACAATCGGTCACCACTTTTGATGTTGGCAGCTACTTGTTTTAAACGCAACATCTGACGAACGAACACAAATATAGAAGGAAAGACACAATTGTTATCCAAAAAGTTCAGGTTTTAACCGACGTTACTTCAGGCTTCAACCCACGTGACTTCAGGCTTCAACCCACGTGACTTTAGGCTTCAACCCACGTGACTTTGGAAACGATCGGTCATCATTTTTGAAGTTGGCAGCTACTCTTTCCAAACGCAACATCTGACGAACGAACACAAATATAGAAGAAAAGACACAATTGTTATCCAAAAAGTTCGGGTTTTAACCCACGTGACTTCAGGCTTCAACCCACGTGACTCCAGGCTTCAACTCACGTGACTTCAGGCTTCAACCCACGTGACTTTTGAAACGATCGGTCACCACTTTTGGAGTTGGCAGCTACTTGTTCCAAACGCAACATCTGACGAACGAACACAAATATAAAAAAAAAATGACAAAATTGTTATCCAAAAAGTTCTGGTTTGAACCCACGTGACTCAGGGCTCCAACCCACGTGACTTCAGGCTTTAACCCACGTGACTTTCAAAACGATCGGTCACCACTTTAGATGTTGGCAGCTACTTGTTCCAAACGCAACATCTGACGAACGAACAAAAATATAGAAGAAAAGACACAATTGTTATCCAAAAAGTTCAGGTTTTAACCCACGTGACTTCAGGCTTCTACCCACGTGACTTCAGGCTTTAACCTACGTGACTTCAGGCTTCAACCCACGTGACTTCAGGCTCCAACCCACGTGACTTTTAAAACGATCGGTCACCACTTTTGGAGTTGGCAGCTACTTGTTCCAAACGCAACATCTGACGAACGAACACAAATATAGAAGAAAAGACACAATTGTTATCTAAAAAGGTCAGGTTTTAACCCACGTGACTTCAGGCTTCAACCCACGTGACTTCAGGCTTCAACCCACGTGACTTTGAAAACGATCGGTCACCTTTTTTGAAGTTGGCAGCTACTCTTTCCAAACGCAACATCTGACGAACGAACACAAATATAGAAAAAAAGACACAATTGTTATCCAAAAAGTTCAGGTTTGAACCCACGTGACTCCAGTCTCCAACCCACGTGACTTCAGGCTCCAACCCACGTGACTTTTAAAACGATCGGTCACCACTTTTGATGTTGGCAGCTACTTGTTTTAAACGCAACATCTGACGAACGAACACAAATATAGAAGAAAAAGACACAATTATTATCCAAAAAGTTCAGATTTTAACCCAGGTGACTTCAGGCTTCAACCCACGTGACTTCAGGCTTCAACCCACGTGACTTTGAAAACGATCGGTCACCATTTTCGAAGTTGACAGCTACTCTTTCCAAACGCAACATCTGACGAACGAACACAAATATAGAAGAAAAGACACAATTGTTATCCAAAAAGTTCAGATTTGAACCCACGTGACTTAAGGCTTCTACCCACGTGACTTCAGGCTCCAACCCACGTGACTTTTAAAACGATCGGTCACTACTTTTGGAGTTGGCAGCTACTTGTTCCAAACGCAACATCTGACGAACGAACACAAATATAGAAGAAAAGACACAATTGTTATCTGAAAAGTTCAGATTTGAACCCACGTGACTCCAGGCTCCAACCCACGTGACTTCAGGCTTCAACCCACGTGACTTTCAAAACGATCGGTCACCACTTTAGATGTTGGCAGCTACTTGTTCCAAACGCAACATCTGACGAACGAACAAAAATATAGAAGAAAAGACACAATTGTTATCCAAAAAGTTCAGGTTTTAACCCACGTGACTTCAGGCTTCTACCCACGTGACTTCAGGCTTTAACCTACGTGACTTCAGGCTTCAACCCACGTGACTTCAGGCTCCAACCCACGTGACTTTTAAAACGATCGGTCACCACTTTTGGAGTTGGCAGCTACTTGTTCCAAACGCAGCATCTGACGAACGAACACAAATATAGAAGAAAAGACACAATTATTATCCAAAAAGTTCAGATTTTAACCCAGGTGACTTCAGGCATCAACCCACGTGACTTCAGGCTTCAACCCACGTGACTTTGAAAACGATCGGTCACCACTTTTGAAGTTGACAGCTACTCTTTCCAAACGCAACATCTGACGAACGAACACAAATATAGAAAACAAGACACAATTCATATCCAAAAAGTTCAGGTTTGAACCCACGTGACCCCAGGCTCCAGCCCACGTGACTTCAGGCTCCAACCCACGTGACTTTTAAAACGATCGGTCACCACTTTTGATGTTGGCAGTTACTTGTTTTAAACGCAACATCTGACGAACGAACACAAATATAGAAGGAAAGACACAATTGTTATCCAAAAAGTTCAGGTTTTAACCCACGTCACTTCAGGCTTCAACCCACGTGACTCCAGGCTTCAACCCACGTGACTTCAGGCTTCAACCCACGTGACTTTGAAAACGATCGGTCATCATTTTTGGAGTTGGCAGCTACTCTTTCCAAACGCAACATCTGACGAACGAACACAAATATAGAAGAAAAGACACAATTGTTATCCAAAAAGTTCGGGTTTTAACCCACGTGACTTCAGGCTTCAACCCACGTGACTCCAGGCTTCAACACACGTGACTTCAGGCTTCAACCCACGTGACTTCAGGCTCCAACCCACGTGACTTTTAAAACGATCGGTCACCACTTCTGATGTTGGCAGCTACTTGTTCCAAACGCAACATCTGACGAACGAACACAAATATAAAAAAAAAATGACAAAATTGTTATCCAAAAAGTTCTGGTTTGAACCCACGTGACTCAGGGCTCCAACCCACGTGACTTCAGGCTTCAACCCACGTGACTTTTAGAACGATCGGTCACCACTTCTGATGTTGGCAGCTACTTGTTCCAAATGCAACATCTGACGAACGAACACAAATATAGAAGAAAAGACACTATTGTTATCCAAAAAGTTCAGGTTTTAACCCACGTGACTCAAGGCTTCTACCCACGTGACTTCAGGCTCCAACCCACGTGACTTTTAAAACGATCGGTCACCACTTTTGGAGTTGGCAGCTACTTGTTCCAAACGCAACATCTGACGAACGAACACAAATATAGAAGAAAGGACACAATTGTTATCTAAAAAGTTCAGATTTGAACCCACGTGACTCCAGGCTCCAACCCACGTGACTTCAGGCTTCAACCCACGTGACTTTCAAAACGATCGGTCACCACTTTAGATGTTGGCAGCTACTTGTTCCAAACGCAACATCTGACGAACGAACACAAATATAGAAGAAAAGACACAATTGTTATCCAAAAGGTTCAGGTTTCAACCCACGTGACTTCAGGCTTCCACCCACGTGACTTCAGGCTTTAACCCACGTGACTTCAGGCTTCAACCCACGTGACTTCAGGCTCCAACCCACGTGACTTCAGGCTTCAACCCACGTGACTTTTAGAACGATCGGTCACCACTTCTGATGTTGGCAGCTACTTGTTCCAAATGCAACATCTGACGAACGAACAAAAATATAGAAGAAAAGACACAATTGTTATCCAAAAACTTCAGGTTTCAACCCACGTGACTCAAGGCTTCTACCCACGTGACTTCAGGCTCCAACCCACGTGACTTTTAAAACGATCGGTCACCACTTTTGGAGTTGGCAGCTACTTGTTCCAAACGCAACATCTGACGAACGAACACAAATATAGAAGAAAGGACACAATTGTTATCTAAAAAGTTCAGATTTGAACCCACGTGACTCCAGGCTCCAACCCACGTGACTTCAGGCTTCAACCCACGTGACTTTCAAAACGATCGGTCACCACTTTAGATGTTGGCAGCTACTTGTTCCAAACGCAACATCTGACGAACGAACACAAATATAGAAGAAAAGACACAATTGTTATCCAAAAGGTTCAGGTTTCAACCCACGTGACTTCAGGCTTCCACCCACGTGACTTCAGGCTTTAACCCACGTGACTTCAGGCTTCAACCCACGTGACTTCAGGCTCCAACCCACGTGACTTTTAAAACGATCGGTCACCACTTTTGGAGTTGGCAGCTACTTGTTCCAAACGCAACATCTGACGAACGAACACAAATATAGAAGAAAAGACACATTTGTTATCCAAAAAGTTCAGGTTTTAACCCACGTGACTTTAGGCTTCAACCCACGTGACTTCAGGCTTCAACCCACGTGACTTCAGGCTCCAACCCACGTGACTTTGAAAACGATCGGTCACCACTTTTGAAGTTGGCAGCTACTTTTTCCAAACGCAACATCTGTCGAACGAACACAAATATAGAAGAAAAGACACAATTGTTATCCAAAAAGTTCAGGTTTTAACCCACGTGACTTCAGGCTTCTACCCACGTGACTTCAGGCTTCACCCCACGTGACTTCAGGCTTCAACCCACGTGACTTCAGGCTTCAACCCACGTGACTTTTAAAACGATCGGTCACCACTTTTGAAGTTGGCAGCTACTCTTTCCTAACGCAACATCTGACGAACGAACAAAAATATAGAAGAAAAGACACAATTGTTATCCAAAAAGTTCAGGTTTTAACCCACGTGACTTCAGGCTTCTACCCACGTGACTTCAGGCTTTAAATCACGTGACTTCAGGCTTCAACCCACGTGACTTCAGGCTCCAACCCACGTGACTTTTAAAACGATCGGTCACCACTTTTGGAGTTGGCAGCTACTTGTTCCAAACACAACATCTGACGAACGAACACAAATATAGAAGAAAAGACACAATTGTTATCTAAAAAGTTCAGATTTGAACCCACGTGTCTCCAGGCTCCAACCCACGTGACTTCAGGCTTCAACCCACGTGACTTTCAAAACGATCGGTCACCACTTTAGATGTTGGCAGCTACTTGTTCCAAACGCAACATCTGACGAACGAACAAAAATATGGAAGAAAAGACACAATTGTTATCCAAAAAGTACAGGTTTTAACCCACGTGACTTCAGGCTTCTACCCACGTGACTTCAGGCTTTAACCCACTTGACTTCAGGCTTCAACCCACGTGACTTCAGGCCTCAACCCACGTGACTTCAGGCTTTAACCCACGTGACTTCGAAAACGATCGGTCACCTTTTTTGAAGTTGGCATCTACTCTTTCCAAACGCAACATCTGACGAACGAACACAAATATAGAAAAAAAAGACACAATTGTTATCCAAAAAGTTCAGGTTTGAACCCACGTGACTCCAGTCTCCAACCCACGTGACTTCAGGCTCCAACCCACGTGACTTTTAAAACGATCGGTCACCACTTTTGATGTTGGCAGCTACTTGTTTTAAACGCAACATCTGACGAACGAACACAAATATAGAAGAAAAGACACAATTGTTATCCAAAAAGTTCAGATTTCAACCCAGGTGACTTCAGGCTTCAACCCAGGTGACTTCAGGCTTCAACCCACGTGACTTCAGGCTTCAACCCACGTGACTTTGAAAACGATCGGTCACCACTTTTGAAGTTGACAGCTACTCTTTCCAAACGCAACATCTGACGAACGAACACAAATATAGAAAAAAAGACACAATTCATATCCAAAAAGTTCAGGTTTGAACCCACGTGACCCCAGGCTCCAGCCCACGTGACTTCAGGCTCCAACCCACGTGACTTTTAGAACGATCGGTCACCACTTTTGAAGTTGGCAGCTACTCTTTCCAAACGCAACATCTGACGAACGAACACAAATATAGAAAAAAAGACACAATTGTTATCCAAAAAGTTCGGGTTTGAACCCACGTGACTCCAGGCTCCAACCCACGTGACTTCAGGCTTCAACCCACGTGACTTTTAAAACGATCGGTCACCACTTTTGATGTTGACAGCTACTCTTTCCAAACGCAACATCTGACGAGCGAACACAAATATAGAAGAAAAGACACAATTGTTATCCAAAAATTTCGGGTTTTAACCCACGTGACTTCAGGCTTCAACCCACGTGACTTCAGGCCTCAACTCACGTGACTTCAGGCTTCAACCCACGTGACTTTTGAAACGATCGGTCACCACTTTTGGAGTTGGCAGCTACTTGTTCCAAACGCAACATCTGGCAAACGAACACAAATATCAAAAAAAAATGACGAAATTGTTATCCAAAAAGTTCAGGTTTGAACCCACGGGACTCAGGGCTCCAACCCACGTGACTTCAGGCTTCAACCCACGTGACTTTTAGAACGATCGGTCACCACTTCTGATGTTGGCAGCTACTTGTTCCAAATGCAACATCTGACGAACGAACACAAATATAGGAGAAAAGACACAATTGTTATCCAAAAAGTTCAGGTTTTAACCCACGTGACTTCAGGCTTCAACCCACGTGACTTCAGGCTTCAACCCACGTGACTTTGAAAACGATCGGTCACCACTTTTGAAGTTGGCAGCTACTCTTTCCAAACGCAACATCTGACGAACGAACACAAATATAGAAAAAAAGACACAATTGTTATCCAAAAAGTTCGGGTTTGAACCCACGTGACTCCAGGCTCCAACCCACGTGACTTCAGGCTTCAAGCCACGTGACTTTTAAAACGATCGGTCACCACTTTTGATGTTGGCAGCTACTTGTTCCAAACGCAACATCTGACGAACGATCACAAATATAGAAGAAAAGACACAATTGTTATTCAAAAAGTTCTGGTTTCGAACCACGTGACTTCAGGCTTCAACCCACGTGACTTAGGGCTTCAACCCACGTGACTTTGAAAGCGATCGGTCACCACTTTTGAAGTTGGCAGCTACTCTTTCCAAACGCAACATCTGACGAGCGAACACAAATATAGAAGAAAAGACACAATTGTTATCCAAAAAGTTCAGGTTTTAACCCACGTGACTTCAGGCTTCAACCCACGTGACTTTTAAAACGATCGGTCACCACTTTTGGAGTTGGCAGCTACTTGTTCCAAACGCAACATCTGACGAACGAACACAAATATAGAAGAAAAGGCACAATTGTTATCCAAAAAATTCCAGGCTTCAACCCACGTGACTCCAGGCTTCAACTCACGTGACTTCAGGCTTCAACCCACGTGACTTTTGAAACGATCGGTCACCACTTTTGGAGTTGGCAGCTACTTGTTCCAAACGCAACATCTGACGAACGAACACAAATATAGAAAAAAAGACACAATTGATATCTAAAAAGTTCAGGTTTGAACCCACGTGACTCCAGTCTCCAACCCACGTGACTTCAGGCTCCAACCCACGTGACTTTTAAAACGATCGGTCACCACTTTCGATGTTGGCAGCTACTTGTTGTAAACGCAACATCTGACGAACGAACACAAATATAGAAGAAAAGACACAATTGTTATCCAAAAAGTTCAGGTTTTAACCCAGGTGACTTCAGGCTCAAACCCACGTGACTTCAGGCTTAAACCCACGTGACTTTGAAAACGATCGGTCACCACTTTTGAAGTTGGCAGCTACTCTTTCCAAACGCAACATCTGACGAACGAACACATATATGGAAAAAAATACACAATTCATATCCAAAAAGTTCAGGTTTGAACCCACGTGACCCCAGGCTCCAGCCCACGTGACTTCAGGCTCCAACCCACGTGACTTTCAAAACGATCGGTCACCACTTTTGATGTTGGCAGCTACTTGTTTTAAACGCAACATCTGACGAACGAACACAAATATAGAAGAAAAGACACAATTGTTATCCAAAAAGTTCAGGTTTTAACCCACGTGACTTCAGGCTTTAATCCACGTGACTTCAGGCTTCAACCCACGTGACTTCAGGCTTCAACCCACGTGACTTTCAAAACGATCGGTCACCACTTTAGATGTTGGCAGCTACTTGTTCCAAACGCAACATCTGACGAACGAACAAAAATATAGAAGAAAAGACACAATTGTTATCCAAAAAGTTCAGGTTTTAACCCACGTGACTTCAGGCTTCAACCCACGTGACTTTGAAAACGATCGGTCACCACTCTTGAATTTGGCAGCTACTCTTTCCAAACGCAACATCTGTCGAACGAACACAAATATAGAGAAAAAGACACAATTGTTATCCGAAAAGTTCAGGTTTGAACCCACGTGACTCGAGGCTCCAACCCACGTGACTTCAGGCTTCAATACACGTGACTTTCAAAACGATCGGTCACCACTTTTGATGTTGGCAGCTACTTGTTCCAAACGCAACATCTGACGAACGAACACAAATATAGAAGAAAAGACCCAATTGTTATCCAAAAAGTTCGGGTTTTAACCCACGTGACTTCAGGCTTCAACCCACGTGACTCCAGGCTTCAACTCACGTGACTTCAGGCTTCAACCCACGTGACTTCTGAAACGATCGGTCACCACTTCTGGAGTTGGCAGCTACTTGTTCCAAACGCAACATCTGACGAACGAACACAAATATCAAAAAAAAATGACGAAATTGTTATCCAAAAAGATCAGGTTTGAACCCACGTGACTCAGGGCTAGAACCCACGTGACTTAGGGCTTCAACCCACGTGACTTCAGGCTTCAACCCACGTGACTTTTAGAACGATCGGTCACCACTTCTGATGTTGGCAGCTACTTGTTCCAAATGCAACATCTGACGAACGAACACAAATATAGAAGAAAAGTCACAATTGTTATCCAAAAAGTTCAGGTTTTAACCCACGTGACTTCAGGCTTCAACCCACGTGACTTCATGCTTCAACCCACGTGACTTTGAAAACGATCGGTCACCACTTTTGAATTTGGCAGCTTCTTGTTCCAAACGCAACATCTGACGAACGAACACAAATATAGAAGAAAAGACACAATTGTTATCCAAAAAGTTCAGGTTTGAACCCACGCGACTCGAGGCTCCAACCCACGTGACTTCAGGCTTTAACCCACGTGACTTTCAAAACGATCGGTCACCACTTTTGATGTTGGCAGCTTCTTGTTCCAAACGCAACATCTGACGAACGAACACAAATATAGAAGAAAAGACACAATTGTTATCCAAAAAGTTCAGGTTTCAACCCACGTGACTTCAGGCTTCTACCCACGTGACTTCAGGCTTTAACCCACGTGACTTCAGGCTTCAACCCACGTGACTTCAGGCTCCAACCCACGTGACTTTTAAAACGATCGGTCACCACTTTTGGAGTTGGCAGCTACTTGTTCCAAACGCAACATCTGACGAACGAACACAAATATAGAAGAAAAGACACAATTGTTATTCAAAAAGTTCAGGTTTTAACCCACGTGACTCCAGGCTTCAACCCACGTGACTTCAGGCCTCAACCCACGTGACTTTTAAAACGATCGGTCAACACTTTTGAAGTTGGCAGCTCTTTTTCCAAACGCAACATCTGACGAACGAACACAAATATAGAAAAAAAGACTCAATTGTTACCCAAGAAGTTCAGGTTTGAACCCACGTGACTCCAGGCTCCAACCCACGTGACTTCAGGCTTCAACCCACGTGACTTTTGAAACGATCGGTCACCACTTTTGATGTTGGCAGCTACTTGTTCCAAACGCAACATCTGACGAACGAACACAAATATAGAAGAAAAGACACAATTGTTATCCAAAAAGTTCAGGTTTTAACCCACGTGACTTCAGGCTTCAGCCCACGTGACTCCAGGCTTCAACTCACGTGACTTCAGGCTTCAACCCACGTGACTTTTGAAACGATCGGTCACCACTTCTGGAGTTGGCAGCTACTTGTTCCAAACGCAACAGCTGACGAACGAACACAAATATCAAAAAAAAAATGACGAAATTGTTATCCAAAAAGTTCAGGTTTGAACCCACGTGACTCCAGGCTCCAACCCACGTGACTTCAGGCTTTAACCCACGTGACTTTTAAAACGATCGGTCACCACTTCTGATAATGGCAGCTACTTGTTCCAAACGCAACATCTGACGAACGAACACAAATATAGAAGAAGAGACACAATTGTTATTCAAAAAGTTCAGGTTTTAACCCACGTGACTTCAGGCATCAACTCACGTGACTTCAGGCTTCAACCCACGTGACTTCAGGCTTCAACCCACGTGACTTCAGGCTTCAACCCACGTGACTTTCAAAACGATCGGTCACCTCTTTTGATGTTGGCAGCTACTTGTTCCAAACGCAACATCTGACGAACGAACACAAATATAGAAGAAAAGACACAATTGTTATCCAAAAAGTTCAGGTTTTAACCCACGTGACTTCAGACTTCTACCCACGTGACTTCAGGCTTCAACCCACGTGACTTCAGGCTTCAATCCACGTGACTTTGAAAACGATCGGTCACCACTTTTGATGTTGGCAGCTACTTGTTCCAAACGCAACATCTGACGAACGAACACAAATATAGAAGAAAAGACACGATTGTTATCCAAAAAGTTCAGGTTTTAACCCACGTGACTCCAGGCTTCAACCCACGTGACTTCAGGCTTCAACCCACGAGACTTCAGGCTTCAACCCACGTGACTTTTGAAACGATCGGTCACCACTTTTGATGTTGGCAGCTACTTGTTCCAAACGCAACATCTGACGAACGAACACAAATATAGAAGAAAAGACACAATTGTTATCCAAAAAGTTCAGGTTTAAACCCACGTGACTTTAGGCTTCAACCCACGTGACTTCAGGCTTCAACCCACGTGACTTTTGAAACGATCGGTCACCACTTTTGATGTTGGCAGCTACTTGTTCCAAACGCAACATCTGACGAACGAACACAAATATAGAAGAAAAGACACAATTGTTATCCAAAAAGTTCAGGTTTTAACCCACGTGACTTCAGGCTTCAACCCACGTGACTTCAGGCTTCAACCCACGTGACTTTGAAAACGATCGGTTACCACTTTTGATGTTGGCAGCTACTTGTTCCAAACGCAACATCTGACGAACGAACACAAATATAGAAGAAAAGACACAATTAGTATCCAAAAAGTTCAGGTTTTAACCCACGTGACTTCAGGCTTCAACCCACGTGACTCCAGGCTTCAACTCACCTGACTTCAGGCTTCAACCCACGTGACTTTTGAAACGATCGGTCACCACTTTAGATGTTGGCAGCTACTTGTTCCAAACGCAACATCTGACGAACGAACAAAAATATAGAAGAAAAGACACAATTGTTATCCAAAAAGTTCAGGTTTTAACCCACGTGACTTCAGGCTTCTACCCACGTGACTTCAGGCTTTAACCTACGTGACTTCAGGCTTCAACCCACGTGACTTCAGGCTCCAACCCACGTGACTTTTAAAACGATCGGTCACCACTTTTGGAGTTGGCAGCTACTTGTTCCAAACACAACATCTGACGAACGAACACAAATATAGAAGAAAAGACACAATTGTTATCTAAAAAGTTCAGATTTGAACCCACGTGACTTCAGGCTTCAACCCACGTGACTTCAGGCTTCAACCCACGTGACTTTGGAAACGATCGGTCACCACTTTTGAAGTTGGCAGCTACTCTTTCCAAACGCAACATCTGACGAACGAACACAAATATAGAAAAAAAGACACAATTGATATCTAAAAAGTTCAGGTTTGAACCCACGTGACTCCAGTCTCCAACCCACGTGACTTCAGGCTCCAACCCACGTGACTTTTAAAACGATCGGTCACCACTTTCGATGTTGGCAGCTACTTGTTGTAAACGCAACATCTGACGAACGAACACAAATATAGAAGAAAAGACACAATTGTTATCCAAAAAGTTCAGGTTTTAACCCAGGTGACTTCAGGCTCAAACCCACGTGACTTCAGGCTTAAACCCACGTGACTTTGAAAACGATCGGTCACCACTTTTGAAGTTGGCAGCTACTCTTTCCAAACGCAACATCTGACGAACGAACACATATATGGAAAAAAATACACAATTCATATCCAAAAAGTTCAGGTTTGAACCCACGTGACCCCAGGCTCCAGCCCACGTGACTTCAGGCTCCAACCCACGTGACTTTCAAAACGATCGGTCACCACTTTTGATGTTGGCAGCTACTTGTTTTAAACGCAACATCTGACGAACGAACACAAATATAGAAGAAAAGACACAATTGTTATCCAAAAAGTTCAGGTTTTAACCCACGTGACTTCAGGCTTTAATCCACGTGACTTCAGGCTTCAACCCACGTGACTTCAGGCTTCAACCCACGTGACTTTCAAAACGATCGGTCACCACTTTAGATGTTGGCAGCTACTTGTTCCAAACGCAACATCTGACGAACGAACAAAAATATAGAAGAAAAGACACAATTGTTATCCAAAAAGTTCAGGTTTTAACCCACGTGACTTCAGGCTTCAACCCACGTGACTTTGAAAACGATCGGTCACCACTCTTGAATTTGGCAGCTACTCTTTCCAAACGCAACATCTGTCGAACGAACACAAATATAGAGAAAAAGACACAATTGTTATCCGAAAAGTTCAGGTTTGAACCCACGTGACTCGAGGCTCCAACCCACGTGACTTCAGGCTTCAATACACGTGACTTTCAAAACGATCGGTCACCACTTTTGATGTTGGCAGCTACTTGTTCCAAACGCAACATCTGACGAACGAACACAAATATAGAAGAAAAGACCCAATTGTTATCCAAAAAGTTCGGGTTTTAACCCACGTGACTTCAGGCTTCAACCCACGTGACTCCAGGCTTCAACTCACGTGACTTCAGGCTTCAACCCACGTGACTTCTGAAACGATCGGTCACCACTTCTGGAGTTGGCAGCTACTTGTTCCAAACGCAACATCTGACGAACGAACACAAATATCAAAAAAAAATGACGAAATTGTTATCCAAAAAGATCAGGTTTGAACCCACGTGACTCAGGGCTAGAACCCACGTGACTTAGGGCTTCAACCCACGTGACTTCAGGCTTCAACCCACGTGACTTTTAGAACGATCGGTCACCACTTCTGATGTTGGCAGCTACTTGTTCCAAATGCAACATCTGACGAACGAACACAAATATAGAAGAAAAGTCACAATTGTTATCCAAAAAGTTCAGGTTTTAACCCACGTGACTTCAGGCTTCAACCCACGTGACTTCATGCTTCAACCCACGTGACTTTGAAAACGATCGGTCACCACTTTTGAATTTGGCAGCTTCTTGTTCCAAACGCAACATCTGACGAACGAACACAAATATAGAAGAAAAGACACAATTGTTATCCAAAAAGTTCAGGTTTGAACCCACGCGACTCGAGGCTCCAACCCACGTGACTTCAGGCTTTAACCCACGTGACTTTCAAAACGATCGGTCACCACTTTTGATGTTGGCAGCTTCTTGTTCCAAACGCAACATCTGACGAACGAACACAAATATAGAAGAAAAGACACAATTGTTATCCAAAAAGTTCAGGTTTCAACCCACGTGACTTCAGGCTTCTACCCACGTGACTTCAGGCTTAAACCCACGTGACTTCAGGCTTCAACCCACGTGACTTCAGGCTCCAACCCACGTGACTTTTAAAACGATCGGTCACCACTTTTGGAGTTGGCAGCTACTTGTTCCAAACGCAACATCTGACGAACGAACACAAATATAGAAGAAAAGACACAATTGTTATTCAAAAAGTTCAGGTTTTAACCCACGTGACTCCAGGCTTCAACCCACGTGACTTCAGGCCTCAACCCACGTGACTTTGAAAACGATCGGTCAACACTTTTGAAGTTGGCAGCTCTTTTTCCAAACGCAACATCTGACGAACGAACACAAATATAGAAAAAAAGACTCAATTGTTACCCAAGAAGTTCAGGTTTGAACCCACGTGACTCCAGGCTCCAACCCACGTGACTTCAGGCTTCAACCCACGTGACTTTTGGAACGATCGGTCACCACTTTTGATGTTGGCAGCTACTTGTTCCAAACGCAACATCTGACGAACGAACACAAATATAGAAGAAAAGACACAATTGTTATCCAAAAAGTTCAGGTTTTAACCCACGTGACTTCAGGCTTCAGCCCACGTGACTCCAGGCTTCAACTCACGTGACTTCAGGCTTCAACCCACGTGACTTTTGAAACGATCGGTCACCACTTCTGGAGTTGGCAGCTACTTGTTCCAAACGCAACAGCTGACGAACGAACACAAATATCAAAAAAAAAATGACGAAATTGTTATCCAAAAAGTTCAGGTTTGAACCCACGTGACTCCAGGCTCCAACCCACGTGACTTCAGGCTTTAACCCACGTGACTTTTAAAACGATCGGTCACCACTTCTGATAATGGCAGCTACTTGTTCCAAACGCAACATCTGACGAACGAACACAAATATAGAAGAAGAGACACAATTGTTATTCAAAAAGTTCAGGTTTTAACCCACGTGACTTCAGGCATCAACTCACGTGACTTCAGGCTTCAACCCACGTGACTTCAGGCTTCAACCCACGTGACTTCAGGCTTCAACCCACGTGACTTTCAAAACGATCGGTCACCTCTTTTGATGTTGGCAGCTACTTGTTCCAAACGCAACATCTGACGAACGAACACAAATATAGAAGAAAAGACACAATTGTTATCCAAAAAGTTCAGGTTTTAACCCACGTGACTTCAGACTTCTACCCACGTGACTTCAGGCTTCAACCCACGTGACTTCAGGCTTCAATCCACGTGACTTTGAAAACGATCGGTCACCACTTTTGATGTTGGCAGCTACTTGTTCCAAACGCAACATCTGACGAACGAACACAAATATAGAAGAAAAGACACGATTGTCATCCAAAAAGTTCAGGTTTTAACCCACGTGACTCCAGGCTTCAACCCACGTGACTTCAGGCTTCAACCCACGAGACTTCAGGCTTCAACCCACGTGACTTTTGAAACGATCGGTCACCACTTTTGATGTTGGCAGCTACTTGTTCCAAACGCAACATCTGACGAACGAACACAAATATAGAAGAAAAGACACAATTGTTATCCAAAAAGTTCAGGTTTAAACCCACGTGACTTTAGGCTTCAACCCACGTGACTTCAGGCTTCAACCCACGTGACTTTTGAAACGATCGGTCACCACTTTTGATGTTGGCAGCTACTTGTTCCAAACGCAACATCTGACGAACGAACACAAATATAGAAGAAAAGACACAATTGTTATCCAAAAAGTTCAGGTTTTAACCCACGTGACTTTAGGCTTCAACCCACGTGACTTCAGGCTTCAACCCACGTGACTTTGAAAACGATCGGTTACCACTTTTGATGTTGGCAGCTACTTGTTCCAAACGCAACATCTGACGAACGAACACAAATATAGAAGAAAAGACACAATTAGTATCCAAAAAGTTCAGGTTTTAACCCACGTGACTTCAGGCTTCAACCCACGTGACTCCAGGCTTCAACTCACCTGACTTCAGGCTTCAACCCACGTGACTTTTGAAACGATCGGTCACCACTTTAGATGTTGGCAGCTACTTGTTCCAAACGCAACATCTGACGAACGAACAAAAATATAGAAGAAAAGACACAATTGTTATCCAAAAAGTTCAGGTTTTAACCCACGTGACTTCAGGCTTCTACCCACGTGACTTCAGGCTTTAACCTACGTGACTTCAGGCTTCAACCCACGTGACTTCAGGCTCCAACCCACGTGACTTTTAAAACGATCGGTCACCACTTTTGGAGTTGGCAGCTACTTGTTCCAAACACAACATCTGACGAACGAACACAAATATAGAAGAAAAGACACAATTGTTATCTAAAAAGTTCAGATTTGAACCCACGTGACTTCAGGCTTCAACCCACGTGACTTCAGGCTTCAACCCACGTGACTTTGGAAACGATCGGTCACCACTTTTGAAGTTGGCAGCTACTCTTTCCAAACGCAACATCTGACGAACGAACACAAATATAGAAAAAAAGACACAATTGATATCTAAAAAGTTCAGGTTTGAACCCACGTGACTCCAGTCTCCAACCCACGTGACTTCAGGCTCCAACCCACGTGACTTTTAAAACGATCGGTCACCACTTTCGATGTTGGCAGCTACTTGTTGTAAACGCAACATCTGACGAACGAACACAAATATAGAAGAAAAGACACAATTGTTATCCAAAAAGTTCAGGTTTTAACCCAGGTGACTTCAGGCTTCTACCCACGTGACTTCAGGCTTTAACCTACGTGACTTCAGGCTTCAACCCACGTGACTTCAGGCTCCAACCCACGTGACTTTTAAAACGATCGGTCACCACTTTTGGAGTTGGCAGCTACTTGTTCCAAACACAACATCTGACGAACGAACACAAATATAGAAGAAAAGACACAATTGTTATCTAAAAAGTTCAGATTTGAACCCACGTGACTTCAGGCTTCAACCCACGTGACTTCAGGCTTCAACCCACGTGACTTTGGAAACGATCGGTCACCACTTTTGAAGTTGGCAGCTACTCTTTCCAAACGCAACATCTGACGAACGAACACAAATATAGAAAAAAAGACACAATTGATATCTAAAAAGTTCAGGTTTGAACCCACGTGACTCCAGTCTCCAACCCACGTGACTTCAGGCTCCAACCCACGTGACTTTTAAAACGATCGGTCACCACTTTCGATGTTGGCAGCTACTTGTTGTAAACGCAACATCTGACGAACGAACACAAATATAGAAGAAAAGACACAATTGTTATCCAAAAAGTTCAGGTTTTAACCCAGGTGACTTCAGGCTCAAACCCACGTGACTTCAGGCTTAAACCCACGTGACTTTGAAAACGATCGGTCACCACTTTTGAAGTTGGCAGCTACTCTTTCCAAACGCAACATCTGACGAACGAACACATATATGGAAAAAAATACACAATTCATATCCAAAAAGTTCAGGTTTGAACCCACGTGACCCCAGGCTCCAGCCCACGTGACTTCAGGCTCCAACCCACGTGACTTTCAAAACGATCGGTCACCACTTTTGATGTTGGCAGCTACTTGTTTTAAACGCAACATCTGACGAACGAACACAAATATAGAAGAAAAGACACAATTGTTATCCAAAAAGTTCAGGTTTTAACCCACGTGACTTCAGGCTTTAATCCACGTGACTTCAGGCTTCAACCCACGTGACTTCAGGCTTCAACCCACGTGACTTTCAAAACGATCGGTCACCACTTTAGATGTTGGCAGCTACTTGTTCCAAACGCAACATCTGACGAACGAACAAAAATATAGAAGAAAAGACACAATTGTTATCCAAAAAGTTCAGGTTTTAACCCACGTGACTTCAGGCTTCAACCCACGTGACTTTGAAAACGATCGGTCACCACTCTTGAATTTGGCAGCTACTCTTTCCAAACGCAACATCTGTCGAACGAACACAAATATAGAGAAAAAGACACAATTGTTATCCGAAAAGTTCAGGTTTGAACCCACGTGACTCGAGGCTCCAACCCACGTGACTTCAGGCTTCAATACACGTGACTTTCAAAACGATCGGTCACCACTTTTGATGTTGGCAGCTACTTGTTCCAAACGCAACATCTGACGAACGAACACAAATATAGAAGAAAAGACCCAATTGTTATCCAAAAAGTTCGGGTTTTAACCCACGTGACTTCAGGCTTCAACCCACGTGACTCCAGGCTTCAACTCACGTGACTTCAGGCTTCAACCCACGTGACTTCTGAAACGATCGGTCACCACTTCTGGAGTTGGCAGCTACTTGTTCCAAACGCAACATCTGACGAACGAACACAAATATCAAAAAAAAATGACGAAATTGTTATCCAAAAAGATCAGGTTTGAACCCACGTGACTCAGGGCTAGAACCCACGTGACTTAGGGCTTCAACCCACGTGACTTCAGGCTTCAACCCACGTGACTTTTAGAACGATCGGTCACCACTTCTGATGTTGGCAGCTACTTGTTCCAAATGCAACATCTGACGAACGAACACAAATATAGAAGAAAAGTCACAATTGTTATCCAAAAAGTTCAGGTTTTAACCCACGTGACTTCAGGCTTCAACCCACGTGACTTCATGCTTCAACCCACGTGACTTTGAAAACGATCGGTCACCACTTTTGAATTTGGCAGCTTCTTGTTCCAAACGCAACATCTGACGAACGAACACAAATATAGAAGAAAAGACACAATTGTTATCCAAAAAGTTCAGGTTTGAACCCACGCGACTCGAGGCTCCAACCCACGTGACTTCAGGCTTTAACCCACGTGACTTTCAAAACGATCGGTCACCACTTTTGATGTTGGCAGCTTCTTGTTCCAAACGCAACATCTGACGAACGAACACAAATATAGAAGAAAAGACACAATTGTTATCCAAAAAGTTCAGGTTTCAACCCACGTGACTTCAGGCTTCTACCCACGTGACTTCAGGCTTTAACCCACGTGACTTCAGGCTTCAACCCACGTGACTTCAGGCTCCAACCCACGTGACTTTTAAAACGATCGGTCACCACTTTTGGAGTTGGCAGCTACTTGTTCCAAACGCAACATCTGACGAACGAACACAAATATAGAAGAAAAGACACAATTGTTATTCAAAAAGTTCAGGTTTTAACCCACGTGACTCCAGGCTTCAACCCACGTGACTTCAGGCCTCAACCCACGTGACTTTGAAAACGATCGGTCAACACTTTTGAAGTTGGCAGCTCTTTTTCCAAACGCAACATCTGACGAACGAACACAAATATAGAAAAAAAGACTCAATTGTTACCCAAGAAGTTCAGGTTTGAACCCACGTGACTCCAGGCTCCAACCCACGTGACTTCAGGCTTCAACCCACGTGACTTTTGGAACGATCGGTCACCACTTTTGATGTTGGCAGCTACTTGTTCCAAACGCAACATCTGACGAACGAACACAAATATAGAAGAAAAGACACAATTGTTATCCAAAAAGTTCAGGTTTTAACCCACGTGACTTCAGGCTTCAGCCCACGTGACTCCAGGCTTCAACTCACGTGACTTCAGGCTTCAACCCACGTGACTTTTGAAACGATCGGTCACCACTTCTGGAGTTGGCAGCTACTTGTTCCAAACGCAACAGCTGACGAACGAACACAAATATCAAAAAAAAAATGACGAAATTGTTATCCAAAAAGTTCAGGTTTGAACCCACGTGACTCCAGGCTCCAACCCACGTGACTTCAGGCTTTAACCCACGTGACTTTTAAAACGATCGGTCACCACTTCTGATAATGGCAGCTACTTGTTCCAAACGCAACATCTGACGAACGAACACAAATATAGAAGAAGAGACACAATTGTTATTCAAAAAGTTCAGGTTTTAACCCACGTGACTTCAGGCATCAACTCACGTGACTTCAGGCTTCAACCCACGTGACTTCAGGCTTCAACCCACGTGACTTCAGGCTTCAACCCACGTGACTTTCAAAACGATCGGTCACCTCTTTTGATGTTGGCAGCTACTTGTTCCAAACGCAACATCTGACGAACGAACACAAATATAGAAGAAAAGACACAATTGTTATCCAAAAAGTTCAGGTTTTAACCCACGTGACTTCAGACTTCTACCCACGTGACTTCAGGCTTCAACCCACGTGACTTCAGGCTTCAATCCACGTGACTTTGAAAACGATCGGTCACCACTTTTGATGTTGGCAGCTACTTGTTCCAAACGCAACATCTGACGAACGAACACAAATATAGAAGAAAAGACACGATTGTCATCCAAAAAGTTCAGGTTTTAACCCACGTGACTCCAGGCTTCAACCCACGTGACTTCAGGCTTCAACCCACGAGACTTCAGGCTTCAACCCACGTGACTTTTGAAACGATCGGTCACCACTTTTGATGTTGGCAGCTACTTGTTCCAAACGCAACATCTGACGAACGAACACAAATATAGAAGAAAAGACACAATTGTTATCCAAAAAGTTCAGGTTTAAACCCACGTGACTTTAGGCTTCAACCCACGTGACTTCAGGCTTCAACCCACGTGACTTTTGAAACGATCGGTCACCACTTTTGATGTTGGCAGCTACTTGTTCCAAACGCAACATCTGACGAACGAACACAAATATAGAAGAAAAGACACAATTGTTATCCAAAAAGTTCAGGTTTTAACCCACGTGACTTTAGGCTTCAACCCACGTGACTTCAGGCTTCAACCCACGTGACTTTGAAAACGATCGGTTACCACTTTTGATGTTGGCAGCTACTTGTTCCAAACGCAACATCTGACGAACGAACACAAATATAGAAGAAAAGACACAATTAGTATCCAAAAAGTTCAGGTTTTAACCCACGTGACTTCAGGCTTCAACCCACGTGACTCCAGGCTTCAACTCACCTGACTTCAGGCTTCAACCCACGTGACTTTTGAAACGATCGGTCACCACTTTAGATGTTGGCAGCTACTTGTTCCAAACGCAACATCTGACGAACGAACAAAAATATAGAAGAAAAGACACAATTGTTATCCAAAAAGTTCAGGTTTTAACCCACGTGACTTCAGGCTTCTACCCACGTGACTTCAGGCTTTAACCTACGTGACTTCAGGCTTCAACCCACGTGACTTCAGGCTCCAACCCACGTGACTTTTAAAACGATCGGTCACCACTTTTGGAGTTGGCAGCTACTTGTTCCAAACACAACATCTGACGAACGAACACAAATATAGAAGAAAAGACACAATTGTTATCTAAAAAGTTCAGATTTGAACCCACGTGACTTCAGGCTTCAACCCACGTGACTTCAGGCTTCAACCCACGTGACTTTGGAAACGATCGGTCACCACTTTTGAAGTTGGCAGCTACTCTTTCCAAACGCAACATCTGACGAACGAACACAAATATAGAAAAAAAGACACAATTGATATCTAAAAAGTTCAGGTTTGAACCCACGTGACTCCAGTCTCCAACCCACGTGACTTCAGGCTCCAACCCACGTGACTTTTAAAACGATCGGTCACCACTTTCGATGTTGGCAGCTACTTGTTGTAAACGCAACATCTGACGAACGAACACAAATATAGAAGAAAAGACACAATTGTTATCCAAAAAGTTCAGGTTTTAACCCAGGTGACTTCAGGCTCAAACCCACGTGACTTCAGGCTTAAACCCACGTGACTTTGAAAACGATCGGTCACCACTTTTGAAGTTGGCAGCTACTCTTTCCAAACGCAACATCTGACGAACGAACACATATATGGAAAAAAATACACAATTCATATCCAAAAAGTTCAGGTTTGAACCCACGTGACCCCAGGCTCCAGCCCACGTGACTTCAGGCTCCAACCCACGTGACTTTCAAAACGATCGGTCACCACTTTTGATGTTGGCAGCTACTTGTTTTAAACGCAACATCTGACGAACGAACACAAATATAGAAGAAAAGACACAATTGTTATCCAAAAAGTTCAGGTTTTAACCCACGTGACTTCAGGCTTTAATCCACGTGACTTCAGGCTTCAACCCACGTGACTTCAGGCTTCAACCCACGTGACTTTCAAAACGATCGGTCACCACTTTAGATGTTGGCAGCTACTTGTTCCAAACGCAACATCTGACGAACGAACAAAAATATAGAAGAAAAGACACAATTGTTATCCAAAAAGTTCAGGTTTTAACCCACGTGACTTCAGGCTTCAACCCACGTGACTTTGAAAACGATCGGTCACCACTCTTGAATTTGGCAGCTACTCTTTCCAAACGCAACATCTGTCGAACGAACACAAATATAGAAAAAAAGACACAATTGTTATCCGAAAAGTTCAGGTTTGAACCCACGTGACTCGAGGCTCCAACCCACGTGACTTCAGGCTTCAATACACGTGACTTTCAAAACGATCGGTCACCACTTTTGATGTTGGCAGCTACTTGTTCCAAACGCAACATCTGACGAACGAACACAAATATAGAAGAAAAGACCCAATTGTTATCCAAAAAGTTCGGGTTTTAACCCACGTGACTTCAGGCTTCAACCCACGTGACTCCAGGCTTCAACTCACGTGACTTCAGGCTTCAACCCACGTGACTTTTGAAACGATCGGTCACCACTTCTGGAGTTGGCAGCTACTTGTTCCAAACGCAACATCTGACGAACGAACACAAATATCAAAAAAAAATGACGAAATTGTTATCCAAAAAGATCAGGTTTGAACCCACTTGACTCAGGGCTAGAACCCACGTGACTCAGGGCTTCAACCCACGTGACTTCAGGCTTCAACCCACGTGACTTTTAGAACGATCGGTCACCACTTCTGATGTTGGCAGCTACTTGTTCCAAATGCAACATCTGACGAACGAACACAAATATAGAAGAAAAGACACAATTGTTATCCAAAAAGTTCAGGTTTTAACCCACGTGACTTCAGGCTTCAACCCACGTGACTTCATGCTTCAACCCACGTGACTTTGAAAACGATCGGTCACCACTTTTGAATTTGGCAGCTTCTTGTTCCAAACGCAACATCTGACGAACGAACACAAATATAGAAGAAAAGACACAATTGTTATCCAAAAAGTTCAGGTTTGAACCCACGCGACTCGAGGCTCCAACCCACGTGACTTCAGGCTTCAACCCACGTGACTTTCAAAACGATCGGTCACCACTTTTGATGTTGGCAGCTTCTTGTTCCAAACGCAACATCTGACGAACGAACACAAATATAGAAGAAAAGACACAATTGTTATCCAAAAAGTTCAGGTTTCAACCCACGTGACTTCAGGCTTCTACCCACGTGACTTCAGGCTTTAACCCACGTGACTTCAGGCTTCAACCCACGTGACTTCAGGCTCCAACCCACGTGACTTTTAAAACGATCGGTCACCACTTTTGGAGTTGGCAGCTACTTGTTCCAAACGCAACATCTGACGAACGAACACAAATATAGAAGAAAAGACACAATTGTTATTCAAAAAGTTCAGGTTTTAACCCACGTGACTCCAGGCTTCAACCCACGTGACTTCAGGCCTCAACCCACGTGACTTTGAAAACGATCGGTCAACACTTTTGAAGTTGGCAGCTCTTTTTCCAAACGCAACATCTGACGAACGAACACAAATATAGAAAAAAAGACTCAATTGTTACCCAAGAAGTTCAGGTTTGAACCCACGTGACTCCAGGCTCCAACCCACGTGACTTCAGGCTTCAACCCACGTGACTTTTGAAACGATCGGTCACCACTTTTGATGTTGGCAGCTACTTGTTCCAAACGCAACATCTGACGAACGAACACAAATATAGAAGAAAAGACACAATTGTTATCCAAAAAGTTCAGGTTTTAACCCACGTGACTTCAGGCTTCAGCCCACGTGACTCCAGGCTTCAACTCACGTGACTTCAGGCTTCAACCCACGTGACTTTTGAAACGATCGGTCACCACTTCTGGAGTTGGCAGCTACTTGTTCCAAACGCAACATCTGACGAACGAACACAAATATCAAAAAAAAAATGACGAAATTGTTATCCAAAAAGTTCAGGTTTGAACCCACGTGACTCCAGGCTCCAACCCACGTGACTTCAGGCTTTAACCCACGTGACTTTTAAAACGATCGGTCACCACTTCTGATAATGGCAGCTACTTGTTCCAAACGCAACATCTGACGAACGAACACAAATATAGAAGAAGAGACACAATTGTTATTCAAAAAGTTCAGGTTTTAACCCACGTGACTTCAGGCATCAACTCACGTGACTTCAGGCTTCAACCCACGTGACTTCAGGCTTCAACCCACGTGACTTCAGGCTTCAACCCACGTGACTTTCAAAACGATCGGTCACCTCTTTTGATGTTGGCAGCTACTTGTTCCAAACGCAACATCTGACGAACGAACACAAATATAGAAGAAAAGACACAATTGTTATCCAAAAAGTTCAGGTTTTAACCCACGTGACTTCTGACTTCTACCCACGTGACTTCAAGCTTCAACCCACGTGACTTCAGGCTTCAATCCACGTGACTTTGAAAACGATCGGTCACCACTTTTGATGTTGGCAGCTACTTGTTCCAAACGCAACATCTGACGAACGAACACAAATATAGAAGAAAAGACACGATTGTTATCCAAAAAGTTCAGGTTTTAACCCACGTGACTCCAGGCTTCAACCCACGTGACTTCAGGCTTCAACCCACGAGACTTCAGGCTTCAACCCACGTGACTTTTGAAACGATCGGTCACCACTTTTGATGTTGGCAGCTACTTGTTCCAAACGCAACATCTGACGAACGAACACAAATATAGAAGAAAAGACACAATTGTTATCCAAAAAGTTCAGGTTTAAACCCACGTGACTTTAGGCTTCAACCCACGTGACTTCAGGCTTCAACCCACGTGACTTTTGAAACGATCGGTCACCACTTTTGATGTTGGCAGCTACTTGTTCCAAACGCAACATCTGACGAACGAACACAAATATAGAAGAAAAGACACAATTGTTATCCAAAAAGTTCAGGTTTTAACCCACGTGACTTTAGGCTTCAACCCACGTGACTTCAGGCTTCAACCCACGTGACTTTGAAAACGATCGGTTACCACTTTTGATGTTGGCAGCTACTTGTTCCAAACGCAACATCTGACGAACGAACACAAATATAGAAGAAAAGACACAATTAGTATCCAAAAAGTTCAGGTTTTAACCCACGTGACTTCAGGCTTCAACCCACGTGACTCCAGGCTTCAACTCACCTGACTTCAGGCTTCAACCCACGTGACTTTTGAAACGATCGGTCACCACTTTAGATGTTGGCAGCTACTTGTTCCAAACGCAACATCTGACGAACGAACAAAAATATAGAAGAAAAGACACAATTGTTATCCAAAAAGTTCAGGTTTTAACCCACGTGACTTCAGGCTTCTACCCACGTGACTTCAGGCTTTAACCTACGTGACTTCAGGCTTCAACCCACGTGACTTCAGGCTCCAACCCACGTGACTTTTAAAACGATCGGTCACCACTTTTGGAGTTGGCAGCTACTTGTTCCAAACACAACATCTGACGAACGAACACAAATATAGAAGAAAAGACACAATTGTTATCTAAAAAGTTCAGATTTGAACCCACGTGACTTCAGGCTTCAACCCACGTGACTTCAGGCTTCAACCCACGTGACTTTGGAAACGATCGGTCACCACTTTTGAAGTTGGCAGCTACTCTTTCCAAACGCAACATCTGACGAACGAACACAAATATAGAAAAAAAGACACAATTGATATCTAAAAAGTTCAGGTTTGAACCCACGTGACTCCAGTCTCCAACCCACGTGACTTCAGGCTCCAACCCACGTGACTTTTAAAACGATCGGTCACCACTTTCGATGTTGGCAGCTACTTGTTGTAAACGCAACATCTGACGAACGAACACAAATATAGAAGAAAAGACACAATTGTTATCCAAAAAGTTCAGGTTTTAACCCAGGTGACTTCAGGCTCAAACCCACGTGACTTCAGGCTTAAACCCACGTGACTTTGAAAACGATCGGTCACCACTTTTGAAGTTGGCAGCTACTCTTTCCAAACGCAACATCTGACGAACGAACACATATATGGAAAAAAATACACAATTCATATCCAAAAAGTTCAGGTTTGAACCCACGTGACCCCGGGCTCCAGCCCACGTGACTTCAGGCTCCAACCCACGTGACTTTCAAAACGATCGGTCACCACTTTTGATGTTGGCAGCTACTTGTTTTAAACCAAACATCTGACGAACGAACACAAATATAGAAGAAAAGACACAATTGTTATCCAAAAAGTTCAAGTTTTAACCCACGTGACTTCAGGCTTTAATCCACGTGACTTCAGGCTTCAACCCACGTGACTTCAGGCTTCAACCCACGTGACTTTCAAAACGATCGGTCACCACTTTAGATGTTGGCAGCTACTTGTTCCAAACGCAACATCTGACGAACGAACAAAAATATAGAAGAAAAGACACAATTGTTATCCAAAAAGTTCAGGTTTTAACCCACGTGACTTCAGGCTTCAACCCACGTGACTTTGAAAACGATCGGTCACCACTCTTGAATTTGGCAGCTACTCTTTCCAAACGCAACATCTGTCGAACGAACACAAATATAGAAAAAAAGACACAATTGTTATCCGAAAAGTTCAGGTTTGAACCCACGTGACTCGAGGCTCCAACCCACGTGACTTCAGGCTTCAATACACGTGACTTTCAAAACGATCGGTCACCACTTTTGATGTTGGCAGCTACTTGTTCCAAACGCAACATCTGACGAACGAACACAAATATAGAAGAAAAGACCCAATTGTTATCCAAAAAGTTCGGGTTTTAACCCACGTGACTTCAGGCTTCAACCCACGTGACTCCAGGCTTCAACTCACGTGACTTCAGGCTTCAACCCACGTGACTTTTGAAACGATCGGTCACCACTTCTGGAGTTGGCAGCTACTTGTTCCAAACGCAACATCTGACGAACGAACACAAATATCAAAAAAAAATGACGAAATTGTTATCCAAAAAGATCAGGTTTGAACCCACTTGACTCAGGGCTAGAACCCACGTGACTCAGGGCTTCAACCCACGTGACTTCAGGCTTCAACCCACGTGACTTTTAGAACGATCGGTCACCACTTCTGATGTTGGCAGCTACTTGTTCCAAATGCAACATCTGACGAACGAACACAAATATAGAAGAAAAGACACAATTGTTATCCAAAAAGTTCAGGTTTTAACCCACGTGACTTCAGGCTTCAACCCACGTGACTTCATGCTTCAACCCACGTGACTTTGAAAACGATCGGTCACCACTTTTGAATTTGGCAGCTTCTTGTTCCAAACGCAACATCTGACGAACGAACACAAATATAGAAGAAAAGACACAATTGTTATCCAAAAAGTTCAGGTTTGAACCCACGCGACTCGAGGCTCCAACCCACGTGACTTCAGGCTTCAACCCACGTGACTTTCAAAACGATCGGTCACCACTTTTGATGTTGGCAGCTTCTTGTTCCAAACGCAACATCTGACGAACGAACACAAATATAGAAGAAAAGACACAATTGTTATCCAAAAAGTTCAGGTTTCAACCCACGTGACTTCAGGCTTCTACCCACGTGACTTCAGGCTTTAACCCACGTGACTTCAGGCTTCAACCCACGTGACTTCAGGCTCCAACCCACGTGACTTTTAAAACGATCGGTCACCACTTTTGGAGTTGGCAGCTACTTGTTCCAAACGCAACATCTGACGAACGAACACAAATATAGAAGAAAAGACACAATTGTTATTCAAAAAGTTCAGGTTTTAACTGAATAATAAAGAAGTAGAATTCATCCCATGGAAAAACCCGAATAAATTGGTCAACAGATTGAGATTGCTGATTGCTGCACAGCATGCTGGCAATACAGCAGTGGATAATGAAATATTACATATAGTGCAAGAACTCAAACAATCACGCATTATAAAATGAAGTGAAAGCTCAATCAACACGCAGTTATATCAGAGACAGTTAACATGATTGACAAGTTTGGCAGATCACTGGTGCATAAGAAAAAGAGTGATGACTCAGAAAAAGCAATGAAAAACTTAGAACAAAAGATATCACATCACCAAACTACTACAGATCAATATTTTTATGTAACACTGAATTTTTTCAGTAATACCCTAGGATTTACAGATCCTAACAAAAAATACTTTTTATATAAATTATACAATATTCCTGGTTTCAACCATTATGAAATTCCTTTTGAAGTGGTTGAGCTCGTTGACGCAAGCATAACTGCAAAGGTAGGAGTTGCAACGCTCAATCCAATAACCAACACAATAACTTTTTACGAAGATATCAAAAAGGTTCCGTACGAAAGACGATTCAAATTTTCATTCTATTCTAATAGTGTTAAAAGTCCACCAACGCTAGTTGCAACTCTTGTATTTAAATGTAAAAAATAATGTCGGTGAAAAAAGACATTGTTGACTCTTGCATACGGTATCATTTCCACGAGATCGCATTGTAGTAAATCACTTAATCCCTTCACTATCACTCGTCTGCGTTTAAAGTTTTTTCGAGCTGGTCTATGCAATTCATCAACAATGTCTTTTTTCACCGACATTATTTTTTACATTTAAATACAAGAGTTGCAACTAGCGTTGGTGGACTTTTAACACTATTAGAATAGAATGAAAATTTGAATCGTCTTTCGTACGGAACCTTTTTGATATCTTCGTAAAAAGTTATTGTGTTGGTTATTGGATTGAGCGTTGCAACTCCTACCTTTGCAGTTATGCTTGCGTCAACGAGCTCAACCACTTCAAAAGGAATTTCATAATGGTTGAAACCAGGAATATTGTATAATTTATATAAAAAGTATTTTTTGTTAGGATCTGTAAATCCTAGGGTATTACTGAAAAAATTCAGTGTTACATAAAAATATTGATCTGTAGTAGTTTGGTGATGTGATATCTTTTGTTCTAAGTTTTTCATTGCTTTTTCTGAGTCATCACTCTTTTTCTTATGCACCAGTGATCTGCCAAACTTGTCAATCATGTTAACTGTCTCTGATATAACTGCGTGTTGATTGAGCTTTCACTTCATTTTATAATGCGTGATTGTTTGAGTTCTTGCACTATATGTAATATTTCATTATCCACTGCTGTATTGCCAGCATGCTGTGCAGCAATCAGCAATCTCAATCTGTTGACCAATTTATTCGGGTTTTTCCATGGGATGAATTCTACTTCTTTATTATTCAAATGAAGAAATGCTCCTGCACCTGACTTGGTACGTGAGCGTTTGTTTAGAGATGTGGGTGTTGTGAAACGTCGTGGTGTCATGTCTGGTTGAGATAAAATTCGTTTTACTATGGAATACTTTCTTCCACCGTTTCCGGCTAGGCGATGTGTAGGATCATAGTGTTGTCTTGCCGCACTAGAGACTTCCATAATTGCTTTATAATTTCTTTCGTCTTCGAGTGTATAGTTTCCAGGTTCCTTCTTAAATAGGAACTCATACAGACCGGGTGTTCCTTTATATGTCACACCATCAATTTTAATATCATCACCAATAAACTGTACGATTTTGTTACCAATAGAGAATTTTTCTGTAGAGCGATCTAGTCGAATCCCATATTGATGATCAAATTGATTTTCAGTATCTCCAATCATATTCCTGATATATTCTTTAGCTAAACCACTATACTGCTCTAAATATTCATTCATTACTTCTTCATGTTTGGATATTTCATGCAATGACACATATTGATCATCTTCCTGAGTTTCCATATCGCTACCAACAGCATCATCATCATCATCATCGTTGGTAAAAACATCCTCCGAGAATGAAGGAGCACTTTTGCGACCGGGGAACTTTTCTTTGTAACTGATTTCACTTTTTATTTCATTTTTTATTTCATTTTTTATGGGAGTTGGAGGGGTTTTCACTTCTGATTTGATATTACTCAATAAATCCTTCAACGGTTTTGTGATAGGTGCCAAATTTTTTTCACGTTCAAAACTCAAACGGGTTATATCAGAGCGTAAACCTTCAAGTTTCTTTCTGACGGTCGCTCGGCTCTTAATCAACTGTCGTGCTATCCGTTCATTCATTGGTAACGATCTTGCTTCTCAGATGTCTGTTATAAAACAATCAAGTCCTCTGCGGTATCTTCCGTTATTTATAGGTGAATCTTTGTCTATCGTTAAAAAGCCGTGAGGTTCCCGCCAACACTGTGCACAAATATCTCTGAATTGTTCTCTGCTCATGTCCGGTGTGACATGATTGTTTAATATGTGCTCCAAATTTAATGTGTCTTGTTTGAAAAGAATTAGAAAATTTGCATTGTCTCTCACCAATTGCTTTGGTATTGAGGAATATGTTTGTGCTAAATAGAAACAATCAATATTTCTATGTCTGCCAAAACTAAAGTAGTCTCTGATAATATTTTGATTGCATGATATAACATCGTCAAAAATTATAACTGAATTCTCATTTGCTTGATTTGGTGGTATGACGTCTGCTCCATCTTGAAATTCAAAAAATCCGATTTCTTTGATTGGTTTTAGAATTTTTTTCAAGTGTAAATATTTTGGTTGGAAATGAGATGAAAACCAATAAGGAGATGAGCTACCTGAACACTGACCCCGTTTTAAGTACTTTACCTTTGAACCCTCGCGATGCATTTTTTGGTGGTAGAACAGGCAATACCCGTAAATACTACAGCTGCAAGACTGGTGAAAAAATCAAGTACATAGATGTCTGTTCTCTTTATCCTTGGGTTTGCAAAAACGGAAAATTTCCAATCGGTCATCCAAAATTATATGTTGGTCATGAAGAAAGCTCGAAGGTCGATTTAAATCAAACAAGTGGTCTGATTAAGTGCAGAATTTTACCTCCTCGAAACCTCTACCATCCGGTACTGCCTGTTAAAATGAACGACAAACTGATGTTTGTATTGTGTCAGTCATGTGGTCATGAACTCAATCAGGGCCTGTGTAGTCATGATGAGAGTGGACGTGCACTAACAGGTACATGGGTAATTGAGGAAGTGGTTAAGGCTCTAGAGAAAGGATATCGCCTGCTCGAAATCCATGAAATTTGGTCTTACACTATCGTACAGCTTGATGCAGAGACAAATGGTCTGTTTGCTGATATGATGAATGCATTTTTAAAAATAAAACAGGAGGCTTCCGGTTGGCATGTAGATTGCACCACTCCCTCACAGAAAGAAGCATATATAAATAATTTTCTTGCCATAGAGAATATACAGTTGGAACATAGTAAAATCGTGAAAAATCCGGGGTTAAGGACACTAGCTAAATTAATTTTGAACTCCTTCTGGGGTAAATTCGGTCAGCGTGAAAACCAGCCCAGAACATCTGTTGTGAACAAACCTTCGGAATTTTATGAAATGTTGTCAGACCCTGCTGTCAATGTGAACCACATTTTGGCAATTAACGAAAATACACTGGTAGTGAGTTGGGAATATAAAGAGGAAATTGTCACTACTCTAGCCACAGTGAACGTCTGTATCGCTGCCTTTACCACTGCACAAGCGCGGCTTAAATTATATTCTTACCTGGAAAAGCTAGAAGATCGAGTTTTGTACTATGATACTGATTCAATAATTTATATTTCAAATTGTGAGGGAGAGTATGAACCGCCAACGGGAGAGTTCATTGGTGACATGACCGACGAACTTGAAGAATTTGGACCCGATGCATACATCACAGAGTTTGTCTGTGGTGGCCCAAAAAGTTACCTCTTCAAGGTGTTTCCCACCTCTGAAGATCGGTCTGATGTTGTCTGTAAAATTAAGGGTATACAACTGAATTACAAGAACTCGAAATTGATCAACTTTGAATCCATGAAGGCACTGATACTAAATGAAGATCCGGAGGAATTCATCTTAATTCGTGATACGAATATAAGAAGAACTGCTGAACATCACGTTGTTACGAGACTGGAAGAAAAAGTATATAAACCAACCAGTAATAAGAGAAAATTCGTAGAAGATAATTCGTACCCCTATGGCTACAAAAAACTGTGTCAGTAATAAAAAGATCTGGTATTGATCAGAACTATTGTAATCTGATTCACATCATACATTCTTATAGATGATATATTTACAGTGAATATCATGTACGATATAACTTTCAAGTCTTCAAATTGTTAATACTAAATGTTCCTCTTTGTACAGCCCCGTTGCTGATAATTGAATGTTGTATTTATTAAATAAATAATTATCTGTACTCAACCGTTTATTATTTCCCTACACACAGCTGTCCTATACCATATGGTTGCAGAAAGTCATTATATGGCCGGGTCAGAGCTACAAATGTCGCTGTCAAAAGTACGTCAAAAGTACATCAAAAAGTCACTTTCAAAAAGTACGTCAAAAAGTCACTTTAAAAAATACTTGAAAAACTGTCAAAAAAAACGTCAAAAGTCACTGTCAAAATGACGTCAAAAGTCGCTGTCAAAAGTATGTCAAAAGTTGGTGTAAAAATATTCAAATATCAGGTAATTTGCATTTCAAATTTCGGGCACAAGTGCCCCGGGTAACTGGTTCCCAGGCTCAAGTGGCCCACTACCTACTCACGTGACTCCAGGCTTCAACCCACGTGACTTCAGGCCTCAACCCACGTGACTTTGAAAACGATCGGTCAACACTTTTGAAGTTGGCAGCTCTTTTTCCAAACGCAACATCTGACGAACGAACACAAATATAGAAAAAAAGACTCAATTGTTACCCAAGAAGTTCAGGTTTGAACCCACGTGACTCCAGGCTCCAACCCACGTGACTTCAGGCTTCAACCCACGTGACTTTTGAAACGATCGGTCACCACTTTTGATGTTGGCAGCTACTTGTTCCAAACGCAACATCTGACGAACGAACACAAATATAGAAGAAAAGACACAATTGTTATCCAAAAAGTTCAGGTTTTAACCCACGTGACTTCAGGCTTCAGCCCACGTGACTCCAGGCTTCAACTCACGTGACTTCAGGCTTCAACCCACGTGACTTTTGAAACGATCGGTCACCACTTCTGGAGTTGGCAGCTACTTGTTCCAAACGCAACATCTGACGAACGAACACAAATATCAAAAAAAAAATGACGAAATTGTTATCCAAAAAGTTCAGGTTTGAACTCACGTGACTCCAGGCTCCAACCCACGTGACTTCAGGCTTTAACCCACGTGACTTTTAAAACGATCGGTCACCACTTCTGATAATGGCAGCTACTTGTTCCAAACGCAACATCTGACGAACGAACACAAATATAGAAGAAGAGACACAATTGTTATTCAAAAAGTTCAGGTTTTAACCCACGTGACTTCAGGCATCAACTCACGTGACTTCAGGCTTCAACCCACGTGACTTCAGGCTTCAACCCACGTGACTTCAGGCTTCAACCCACGTGACTTTCAAAACGATCGGTCACCTCTTTTGATGTTGGTAGCTACTCGTTCCAAACGCAACATCTGACGAACGAACACAAATATAGAAGAAAAGACACAATTGTTATCCAAAAAGTTCAGGTTTTAACCCACGTGACTTCAGACTTCTACCCACGTGACTTCAGGCTTCAACCCACGTGACTTCAGGCTTCAATCCACGTGACTTTGAAAACGATCGGTCACCACTTTTGATGTTGGCAGCTACTTGTTCCAAACGCAACATCTGACGAACGAACACAAATATAGAAGAAAAGACACGATTGTTATCCAAAAAGTTCAGGTTTTAACCCACGTGACTCCAGGCTTCAACCCACGTGACTTCAGGCTTCAACCCACGTGACTTCAGGCTTCAACCCACGTGACTTTTGAAACGATCGGTCACCACTTTTGATGTTGGCAGCTACTTGTTCCAAACGCAACATCTGACGAACGAACACAAATATAGAAGAAAAGACACAATTGTTATCCAAAAAGTTCAGGTTTAAACCCACGTGACTTTAGGCTTCAACCCACGTGACTTCAGGCTTCAACCCACGTGACTTTTGAAACGATCGGTCACCACTTTTGATGTTGGCAGCTACTTGTTCCAAACGCAACATCTGACGAACGAACACAAATATAGAAGAAAAGACACAATTGTTATCCAAAAAGTTCAGGTTTTAACCCACGTGACTTTAGGCTTCAACCCACGTGACTTCAGGCTTCAACCCACGTGACTTTGAAAACGATCGGTTACCACTTTTGATGTTGGCAGCTACTTGTTCCAAACGCAACATCTGACGAACGAACACAAATATAGAAGAAAAGACACAATTAGTATCCAAAAAGTTCAGGTTTTAACCCACGTGACTTCAGGCTTCAACCCACGTGACTCCAGGCTTCAACTCACCTGACTTCAGGCTTCAACCCACGTGACTTTTGAAACGATCGGTCACCACTTTTGGAGTTGGCAGCTACTTGTTCCAAACGCAACATCTGACGAACGAACACAAATATCAAAAAAAATGACGAAATTGTTATCCAAAAAGTTCAGGTTTGAACCCACGTGTCTCCAGGCTCCAATTCACGTGACTTCAGGCTTCAAATCACGTGACTTTTAAAACGATCGGTCACCACTTCTGATAATGGCAGCTACTTGTTCCAAACGCAACATCTGACGAACGAACACAAATATAGAAGAAAAGACACAATTGTTATCCAAAAAGTTCAGGTTTTAACCCACGTGACTTCAGGCTTCAACCCACGTGACTTCAGGCTTCAACCCACGTGACTTCAGGCTTTAACCCACGTGACTTCAGGCTTCAACCCACGTGACTTTGAAAACGATCGGTCACCACTTTCGAAGTTGGCAGCTACTCTCTCCAAACGCAACATCTGACGAACGAACACAAATATAGAAAAAAAGACACAATTGTTATCCAAAAAGTTCAGGTTTGAACCCACGTTACTCCAGGCTCCAACCCACGTGACTTCAGGCTTCAACCCACGTGACTTTTAAAACGATCGGTCACCACTTTTGATGTTGGCAGCTACTTGTTCCAAACGCAACATCTGACGAACGAACACAAATATAGAAGAAAAGACACAATTGTTATCCAAAAAGTTCAGGTTTCAACCCACGTGACTTCAAGCTTCAACCCACGTGACTTCAGGCTTCAACCCACGTGACTTCAGGCTTCAACCCACGTGACTTCAGGCTTCAACCCACGTGACTTTGAGAACGATCGGTCACCACTTATGAAGTTGGCAGCTACTCTTTCCAAACGCAACATCTGACGAACGAACACAAATATAGAAAAAAAGACACAATTGTTATCCAAAAAGTTCAGGTTTGAACCCACGTGACTCCAGGCTCCAACCCACGTGACTTCAGGCTTCAACCCACGTGACTTCTGAAACGATCGGTCACCACTTTTGATGTTGGCAGCTACTTGTTATAAACGCAACATCTGACGAACGAACACAAATATAGAAGAAAAGACACAATTGTCATCCAAAAAGTTCAGATTTTAACCCTCGTGACTTCAAGCTTCAACCCACGTGACTTCAGGCTTCAACCCACGTGACTTCAGGCTTCAACTCACGTGACTTTTAAAACGATCGGTCACCACTTTTGATGTTGGCAGCTACTTGTTCCAAACGCAACATCTGACGAACGAACACAAATATAGAAGAAAAGACACAATTGTTATCCAAAAAGTTCAGGTTTTAACCCACGTGACTTCGGGCTTCAACCCACGTGACTTCAGGCTTCAACTCACGTGACTTCAGGCTTCAACCCACGTGACTTTTGAAACGATCGGTCACCACTTTTGGAGTTGGCAGCTACTTGTTCCAAACGCAACATCTGACGAACGAACACAAATATCAAAAAAAAATGACGAAATTGTTATCAAAAAAGTTCAGATTTGAACCCACGTGACTCCAGGCTCCAACCCACGTGACTTCAGGCTTCAACCCACGTGACTTTTTTTTTTTTTTTTTTTTTTTTTTTAAAGTTTAGGTGCTTCAACAGCTATGGTTATTAGCACCGATGGGACTATGTTTAGAACTATATTGTTAATTTGTGTTGTTGCATGGGGTTCAGACGTATTGATGTTCCTATACCCTAACTGTCGACGATGTAAACAAAAATACAAACAATATACAGGGGCACACGCTTCACGTCATGGGGCCCATCATGGCGACTTTTAAATGACAAACAGAGAAGGCCACGGATGTAGGATATCAGGTAGGTGGTTAAACAATGGACCGATTCTAGCTAACTGGTGGTCTGGTTCTCATTGACGATGTTATTTTCGTGTGGGGGGTGGATCAGAGTTGGTGATGCAGTCGGTGCTGGATTGTCTTATATTAGGTGAAATAGGTTGTTTCTTTTCAGTGTCTCCAAAAGTTCCATGACATTTTTCGGTCCCCATAAGATTTCATCGCCTTCATCTAGTTGTGGGTAAAGTGTCGTGCACTCGTATAAAATATGATGGATTGACACCGTGCAGGATTGGCAAGATGGGCAAAGCGGTGGATCGTCTTGGGTGAAGATGTAGCTGTGAGTTAATTTGCTGTGGCCTGTTAGTATGCGATTAATAACCACCTCCTCCCTACGTGAGAGGTTTAGGTTTTTCTTGAGCTCGATTGGTTCTACTTCCATTTCTATTGTCAGAGATCTAGAATCGGCTTGGTAACTGTGCCATTTGCTTTGGAGTGCAAGGTGGTATAAACTTTTGACGTCGTAATGGGTGTTCAAGATATCAGCAGGGGGATCATGGTCAGATCTTGAGGCCTCTTTGGCAGCCTCGTCGGCTTTTTCATTGAGTGGAATTCCAACATGTGAAGGGCACCAAGACAGTACGATGCTTTTGCCATTTGTAATTGCTGTTGAAAGGCTGTTCTGAGCGAGTTGTGCCAGTGGGTTTGAGGTGTATTGTTTTTGTATGCAGTGAACTGAGCTTAGTGAATCGGTACAGATGATAAATTGTCTGTCCGTAGGACTTGATTCGATAAGTTTGGCAGCCTGGAAAACCCCATACAACTCTGCCGAGAACGTACTGTAAGACGGAGGGAGAAAAAATTTCTTAGTTTCGAGTCTGGTCACCAATGCTACTCCAACACCATTGGTGCCTCTGGAGGCATCCGTATATATTGGGATCATGTCTGGGTATTTACTCAGCATTTCCCGGTGAAGATTCTGGAGAATTTCTCTGTTCGTTTCGGTCTTGCTTTGAGTGGTCAGGCTTGTATCGAACATAGGCAATGATAGAGTCCAAGGCGGTTTCTTGTTTATGGTGCTGTAGCAGTGATTTATGGGGTCAAGGTGGATTGATCTCAAAATGGCGTTGAATTTGTAGTAGACAGGTGGAGCTAGTCTTGGTTTTCGGTGGAATATGTGGCTGTACCTGTGAGCGAATACCGAGCTATATGCAAAATTGTCAGGCGATGTGGAAAGTTTTGAAGCATAGGCTAAGATCTGTTTTTCCCTTTGGAGTGTAAGTGTAGGCTGTCCAGTTATTTTTGACAAACATTCAACTGGGCTTGTACGAAAAGCTCCTGATGCCAATCTCATTGCTGAGTTGTGGACGCTATCTAGGATTCTAAGAGTCGACTCACAAGCTGAGGAATATGCCACCGAGCCGTAGTCCATTTTTGATCTGATCAATGCTTGATATACTCGTATAAGTGTAGATTCTTGTGCTCCCCATTGGTGGTGGGATATAGTTTTCAACAAATTAAGTCGTTTCAAGCATTCGGTTTTGAGGTGTTTGACGTGAGGTTTCCAGTTGAGTTTTTTATCCCATAAAAGCCCAAGAAATTTCACTTCGTTTACCTGACTAAGCTCGTCGTTGTACAATTTGAGAGGTGGGAGTGTTTCGACAGTAGTTTTTCTTGAAAATAGGATTACTTTGGTTTTTGTTGGGGAGAATTTGAATCCAGAATCTGCAGCCCAATTTTCCATACTAGTAAGAGATTGTTGCAGAAGTTTGTGTATGTTCGCAGTTTTTGTACCTTTGCACCAAATGATTATGTCATCAGCAAAAAGAGACATTTGTACAGGGAGTTTCACTTTTTTGACAACGTCATTGATAGCGATCAGAAAAAGTGTAACACTGATGACTGATCCCTGGGGTATTCCATTTTCCAGGATGTGTTCATCAGATAAGCTGTTATTAACTTTGACCTTGAATGATCTGTTCAAGGGAAAAATTTTTATGAACATGAACATGTTGCCTTGGATGTCCATTTTCAGGAGTTTTTGGAGAATGCCATGCTTCCACGTCGTATCGTATGCTTTTTCTATGTCGAAAAAGATGACCCCTAAATTGTTTTTGGTTGAGAATGCTTCTAGTATTTCTGTTTGGAGTTTGGTTATATTGTCATTTGTCGAACGATGCATCCTGAAGCCGCTTTGGAAAGGAGAAAGAAATTTATGATGTTCAAGGTACCATGTAAGTCTTTTGTTGACAATTTTCTCCAGCAGCTTACACATGGACGACGTCAGTGAAATTGGTCTATAACTAGATTTTTCTGTTTTGGGTTTATCTGGTTTAAGTATCGGAATAATGATGGACTTTCTCCATGAGTCTGGGAATTCTTGTTCACACCAAATTTTGTTGTAAATGTCCAGTAATAGGTGGAGTGATTTTTGTGACAGATTCTTGAGGAAGTCGAAAGGAATGCTGTCAGGTCCTGATGCAGAGTTTTTACATGATTTGAGTGCTTCATTGAGTTCCTGTATCTTAATTGGTTTATTTATTTCGCTGCTGTCTAGAAGGTTGACGTTTAGTTCTTCTCGCTCTAACTGTTGTTTTGTTACAAGAAAAGGTGGGTCGTAATTTGAGTTGCTGCTTTGGTCATGATACATTGCTGCCAAGGAGTTGGATATGTCTTTGCAAGAGGTTGTGACTTCTCCATTGGCGTCTTTTAAGGCTGTGATAGGTTGAAATGTTCTGCTGCCTTTAATTGCTTTGATCTTGTTCCAGGCTTTTTTTGTGGATGAGGTTAGTGAAAGGGAAGAAACAAATGTTTCCCAGGACTGTTTTTTATTATTTTTTATGATGTATCTGGCCCTTGCTCGAAGCCTTTTATACTCAATCAGATTTTCTATGTTTTTGTGGTTTTTATATTTATTAAGTGCCGTTTTATAATCCCTAACAGCCAAGCTGCACTCTTGGCTCCACCATGGAACTGGATTGTGTTTACCTTGCACAGCCGTTTTTTTTCCAATTGATAGCTCTGCAGCTTCTACTATGATATCTGTGAATTCGCTTACTGTATGGTTGATGTTTTCCTTAATTGTGAAATGTTTTAGTCCTTCATCGACAGAATTTTGAAATTGTACCCAGTTTGTGTTTTTGTTTTTCCACTTTCCTGGTGGATGCGTCAGTATTTCAGCAGTTGCGCTATTCAAGTTTTGTGTTATTATTGGAAAGTGGTCACTATCATATGAGTCAGGCGATACCTCCCAGGACATAACGGGTCCACTGCGAGCATCACAAAAAGTAAGGTCTATGTTGGTAAAACTACCATGTGCAGAGTCGAGGTGCGTATAATGGCCCGTGTTTAGAAGAAATAAAGATGGATGGTTTGAGATTATGTTTTCAATGACTTTTCCCCTAGGACTGGATGTAGATGATCCCCAAAGGGGGTGGTGTGCATTGAAGTCACCTGTCAGAATGAAAGGAGAAGGAAGTTGTTGTATGAGATGTAAGAACTCGTTTTGGTCAAACGGTGAATTTGGTGAGATGTAAATGTTACATATGTTGACCTTCTTAGGCCATGACACAGATACTGCAATTGCTTCAAATGTTGTCTGCAACGGGATTTGTTCGCTATGGCAACTGTTTTTAACTGAAATGGAGACACCTCCGCTCGCAATGAGATGTGTTTGGCGATTTTTTGAGTAACTGGTGTAGTTGTTGAAATTGAGAGTTTGATCATTCTTCAGGTTGGTTTCTTGGAGACATAAAACTGTAGGGTCATAATCAGAAATTAGGTGTTGTATTCTTGGTAGACGTGCAATGTATCCATTGCAATTCCACTGTACTAAACTAGACATTTTGAAAGATTGTTTTTTCTATTATTTTTTTTTTTTAATGGAGCTCTGGATCACTTTGATCCATCGAAGATTGGGAAAAATTTGATTCGCAGTCGTCATTTTCAGAAGTTTCGCGTAGTTTGTTACAGATTCTGGTACATCTACCTTTCAAATATCTATTAGTGAGGCATGGGTATACGTCATTGATCATTTCTATGAGGGCATCGGTGTTATCAGTAAAAGTTGGGCCAATTACCAGCGGGTCGCTTCCGTTGAGACATTGTTCAAGGAATGATAGGAATTCCTCTTGAGTGAGGATGTATTTACCAGGGTTTTCTTGTATAATTTGCTTTATGGGTTCTGTATTTTCAACTAGCAAATCAGGTATGTTTTCGGTTGAAGACGATTTTTTAATTTTCTTTTGTTTAGGTTTTTTCACACTTTTTGTAGATGGTTTTGGAAATACGAAATCTTTGGTTGGGTCAGTGTCTGGTTGGGGTGAATTTTCTGTAGAGTCGGTATTTAGAGTTGATGCTCCTCTTTTTTTTGATGGTTTTTCATCCACGATATGAGAGGTACTGGGTGCTTCGGAATCAGATATATCTTGTTCGGGTCGAAGTTGACATTGATCGGCTCGATGGCCCTGCTCTTTACATAAAAAGCAGGTGACTTCTCCTGTGCTCAAAAAGATGCGATATTCTGTGTTGTCGTAGGTGACTACAAAGGAGGGTGGCAACGTCAGATTTTCGTCGGGCTTGATAAATAATTGCCTTCTAAAGCTGAGGATGTGCATGTACTCGCTTTCGTTCTCAACGCCGGCTCTAAGATAAGACATATTAGAGACTGGTTCGCATCCTATATTTTTCAATGAATCTTCTAGAAATGGCATCGGGATGGATGGACAGACATTTGACAAAATGAGTCTCTTGGCTGGTGTTATGAGCCGACGTATTGATACCTCGTTGCCGTTAATTTGGATTTTGTTGAGATTTGTTACTTGATCAACGAACTGGGCGGTTGATAGATAGATACAAATGCGATTTCTTGAGATGCGGGATGCAAAAGTGATGTTCTTTGGGCCAATAATGTTACCAATTGGTTTGAGGTATTCGATTAATTTTAGGTTATCAATCACGTCAATAACTATTGCAAGTTCCTTTTGAGGAGACTGTAGAGTTTTTGCAACTTTGGCATACGATACAGTATTGTTGCCGTTAGTGGTGTTGTTGGGTTGAGATGACATTGTTGGGGTTTTTTTGATTTGTTTAGGGTTGATTTTGTATTACAAATAGATTCATTGCAAAATGAATTTACGTAAATAAGCAGGTTATCGACCCGCTGCGAATTTAATCACTGCGGGAAGAAATGCGGTGATTTTTTGCTGTGCTGATAAGCCCGTATAGGTGTTCGAATCGCTTATTTACAGTTGAAATATGTAGGTAAATTAATAATGATACTACTTATTCCTTCTGGAGCCAAGGGTCCAAAGCTGGGGCGACCAGTCCGGGAGTCCTTAGGGATGGTCCAGGTTATAAAACAGCGGGAAGAAACAGCGCACTTATCGTCGATTTCACCGATTTTTAACACCACGTTATAATTCCGTGCGGACACACCGGTGGATCTATGCGGAATCCACGTGACTTTGTCACGGGTTAAAATTCTGAATCGGCACGGACTGGCCCAAGTGAAAATTTTTATAGTCGGGTCCTGGATTTCACCGCAAAACCAAATAGGTGTGCTGAATAAAATAAGTTATCGGAACTTCTTTTGGCTTGCGATAATTTTTACGTAGCGTTTTTACGGGAGTATAGTAGCGAATTTGATACGAAGAACACGGCTGTGTGCTGTATTGGGCGATTTCCAAATTAATCCGAATCAAATATACAAGTTGCCGAAATATTGTACCGCACGTGACGTTGCCGTTTGCCGTCCGTGGACAAAATTTAGATTTCGGAGAACTGCGCTATTTTGGTAAGCAAGAAAAGACTTCGATAATATCAGAACGCTAATTGGTATTTTTAGGCCATCAGAGTCCTCGCAATACTCGTCGTACTCGTCGTACCTTGCGTACTCTGCGTACTCCTTTCACACGCTAATCTCGATACGATCAAGTACATTCGATCAAACTCTCGGGATATTTGTCGACCACTCCTGGACCGCTATTGAGATTCGAGTCAGCGTGGAATTGAGGTATTACGTCACGTCGGCGTTGGATTCAACTTCCACGAGGCTTGCTCGACATCCGTCGCAATCTGAATATCACGTCTGGTGCGGTCATATCAAATTGCCGACAATATCGAAGATTTTACGGCGATTTCCTAGTCGCTGACGAACATCTCACAATCAGCTGACACGTATCGATGAATTCAACGTTCTCGAGGACGAGTAATCAACCATCTGCGTCCGCAATTCCCTGGAATTAAGTGTTGCGTATATCCTTTTTGTTATTGTGTCGTATGTATATTCATCCATCATTACCGTCAATATTCGTTATTTAATATCAGAATTGTCGCCGTATTATTTGCTGCAGGTTCGAACTTATAGTAGGTATACAGGTATATATTCTAAATTCTCCAACGTGATCGTGATGATTATACCGTATCATTGTTGTGTGTGATTGCGCAAATACTTGATTTCTGGATCGTGTAAATATTTAAATTAATTATGTTTCACGCAAAAGCAATGATTTATTTCTAATTCTATTTCTGGAGTTTGGTTATAATTTTCTATTCGATTCTAAAGTTATTATTTTACAAAATTATTATTGCTCGTGATTCGTCAAATTCATTTAATTTTCTTTTATTAAATTTGTTAAATTAATTGTCTGCATTTTCTTTATCTGTGTTTACTTTACTTTTACTTTACTTTTCTTTATTCATGTCAATATGTACAATATACACTTACACCCGTCAAATGACAAAAAAAAAAAAAAAAAAAGAAGCTCAAAGCTTACTTAATTAGGTACTTATGTGATTATTCATGACGTGAAATCATATGAAAGAAATTCATCCATGGAAAAAAAATGCGTTGCTCGAAAGAATCGTTCTGATGGATCTCTTAAGCTGAGCTGGAGATTGGTCTTTAAAATCTTTCGGTAGTTTGTTATAAAGTAAGACTCCGTGGTAGTGTGTAGCTTCTCGTGAGCTTTTTACTCGGTGGAAAGGAACCACAAAATTGCTTCTACCGCGGGTGCCGTAGTCGTGTGTGAATGTCTGGTACTCAACTTCATTGCATTTAACAAACATGATGGCTTGTAGTATGTACAGACAGGGCACTGTTAGGATTTGTGAATTCACAAATTCCTGTTTACAATCCTCGCGGTATTGAAGGCCAGATATTATTCGCAGGCATTTTCTCTGGATGGCAAAGACTCTTACACTGTGTGCTGAGTGACCCCAAGCTAAAATGGCATAGTTCAGGTGGCTTTGAAATAGGCTAAAGTAGGCTGTTTTTAAAACTTTCATTGGGACAACAAGCTTCAGTTGACGTATCAAGTATATTTGTTTAGACAGCTTTTTGCACAGAGATATTATGTGAGCTTCCCAAGTTAGGCGAGGGTCTAGCGTAACTCCAAGGAACTTGACAGGTTCATTTTTGATGTGTATAGATTTTAATGAAAAGATGAGGTGTTGATTTTTGCTGTCATTTAGGGAGAGTTTGTTAGAATTAAACCATTGCTTTAGATTTGCGTGCTCTGCAGTTGCTTGTAGTGACAAATTAGTGATATTATTGCTCGAGTTGTATGTGGTGGTGTCATCCGCGAAAAGCAGAGTGTTCATATTGGAACAATTAGGCAAATCGTTGATGTATATCAAGAACAGCAGAGGGCCCAACACCGAACCTTGGGGCACTCCTATTTTTATTCTTCTGATACTAGATTTTCTATTATTTATAGAGACGTATTGTACTCTTCCTTGCAGGTAGGATTTTATCATCATCTCACCAGAGAGTCGGATGCCGTAAGCCTTTAATTTTTGCAGGAGAATTTCATGATCAACGCAATCGAATGCCTTTGTGAGATCGTAGAAGGAGGCATTCAGGTATTCATTGTTTTCGAAGGCTTTAGAGACTTCTCGACATAGTTTGCTAACTGCTAATGTTGTTGAACGGTTGTTGCGAAAGCCGTATTGAGCATTGTGGAAGAGATTTTTTGTTTCGAAGTGATGGTACATCTGACTGTTCAGTAGTTTTTCGAGAACTTTACCAAATAAAGGCAAGATAGCAATGGGACGGTAATTAGCGGGATCCAGACGGTTTCCCTTTTTGTAGATGGGCACTATTCGGGCTATTTTCATGAAGTCGGGGAATATCGAATTCTTGATAGATATATTCAGCAAGTCTGTGAGTGGTGTTAAGATGACATCAATGACTGATTTTAGAATTTTTGTATTTATATTATACGTGTCTTTGGTATTGCTATTCTTGAGACAATTCACTACGTCCCTTACTTCATCAGTAGAGACTTCCCTGAACGCGAAAGTTGAGTCTTTTGAATGAATGTTTTTCTCTATATACTGTGATGGATTGATGGTAGACTTGGGAAGTTGATCTGAGATTGATTGCGCTATATTACTGAAATAGTCGTTAATTTTGTCTAGAGTTAGGGGTATGTCTGGGGTATGTTTTGATTTGCTCGTGTTTAGATTAATTAATTTCCATGCGGCAGATGGCTTGTTTGTTGCGTTCTCCATAAAGCGACCATTAGCTTCCTTTTTGGCAGCTGCAAGCTGCGACTTGTAGAAATTTTTGAAACTGTTGAGTTTATTTTTACTTATGAGGTGCCTACGGTATAAGTCGCACAGGAAATTTAGTTTTTCCCGTAACTGCCTCAGGTTGTCATTGAACCATCCAATGTTGCTTTCGTTTTGGTTTGATTGTAATTTAGATTTTTTGATGAAAGATTGCGAGATGCCTGAAATAAAGATATCATTGAATTTTGAGAATTTAAAGTTCACGTCGGTGTCTTCTTTCACAAAGGACCAGTCGACGTTCGCCAGGTAGTTATGCAGAGTAATCAAACCATGCTCCGTTATGGGAGTGTATTCAATTGATCTGTGTAACTTGATGTTATTAGGTTTCTCTATCGTAATTGATAAACTGCAGTGGTCCGAGAGATTGTACTCTCTCACATTGACAACAGTATTTTCAAGATTGGTAAAAACATTATCAAGACAATAATTATGGCGCGTATTTTCGAACACTTTTTGTTTTAGTCCGAATGAGTGAAAAAGATTGATTATTTCTTGCGTGTCATTATCGTTGGTATTAAAATGAACATTGAAGTCTCCCACTAGGACTAAGCTATGCCGCCTGTACTCTAATAAAAGTCCTTCGATTTTTTCCAAAAATGCGTGATAGTCTCCAGAAGGGGATCTGTAAACCGCAATGAAGTGAATTCCATCGGACACACAACCACATACCTCACATGTAAATTCGTCACAAAATCGCGCTAAATCAAGTTTTGAGAAGTTACTTTTCGGTTTTGAAAAGATGCACACACCACCATGGAGTCTTACCATTCGGGAATACTCCGCGATCAATGAATACTGCTTTAAATTTAGTGCCTCCAGCTCAGCTTGCGACATCCAGTGTTCGGCTAGAAAAAGTGAATCAAAATTATTATCAATTAAGACGGCTTCGAGCTCTAGTAATTTGTTTCGTAAACATTGAATATTAGCAAACAGGATGGTTAGGTTGCCAGTGGTTCTTGTGGATCCGGACAAAAATTTTCTCGATTGTTTTGATGTGGTGATTCGCTCCTGCGCTTCCAGAAGTACCTCGAGAATCGGACATTTCTGGGCCAAAAGCTTACTTCATATGCCTGGTCTTTCAGGGCAAAGTCAAGCCCTACACGGAAACATTTCGTGTCTCTGTCAAGAGAGAGCTCATCCACAACAAAGTCTCTGTCCGCATTGTTTGGTTTATTTTTCAGGAAACTTGTGATATCTGTGCCTGTGACATTAGGCGAAACTCTCGAAAGGAATATCCAGATCTTTTTCGGTGTCCCAGTAAAGTTGTTGCTGGTGTTTGCGTCTCCCAGCGTTAATGGTCGAGAATTGCGTTGCTTTTGTTTACGTTTTGGTTGTTGAAAGTCATCAGTTTCTCCGAGTTCTATGACACTTTCCATTATTTTTTGTTGCGCTGATTCCAGTTGACGAACACCACTTTGAGGTGGAACTGAAGGGGGCAATAATTGTTGTCGATTGTTAGGCGGTTTGACTTGATTTAACCTCAATTTTACCGCTGCCGGCTGATGGGTCCTTCCAGTAGGGACTTGAGGCTTATGTTGGTTTTGTTGTGCTCCATTCGCTGCTACGCTGCTGTATGTTTGCTGTTGCTTTGTTTGTTTTGGAGTGTCAATTACTGATGGCACCTTAAATACCTGCGTTTCCAGGTATTTGATCTTGTCCAGGAGAAGACCGTTGTTTTGTTTCAAAATGCTGTTTGTATCTTCGCTTTGTTGAAACAATCGCTTCAACAGTTCATTTTCTCTTCTTAGAGCGCTTATCTCAATTGCTTCGAGGTTGAATTTGAATTCTTTCTCCTTGTTGCTGGAGCTTCCTGGTGTTTTTGAGGTTAAGTCGCCATTGCAGCAGATAATACGAGTGTTGTCGATTTTGGTGTACTTTGCTCGGCTGAGGCAGCCCAGGTGGAAGGCAGCCCCACAGTTGATGCAAACTGCCAACTTGCACGTTTTTGTTTTGCAGCACTTGTAACTATTATTTTCCACATTTTCGCTAACATCAGAAGAAGCATCTTCGTCGCCGGCCATCTTACCATATCAATAGTTTACCATATCATATCGTTTGTGATTGTCCTCAAGTGTTAGCCAGTTCAATAGTATAGATCGTGTGGCATTGGCCTGCAACAGTGCCATCTAATACTCACGATTTTGTAGGTGGCGCCTAACTTAAAAAAAAAAATCTTTTGCATTAATTAAAACCCCCCAATCTCCGACGAGCTACGGGCACAGTTTGGTGTCATGTAGAATTCGCTCATTAGATCGAACTTTGCGTGATAGGATTGTGGCGCCCAACGTGGGGCTGTTTTCTGTTATGTCTATTAAATTTTGTTTAATCATTTTCGGTTGAACTTGGTTTATGCATTGAGGGGAATTCCGCAGATATTGAAAATGTCGGTAACGAAAGGAATGGAAATCAATCGTCTTTTGAAAGAGGAACTCGTCTACGAGTTGAAGGTAAGAGGTTGTCCGCCACCAGACGACGCGAGCGACGACTTTTGAGGAGGATTCTGATGGGCTAAAGGTATTATTAGCTGATGTAGGAGATAGAATCGATAATTTTGAAGATACAGTGGGGGAATTCAAACGTATAAGCACTGCGGTTAGACACGGTTTGGAAAGAATAAAACGTTGTAAGCCTTCTACGAAAGCAGAAAAGTCATTTTGTAACAAAACACGTGTAACTCTGACAATGTACTATGCCGATGCTGTCGAAGCGATGAAAAAAACCGAACGAGATCACGATTTGAATATTCTAGATTTATCTTTGATACACGATAACGCGACCGAGGGCGAGGTTTCCAAAAACGAGACCGATAGGTCAGTACACCAAGTTGATTCCGACGACGTGTCATCCGATTCAGACGCGACAGAAATTGTTAATCGCGGCGGATCCAAGGTTAGTCCGACGAAACGTACGATGAAACCAGTACCGGTGAGAGACTGGAACTTGACATTCTCAGGGGATAAAGACAAAATGTCATTAAAGTCATTTTTATTGCGAGTTGAAGAGTTGAGAGGTTCTCGTCAGGTTTCTAAGGCTGAACTTTTTGAATCGGCAATGGATTTATTTCGAGGTCGGGCTTTGATTTGGTACAGGGCGCAGCGCAAATATGTTTCGGATTGGGAAGGTTTAATTGCCGTGTTAAAACAAGAATTTTTGCCGCACGATTACGATCGAAAATTGTTTGAAGAAATAAAGAAACGCACGCAAGGTGAAAAGGAGTCAATCGGAACCTATCTCGCGATTATGTCAGGCATGTTTGATCGTCTCGAAAAAGTCGTACCCGAACGAACTAAACTCGAAATTTTACTTCCTAACATTGATCCATACTAACAACCGTATTTGGCGATGATAGACGTGAAAAGTCAGGTCGAACTGTTGAAGTTTTGTGGGAAATTGGACGAGAAGAAATCGTTGGCTAAAAATTTTGCAAGACCACCTCCGCGATCGTTAGCTCTCGAGCCAGATTTGGCGTATGTTTCGACATCTTTTCAGGACGACGTAGTAGATGCGACTGAAACGGGTAAGTCAGATTTCGGGAATAATCATCGGTCAAGTCGTAAAATCAGCAATAGGGTGGACCGCGAAGGTGATAATAGGCGAGGTCACGAAAATAACGGGCCGAGCGATATTCGCTGTTGGCAATGTGAGGGTCAAGGTCACCGCGCTAGTTCTTGTAGAAAACCGTTGTCGCATAAGTATTGTTTTCGTTGCGGGAAAAAAGACGTAACCGTGAAGTCATGCCCTAAGTGCAGGAGTTCGGAAAACTCCAGAGGAAGGCGATAAATATCGGCCCAAATCAGTCTTCCATTTTCGATCACGGGGTCGTCAATTCAGTTCCTTTTAGTCCGGTTCTTGATTTTATACTTGCTCATGCGCAAGGCGATGAACGACCATACCTGAACGTTACTATTTTCGGAATAAATTTTTTGGCTTTGATGGATTCCGGCGCGAGTAGGACAATAGTCGGCGCGAAAGGCTGGGAAAAAATTAAACGATGCGGAATTGTAGATTTGGAGTCGCAATCTAACGTAAAGGTCAAGATTGCAAACGGAAGCACTTGCGAATGCTTGGGAATTGTCCGAGTACCAATTTGCGTGAAAGATCGCGAAAGAATTTTCGAAATTTAGGTTGTCCCTGACGTTCCGCATACCATGATTCTCGGTATTGACTTTTGGTCTAGAATGGGTATCGTCCCGAACCTCCGCGAAGGAATTTGGTCATTTTCGACGGTAGAAAATTGTAACGTTACCGATGCGGTCGTGTCGTGTGAGAACTTATCGGATGGCGAAAGAGAAATTTTGCAAAACGTGGTCGAAAATCATTTTTCAACATATCGCAAAACACTCGGGCGTACTCACTTGGTCGAACATCAAATCAAAACAAAATCTGAGCCAATAAAGCAAAGATATTACTCGGTTTCTCCGGTAATTCAGAACTACATCAACAAAGAAGTCGATATTATGCTAGCTGACGACGTGATTGAACCATCAGGTAGCGGATGGAGTTCACCGGTTGTAATGGTCCCGAAAAAAGATAAATCGTATAGATTTTGCGTAGACT